>JBAMCF010000667.1:0-19114 GCA_037075285.1 Drosophila lutescens
ATGGCTAAGGTCAGTGATGTAGTCAACAGACACCTGATCGTGGCACTCATTGACAGGAATGACGAAAATGGGAAGATGACGGAGGCGCGCTGGCAATCCAAGAGATCGGGCGCTGAAGCTGCTTCAACGGCAGAATCCAGACGTCCCAACGGCGAATTGGAAGATTCTGCACATGGCCAGCCCATTTCCCAACGAGGAGGGCCAAAGTGTGGCTCTCAAAATTAACAAAGAGGCGGAGGATCTGCTGTACCCAAGATTCGGGAAGATGGCATGAGAAGTGTATACCTGCGCCTCAAGACACCCTGACGACAAAGGTGCACACATCCTGCAGGCAGAAGAGGTGAAGAAGGACCTAGGTCTGGAAGCCATCGTGGATGCCGCCCAAGAACTTGCTCTGGACGACCCGGAAGACGGAAGACCCTCACGGCTGTGGGGTCTGGCCTGCTATAAAAAAAATTTTTCACATTTTGCTCGAATTTTTCTGAACGCCTATTATATTGACAAGGGATGAAAAGCCCTTATGTTTTTTATAGCAAACCCCTCAAAATCATAGAAAAGGCTACTTTATTTTTATAGCAAAACACGTATCTTTGAAATTCGATTACAAGAGAACCATGGCAGTCCGCGCTTATTTTATTGCATGTAAATTCTTAAGAATTCGCGGTCCGTCGAGGATAATTTTTTCGCGAATTTTGGGGGTGAGGACCGTAAACTAGAGTAATACCGTCGGTAAGTACATTTGGTCAAGAATACAAAATGTATATACTGGCTCAGTGGGTAAGTGTAAGCTCCACAAAATGGGGTATAACAACAGGGGTTAAGCTCCTTTTACAATTTATTCATAAAATAAAATTGGTCTTGTATGTCTCCGTTTTGACGTCAAAATTTTTATAATTTATTGGCTTATATTCATAGTGAGTCTAGTAAAAAATAATTTGAAATATTAATATGGGACGTAAACCTTATAACTAACTGCGAAACTATTTCGATTTTGATGCAATTAAAAATGAATCAATTTGTAAAATATGCAAAAAGAGTTTTGCAGGTTTATACTTATCGAAGCTAAATAAAAAATTTAAATAAATTCCAGCTTCAACCTTACACCACTGGCATTTTTAACCATTGTATTTTACATATGCGATTTTTTAAATAAAACTCATAACAGTTACGATCCCTGTTTATATCAGTAGAATTACTGTTTGCAGTCTTATGTTACAATTTCTCGTGACAACTGCTGCAAAATATAGACAAAGCTTTATGATCGGTAAAAAGATTTTACCCTCAGCTGTAAGTTAACCTCTGTTGTTATCCCTCATTTTGTGGAGCTGATACTTATCACTCATCCAGTATATACAATTTGTTTTATTGAGCAAATGTACTCACTTATGTACAGTGGTTCGGATATGTAGTGCAGTGGCGGATCTAGGATTTTGTTGTGGGGTGTAATATCAGAACAATTTTGTTGCATACTTTTTGAATACCAAAATTCCTTTAATTTTTCACTCGAGTGGGGGGGTGTCTATCACATATATCCCATATCACATTCCGTGGATCTGCGCATGATGAATTAAAACTTTGATTTCTCCTTTGCGCGACGTAAATTAATTAATTAATCATACTTATTGTGGTTAATTTCATTTGGTAAAAATCTTAAAAAAAAACCCAATAGGTCAAAAACCATATCTTATTATACCAGTTACTCGTAGAGTAAAAGGGTATATTGTATTCGTGCAAAAGTATGTAACAGGGAGATGGAAGCGTTTCCGACCCCATAAAGTATATATATTCTTGATCAGGGTCACTAGCCGAGTCGATATAGCCATGTCCGTCTGTCTGTCTGTCCGTCTGTATGAACGCTCGGAAACTACAAAAGCTAGAAGGTTGAGATTTTTCACACATATTCTTTGGATTCCTACGCAGAGCAAGTTTATTTCAGCCGAGCGCCACGCCCCCTCTAACGCCCACAATCGCCCACTAACGATTTTGAAATGTGTCTGGCGCCCACACCTTTAAAGATTTCCAAGAAGTACAATATAAATGCAATTTTGTTGTGTATATTTATACCTATCGAAATTTAGAAGACAATTTTCAAATCGGACCATTCATTAAAAAGTTATGGGCAATCAAAAAAATGTTATATATCCATCTCCCTCGCAAACCCGACTATAGCGTTCTCTCTTGTTTTTTAAAGCATTTTTTTAACCTACACAGCCGCCACTTAACGATTTTGAGTTTTTTTTTTTGATTTTTATATAAAACTCAAGGAATAACTGTTATTTTCCAAGCCGAAAATAAAACATAAGAATAAGTTTTATTTGTCAAGTTTTATATAAAACTCACAGAGTAACGATTATTTTTTGAGTTTTACTTAAAACTCATGGCATAATGATTAAAAAGCGGTTTTTAAAATAAAACTCATAACAGTTATGATCCCTGGCAGAAACAGAAGCGCCGTACTTGTGCGGAAGGGTATCCATGCTAACCTTATGCCTCATTACAGCCCTAACGACTTGACTGCGGTGATTCTAGAAAGGGAGAGCAGCGCCTCTTAGTAGCCTCCTGCTACATGCCACGCGACAGACCGGCGCCGCCAGATGAGCTGAGCAGCTTGGTGGAACTAGGCTCGAAGGATGACCAACTTCTCATTGGTGCAGATGCCAATGCACATCACAGCGTGTGGTGTCAACGACAGAGGTGAGTCACTCTTAGACTTTACCCTATCTACTAATCTATATCAAATAAAAACACCTCTTAACGAGGTAAAAAACTAGTGACGATCGCACCTTCAAAGTTCTGAAAGTTCAGTATTTCGCAAGTTATGGGCTTACGAAATTTATCCATTTATAGCTGTTTTCCCGCTAAACTAGCGAGTTTTTTTCAAAAGTGGTAGAACTAATGTTTCTTATATCGAGCAGAAGTTTGTAACGCAGTGAAGGAGTAAAAGGTTATATTGTATTCGTTAGAAAGTATGTAACAGGCGTCTGTTTGTACATCTTCCTGATCTACAAAAGCTTAAAGATTTTGTAAAAGTGTAAATGGAAGATTGTTGCAGAGGGCATTTGGGTTTTGAGCAGAAGCTTGTAACGCAGTGAAGGAGTAAAAGGGTATATTGTATTCGTGGGAAAGTATGTAACAGGCGTCTGTTTGTACAAATGTTGATATCAGAACTTTTGTATGTTGAAGGTGCGATCGTCACTAGTTTTTTACCTCGTTAAGAGGTGTTTTTATTTGATATCTGAAGTTTTTTTTTGTTTACTTTTGCTCTCATTGAAGCTAATATATACATTTAAAATTTAAAATTTTTAACCATAATTTTTAAACTATTGTATTTAAACGAATTAAGTTAAAAAAACGTTTAAGTATTTCAAAATACCGTTCAAACGAGGTACAGCACATGTCATTAGCTTTAGTAGTTCAAAAGTTACGAACTTTCGAAATGTAGCTATTTGTAGCTTTTTTTCCCTCTGAAGTAGCGGGTTTTTCCAAAAGTCGTAAAACAAAAGTTTCCTATATGGAACTGATTAAAACAATTTAAATGATTCCATGACTCTAAAATACAGTTTGGATACGCACATACAAAATGTAATGCTTCGGCAGCGTTAATTGTTGTAAGCTGGCAAAAGCGACAATTTTCGTTTCTTAATATCTTTTAAACGTGACTTTTTACAATAATGCGTTATATACTTAAGGAATCTCAAGGGCTATATAGTTAAGAGTTTTTAAGAAAATTGTTAGAGCCGTTTTTGAGAAAAATATAAAAACGTCAAAATAAAGTTTAAAAAAAAATGGTTTTGTGCATAAGTTTTTAACTATTGCATAAACATAAATAGTTTTAAGGAGACGTTTATTGTACTTCAAAATACCTTTCATACGAAGTAAAGTACAAGTCTGTAGCTTAAGTATGTCGCAAGTTATGGGCTTACGAAATTTAGCCATTTATAGCTGTTTCCCCGCTAAACTAGCGAGTTTTTCCAAAAGTGGTAGAACTAATGTTTCTTATATCGAGCTGTTTAACACCATATAAAATTTACAGGACTTTAAACCAACGTTTTGGGACAGACTGACAAGCTCACAAACTTACAAACTGACAAAAGGATGAAATTTTCATCTTCTTTTGGCTATAACTTTTGAGAGGAGCATCGGATTTTATCATATGACCCCTCATTCGTCATTTATCCCCACCGGCCCCAACAGCTCCAAAATTCGAAATTTTTACATTTTCACTTTCACCTCTCTGTCTCCCAAGTCAATTGATTTTCTTAAAGTCTTGGTATGCAATCCTTTAAGTTTTTGCGATTGCTTTCGATTGGTGTATTACTCATTAAGATCGGACCATCACAGCACATCTTCAATTCTGCGACTATATATAGTAGTCGCCTTCGCACACTCTCCTTGTGCGCATCGTCACTACATGGACTGCCGTCCATAGTGATATAGCAAACGTGGGGGAGGAACACACCTTCGTAGGACCCACCTCGTCAAACGTGCTAGATATAACACTTTTAAAGGGACAGAGTACGTTGGTCTCCGAATGGAGGGTCCTCAAAACGCCATCCTTTTCGGACCATAGGTATATTCAGTTCAGATATGATTTTAAAAGCACTCCAAAGCACTATCATGTCCGACTTCAAGAATAAGGAAGAAGACCAAGCCACCATGGTGGAATCGGGAGCTGACACTGAAAAGAAATAACCGAGAATTCTTCAAAATCGCCAAAAAGGCAGACGATGAAATCCTACTTCGGGATTACAAAAAGGAAACACGCAGGGCACAGAGAAGCTCGTGGAGAAACTTCTGCTCCAGCATCGCGAATGTCCCAGAAACAGTAAGACTCCGGAATCTGCTTTCAAAGCAACCTACCATACAGAGTAAGCTAAGACGCAACGACGGACTGTGGACTGAGGATAGTGAAGAGCACTTATGCAATAGTACTTCCCAGGATGCACGGATGTCCAAGACGCCAGCACGCACCAAAACATAGCAACTGGAGAAAAACGCCCCCCAAACGATCTAATAACAACTATGAAAATCAACTGGGCCATAGACTCCTTTGCGGGCTATAAGGCACCAGGACTAGATGGAATATTTCCAGCCATGTTACAGGCGACCAAGAAAAGGATCACCCCATGGCTATATGAAATATACTCGGGATGTCTAAGAACGGGCTATATCCCAATCCAATGGAGGACCTCTCGGATTGTCTTCCTCCCAAAAGCGGGAAAGTGCAGTCACGCAAGCCCCAAGGATAACAGGCCGATAAACCTTACTTCTTTCATACTCAAAACACTGGAAAAGCTGCTGAATCTATCTGTGAACACGGCACTACACTCGCTAGTAGCAACCGTAGAGAGAGCCCTACACAGGAAGGAATATGCGCTTGGAGTATTCGTAGATATATCCGGAGCATTCAACAATGTCAAGACGCATGCTATAATGGATCGCCTAGAAGCAACCAACACGCACCCCGCAATGGATAAGAAACCTGCTTAGCTGCAGGCGGGTACATTCAGAGTGGGGCACTGCTTCCATGGTAAAGGGGGCACATAGAGGCACACCACAAGGTGGGGTCCTCACTCCTCTCCTATGGAATTTGGTGGTCTACGACGATCTAATTAAGAGATTCGAGATTCTCCATCGACCCTCAGCTCCATAATGGAATCAACACTCAGGGAGATATGTGAGTGGGCGAAAAAGGTGGGACTCAGTTTTAATGCGGATAAGACGGACCTCATTCTCTTTACTAAGAGATTGAAGGTACCGAAATGGACCCCCCCGAAAATCGGCGCAACCAGGCTGACCCCGAAAACACAGGTCAAGTACCTAGGCACAGTACTGGACTGCAAGCTGGCATGGAGACCCAACTTAGTGGAAAACGTGAAAAGGGCCACCATTGCGCTATATGCATCCAAGAAGATGCTTAGCAGCACATGGGGCCTGTCACCTACTCTGATACACTGGATCTACATCTCGGTGGTGCGTCCGACTCTGCTGTACGGAGCCTTAGTGAGGTGGCAAGCCAAGGCAGCACAACGTCTAGTTGCATCAGATAACATGACGACGAAAAGCTTCTGGCATAGTTTAATCGGCCGAAGCATGATCAACAAAACGGACTATATGTCGCGTGTTTTCAAATTTCTTGTTTTGAATGAAATGAAAACATTCCATACAAAAGTAGTAGTTTGATCGATAACACCAGTTTGCAAAATAAAATCGACCTCACCCTAATCGAAGGTAACCTTAATTTTTCGGTAAAGTACATTCTCCTTATTAAAAAATGAGCACTTATAATTATACCCGTTACTCGTAGAGTAAAAGGGTATATTGTATTCGTGCAAAAGTATGTAACAGGGAGAAGGAAGCGTTTCCGACCCCATAAAGTATATATATTCTTGATCAGGATCACTAGCCGAGTCTGTCTGTCTGTCTGTCTGTCTGTCTGTCTGTCTGTCTGTCTGTCTGTCTGTCTGTCTGTCTGTCTGTCTGTCTGTCTGTCTGTCTGTCTGTCTGTCTGTCTGTCTGTCTGTCTGTCTGTCTGTCTGTCTGTCTGTCTGTCTGTCTGTCTGTCTGTCTGTCTGTCTGTCTGTCTGTCTGTCTGTGTTCAAAGTTTCTATCTCCATCTCACTCGCACTCCCTTTACCTGAGTAACGGGTATCTGATTGTCGGGGCACCCGACTATAGCGTTCTCTCTTGTTTTTTGTATGGTGTCAATTTTTTTTAAGTTTAAAAAACGTTTTTGGCCCCTTTTTATTTTCTATCTCTAGTTCTGATAACCTGATTTGGGTCATCTTATAGTCATTTTACAGGTAACAAGAGAGAACGCTATAGTCGGGCTTGTGTCCCCACTATCTAATATCCGTAACTCAGCTAAAGGGAGATGGATATATAACATTTTTTTGATTGCGAATAACTTTTTAATGAATGGTCCGATTTGAAAAATGTCTTCTACATTTCGATAGGTATAAATATTAGAGCCCTGCATGAGTAGAGTCAAAGCTCCCTTTGATGTCATGAGCCATTCGATCTATCTATGTTTTTCAAGTCATGACTCCTATAGCTCATGACTCCTATGAAACATGGCTCATACTATGAGCCATGACCTACTTAACTCATAAGAAATGAAGTGACTCCTATAGCTCATCAGCTGACTCGTATAGCTCACCTAGTAGCTCATTTGGTTCATTGTCAACATAAAAAAGGTGATTTTGTGAAAAATATTTATTTCTGATATTATTTACAATGGTGATAATTAAGATAAACTTTCAGCTATGTGTCAAATAATCCGCGAATTCTTCACGACTTATAATTCGCGAAATCTTCAGGTCGAGTGATACGGGTATTCTTAAGGTCAAAAAGTCCGCGAGTTCTTTATGTCAAATAATCCGCGAAATCTTCACTTCGAATGGTTCGGGTATTCTTAAGGTCAAATAATTCGCGGATTCTTCATGTCAAATAATATGCGAATTCTTCGCGTGGAGTGATTCGGGTATCCTTTAAGTCAAATAATTCGCAAATTCTTCAGGTCAAATAATCCGCGAATTCTTTTGACTTGAAGGATCTTAAACCATACAAAAATATGTATCCTACCTACAAAAATAAAACAAGAAAGGAAGCTAGCTTCGGCCAGCCGAAGCTTATATACCCTTGCAGATCATTCCTATTAATTTATAAATCGCAAAAATGTTAAATTTCCTATTATTTCTCTTATTTCCGATCGTTCCTATGGCAGCTATATGATATAGTAGTTCGATTTTGATAAAATTAAAATCGAAATTCGGAAATATTTAAAAAGAGTCACATCCCAGAGTAGAAGAGAATACAATAAAAACCAACGAAGCAATAATTTATTTCCTATTATATTCCCATTAATTATACCCGTTACTCGTAGAGTAAAAGGGTATATTGTATTCGTGCAAAAGTATGTAACAGCTAGAAGGAAGCGTTTCCGACCCCATAAAGTATATATATTCTTGATCAGGATCACTAGCCGAGTCGATCTAGCCATGTCCGTCTGTCCGTCTGTCCGTCTGTCTGTCTGTCCGTCTGTCCGTATGAACGCTGAGATCTCGGAAACTATAAAAGCTAGAAGATTGGCATTTTGCATACAGATTCTAGGAGTTCCTACGCAGCGCAAGTTTGTTTCAAAAAGGTGCCACGCCCCCTCTAACGCCCACAATCGCTTATATACGATTTTAAAAATTTCAATATTTCGGAAAAGTAAAAATTCAGTTTTATTGTGTTTATCAATACCTATCGAAATGTAGAAGAAATTTTTCAAATCGGACCATTCGTTAAAAAGTTATGCGTGTTCAAAGTTTCTATCTCGATCTCCCTCGCACTCCCTTTACCTGAGTAACGGGTATCTGATTGTCGGGGCACCCGACTATAGCGTTCTCTCTTGTTTTCCGATCGTTCCTATGGCAGCTATATGATATAGTCGTCTGATTTTGATAAAATTTTATTCGAAATTCAGAAATAATTAAAAACTAATATTCCCAAGATTAGAAGGTAATACTTCGAAAAACTCCGAAGCTAGAATTTTTTTACCGTTTTTTTTCCGATCCTTCCTATGGGAGCTATAGGATATAGTTGTCCGATCCGGTCGGTTCCGACTTATATACTACCTGCAATAGTAAGAAGACTTTTGGGAAAGTTTCATCCCGATAGCTTAAAATCTGAGAGACTAGTTTGCGTAGAAACAGACAGACGGACAGACGGACAGACGGACGGACAGACGGACATGGCTAGATCGACTCGTCTAGTGATGCTGATCAAGAATATATATACTTTATGGGGTCGGAAACGTCTCCTTCACTGCGTTGCAAACTTCTGACTGAAATCATAATACCCTCTGCAAGGGTATAAATATAGTTATTTCTGTGATTAACAGATTAGAGATATTTTTGACCTGAGTCATGACTCATAGGGAGTCATGAGTCAAAGGGAGTCATGAGCTATAGGAGTCATGAGGTTTTAGATCAGATCAAGTGGATCATGTTAGCCAGGCCATGAGCTGAGCCATTCAGATCCAAAAAATTTTTCGGCATGAGCTACTCGAACCTTTTTTGAAAATGTGAGTCAAGGGCCCTATGACTCCACTCATGCAGGGCTCTAATAAATATACACAACAAAATTGCATTTATACTTCTCGGAAATCTTTAAAGGTGTGGGCGCCAGACACATTTTAAAATCGTTAGTGGGCGATTATGGGCGTTAGAGGAGGCGTGGTGCTCGGTTAAAATAAACTTGCGCTGCGTAGGAAGCCCAAGAATATGTGCGGGAAATCTTAACATTGTAGCTTTTGTAGTTTCCGAGATCTCAGCGTTCATACGGACAAATGGACATACGGACATGGCTATATCGACTCGGCTAGTGACCCTGATCAAGAATATATATACTTTATAGGGTCGGAAACGCTTCCTTCTAGCTGTTTGCACGAATACAATATACCCTTTTACTCTACGAGTAAAGGGTATACAAATTCCATAACAATTCACAAAAATCTGATGAATGGTTTAAAAATTAAGGACATAAAGTATCTTTGGGTCAAAAAAGCATTGTAAAAGAAAATATTTTTATTTAAATTATTAACCCTGTTCACAAATGAAGATTTTACAACTTTGCTGTGCGCCCACCTTCTCTTGTGGTTAAGTTAGATGGCATTTTCTAAAACGACCATGTTGACCGCCCTTGAAGATATATCCCAAAAGACGAAGAAAAATTTTGATTTCCATAAATTAAAAATACCGCAAATACCAGAGCTGATGGACTATTGTAGTGGATAAGCCTGGCAAGTCTGGAAGAAGAAGATTTTGCATTAAAGTGTATCAAAAATCAACTTTTTTTGATTTTCGATACCCTGGTGTGCGCAAGAGTTGTAAAACCATGTCAAATTAAAGCACAAAAAATTTCAGTGTGTGTTGGACTTTGTTCTGTCTTTGATCTCTATCAGAGTTCCGTGACAGATTGTGAAGAATTTGCATTAAAGTGCTGGGTGCGGAAAAGTTGTAAAACCATGTCAAATTAAAGCACAAAAAATGTCAGCCCGAAAGGATAATTTTTCCTATCCCCGCAACGTCCTTAAAATTTCAAAATTTTCATGAAAACATGCCAATTTTCTCGTAGCTTTGCATGGCGACCTGAAGATCGGTAAGGCAAAATTTAAACTTTATATTTAAACTTTTTTCGTTAGTACTTTAGTTTGCCTGCCGGGACAACGGGGCGGTAAACAAAAATCGTTTACTCGTCCTTATGTTAGCGCAAGTAGCGGCAAATTTTGTCTCGGTACTTCATCCACCGTGCCAAATTTTTGCGGTTGGATTATGCGCAAGTGTTGCCAGAAATTCGAGCGTTGTCAATCTGGTTCCACTCTTTATTCGACAACAGCTGATTCTATTTACAGTTAAATATGAATCAAAATGAATCAAGTCATCCAATTTATTTTACAATGAATGAACTCTGTGGGATATCGTGGAATTGTCTGAAGTGCGAACCTATCGGCGCAGATATCAAGTCCAGAGAAATTACTTCGAACATTACAGTGATGAAGAATTTGTTAAAAGGTTTCGCTTGTGTAAAAGCACGGCACTATTTGTTTTGCAAAAAATTGTTTTGCGACTTGAATCTAAAGTAAAGAAGTAAGAGCATTCACGTGGTTTAACTAATTCCATATTGTGACGATATATATATAAGTTTTAGTTGTTTAAGTCTTTTGTTATTATCATTATTAGTTTGTAAGAGAAATTAAATGGAGAATTATTATTTCATAGTCGGAAACCGAACCAGTGGGATTTTCGGGTATAGAACCAAAATAGGCCCAGTTTAGTTCCGCACCATTCTCCCGAGGTGGCAACCATAGAGAAAAGTACCAGAAATCTAGGAATAAAATACTAAGCCGATCTGGGAAGGGAAAGATCGCAGAGGAGGAGAGGGTCACTTTGCGGCTGCCAAGTCTCTCTTGGCTCCGGTATCTCGAAGGAGACAGTCGCGCACGCGGAAAACGCACACGAGTCGCGCACGCGGAAAACGGACACGAGTCAGAAATAAAGCACGTGGAGGAGTGGAAAATAGGTCAGTTCGAGAGTAAGGTTAGTGAACGAGAGGTATAACCAGTGCAGTGAAACAGCAAACAAATGTGTCAGTAGAATAGGGATGCGACAGTGAATAAAACGAGTGAAATACACGTACATGCAAAACCAAAAAGTACGGTTTAAGTGCTTATTATTTCTGCCCCATACCCCCTATCCCCCCCCAAGTGGTCTAGGTTATTGACGACCGGCGATCCGACTTGGAGCGGTAAAGTTATTGATACTGTAAATAACTATATATTCTTTCTGGCCTTTACCCGTTAACCCACCTGCGTAGCGAGGCGGAAGATCCCCTCATTCTCCTACTAGTTCCCCCCCCTCATGTGAAGTGGTAGAACCCTTCGCGCCTCACTAACACCCACAACGGGACGGAAGACCCTCTCGTTTGTCTCCACTAGTATTTTACAACGAAGCGTAAGAACCCCTCGCATCCCACTAACTCCCATACCGAGACGGAAGACCCTCTCGAAGGTCTCCACTAATACTTTGTAACGTAGTGGAACGGTAGATCCTTCCGATCTTTCGCGCCCCACCTACTCTCGCGGTGAGACGGAAGACCCTCTCACATGCCCCACTAATCCTCACGAGCGCGGAACGGAAGATCCTTCCGACGTAAGTAACCAAAGCTCGCACTTCGACCCTTCGCGATAAAAATCCGGCTGCGGCCTCGCCCGAAGGTCCAGCCCGTAGGATCCTCGGTCCCCTCACTCCGTACTTCGACACTGCACAACAAAACCCGTCTGCGGCCTCGACCGAAGGTCCAGCCCGTAGGATTCTCGATCCCTGCACTTCGTATTTCGACCCTCCACGACGAAATCCGGCTGCGGCCTCGCCCGAAGGTCCAGCCCGTAGGATTCTCGATCGCCTCACCCCGTACTTCGATCCTTCACGGAAAAATCCGGCTGCGGCCTCGCCCGAAGGTCCAGCCCGTGGGATTTTTCATTATTAAGGACTTAGTATCTTCGAAGTCACCATAGCCTCGAAGCCTCGAGGATTGCAAGTCCAACGCCCACCTGGAATAACCCCCTCGAGCGGGTAAGTGCGGATCTCCAGGATAATTAATTAAAAATCATCGCCCGCCCCGCGGACGTAATTCTCTAGCCCAGTGTCTCGATGATTTTACAAATTTCTTGTAAAAGGACCTCTGGATCCGACTGAGAATCGTACCCCGGCCAAAGAGCATCCTTACAAGTGGCGCCCGAGCAGGGACATTGAGGCTAACTAGAGCAACACCAAAGTGGCCTAAAGGCCCACTAAATACAAATCTTTATCCTGAAGAATCGCACACCCGTCGAGCCCTGCGAACTGTCGAAGCGGAGGACCGCGTCGAGCACAAGAAGGAGTTTCGCGCACTTCAGTAAACCATGACTGATACGAAAGAGTCCGACAGCGAATAAGAAGAAGCCGATTTGATCGAAAACCCAGGCGTGGGAGTACGATGGGTTTACGCCCGCCGTAAAGACGAGCTAGCCGCTCTAGCTCTCGAGTTCGGATTCAGCGCCGACAGCACCGTAGCAGAAACGCAGAAGGCATTCGCTACACTTGTGAGTTCAGGATCGTTTCCAGAGTCGGTGTGGAAACGACTCACTCAGTTACAAGAGCAGTACAGCTCGAGAGCTGCAAGCCCAAACCGGCTAGAAGGCGACAAAGCGTCCACGCCGGGAGTCAAAATGTCACAAGTTAACCAGAATCAAGTTCCAAGTGTCGCCGGATCTGCCTCGCCCGGAAGACTGACAAGCTATCGAGGAGTCCATCCAGGTACGTCACAAAATCTCATCGCCCCGCCACTCGGAAATCACGTCGTGCCGAAAATGCCAGAGCCAGGGGCCCCCGTGACCATTACCCTTCCCCGACATTTACTAGCCGAACGGATGTACAAATGGAACCTTCGTTTCGACGGAACGTCTGACCCGTTGACCTTGATCGCTGAACTTGAAGAGAAAATGGCAACATACGGAATTAACCAGGAGGAGGTACCTCGCGCCATTTCAGAAATTCTGGAAGGTAGGGCAGCACGATGGTTCCGTACGAGACGCTTACAGATGGCTACGTGGTCAGAATTCCGGGCCGAGTTCTTAAATTTCTTCCTGCCCCCACGTTACTTCGAGCGACTAGAGGACGAGATCCGAGCCCAGGTCCAGGGAGTGGACGCGATATTCAAGGATTACTTGGTCGAGTTGCGGACTAAGATGCAACAAGCCGGGTACAAAAAAGAAGAAGAACTCTATCGGATTTACGAAAATATGGCACCGGAATATCGGCTGTATATAAGACGACACGAGTTCGAGTCGCTAGAGCAATTAACCCGCATGGTGACGGAATACGAAAGTGTAAGACAATTGACGTCGAGTCGCGCAGGTATTCCCCGGATAGGAATAACAGACCGGGATAGAACTAACCCTCGTCTGACGCCGAACCCCTTTCGAAGTCCCGGGGTATACAGTCAAGGAGGAAATGTAACTCATCAAATGATCAGACAGCCCCTACCAAGCATCGACGTACAGCGAGCTTTCGGAAACTGCGGAGAAGTCGGTCACTTCATGCGGGGTTGTACTAATGCACGCCTGAATTTTTGTTGGGATTGTGGTCGCAGGAACGTATTGACCGTCGATTGTTGTCGCCGTGACGCCCCGGGAAACGAACGACGTCTTCGCCGAGATGCGGGCGCAGTGGAGACGAGCGAATTAACAGCCCGACACCAAGACACCCACCGTTAAGGATAAATAACGGTCTGATCACCGCTACCGTGCAAATCTGAGGCCGGTGGATTCGCTCGCGTGGCAGCGCGACCTGAGGAGATGCAAGAGGTCATGACCACAATAGCGTTAGCTGATCGGTCGAGTCTGGCCGTGAATAAGTTGTGGCGTACTCGAGTGGAACTATCTGGCACGCAAGTGTGGATGCCTTTCTTAGTGATGCCAACCATGTTGGATCGCCTGATATTAGGGATGCATTTCTTGGCGGCGATGGGGACGCGGATACAGTGTGGGGAAGCTACCCTTAGGGTAAAATTGAGCCCGTCGGTGGAAGACCCCCGACTGCGACCAAGTAAAATCGACCTGAGGTCATCAGAGAACACAAGTCCGGAAACACTCGGAGGATGGAATATGATGGCTCCGGAGAGTCAGAGATCTAACGACAAGGACACTACGCATACGGAGCAGAGTGAGGTCCCCGCGCACAATCGGATCATGTGTCAGATGACCGCATCCGAAGAACGAAAAGTCGTCGACGGAGGAAACGATATCAGAGAGTACGACGAACCGCGAAGTATCTTGGAGGATTTCCAGACTGACGAAATCGACAAGACAGAAGGTGGAAAACCAGCGGCGGAAGAGGATGACTTAAGACCCGACCAACGGGAATTCATCGCCCATGAGCTATCGCTTTTCGAGGAGCTTCGAGGGGTATCACACGTGGCGGAGCACCGGATTGTAAGGTCATGCCTTTTGGGCTCCACTCGGCCAGCGCAACCTTCCAACGCGCCTTAGATAGCGTGATTGGTGCAGACATGGAGCCGTTCGCCTTCGCCTATTTAGACGATATCATCGTTATAGGTGCCACGGAGGAACAACATTTGGCTAATCTGGCTGAAGTCTTCCGTAGGCTGCGGAGGGCGAACCTGAAGGTAAACCCAAAGAAGTGCGCGTTCTTCAGGCGGAGATTAGTTTATCTAGGACACGTGATTAGTGCCGAAGGAGTCCAGACCGACCCGGAGAAAGTTACAGCCATTACTAACCTTAAGTCCCCTACCTGTCTCAAGGAGCTCCGGCAGTGGTTAGGCATGGCGTCTTGGTACCGCCGGTTCGTCCCGATTTTCGCGACTGTGGTACAACCAATGACGACACTGTTAAAGAAGGGTCGGAAGTGGGCATGGAGCCACGAACAGCAGAACGCGCTAGAAGAGGTAAAAAGGAGTTTAACTACCGCCCCCGTGTTAGGATGTCCCGACTTCGACAGGACGTTTGTGCTGCAGACGGACGCTAGATACGTGGGACTAGGAGCAGTCCTGTCACAAGACATCGAAGGCCAGGAGAAAGTCATCGCTTACGCTAGCCGTCGAATCACGGCCGCGGAGGGCAATTACACGACAACGGAGAAGGAGTGTCTGGCCATCATATGGGCCATTAGGAAAATGAGGTGCTACCTGGAGGGTTATCGGTTTGAAGTGGTTACCGATCGCCTAGCCCTCAAGTGGTTGAACTCTATCGAAAGCCCCTCGGGTCGGATAGCAAGATGGGCGCTGGAGTTACAACAATTCCAGTTTGACGTGCGTTATCGACGAGGCAAATTGAACGTGGTGGCGGACGCATTATCCCGACAACCCTGTGAGGTTTTGCAACAGATGGCCGAAGTAGAGACGCCCTGTAAATGGATCCAAGGTATGGAAGTTAAGATAAAAGAATATCCCGAGAAGTTCTCAGATTACACATTGGAAAACGGACAACTCTACCGGAATCTAGGACACAGAGCTGATGACGAGGATTACTTCCCGTGGAAACTATGCGTCCCTAGTCCAAGTCGAGTTCGAGTCCTCCAAGAATGCCACGACGCACCCACGGCTGGACATCTGGGGGTCCGAAAGACCGTTTCCCGACTGTCCCAGCGGTATTTCTGGCCCGGGATGTTTAGAGACGCGAAACGTTACATTCAGCGCTGCGAGTCGTGTCAGAAGTATAAAACCGCCCAGACAAAAGCGGCGGGCAAAATGTTGACCCGCGTAACAAACGAACCGTTTGACATATTATGCGCGGACTTTGTCGGCCCACTACCTCGATCGAAGCACGGAAACACCATGCTCCTCGTGTTTCACGACATCTTTTCGAAATGGGTGGAGTTAATCCCGTTACGTAAAGCTACCGCCGCCCAAGTCCAGAAGGCTTTCCGGGAACGTATACTGAGCCGAATCGGAAATTCGTCTGCGATAATGGTACTCAATTTACCAGTCACGTTTTGAGAGAGTACTTCCACACATTGGGGGTAGAAGTCCAATATACTGCTCCATACTGTCCACAGGAGAACCCCACCGAGAGGACGAATCGGACCGTCAAGACGATGATAGCCCAACTAACCGAGGGGGACCAAAGTTCCTGGGACGAGCTATTGCCGGAGATAGCGCTCGCCATCAACGCAAGTGTATCGGACTCTACGGGGTACAGCCCCGCCTTCCTGACGCAAGGGCGTGAGCCCCGACTCCCGACAATGCTGTATGACGAAGTCATCCCCGGATCGGCAGTGATACCTAAGGACCCCGAAGGTAAAGCGCTCCAGCTTAGGGGAATCTTCGAGATTGTCAGATCCAATCTCCAACGTGCTTCCCAAGAACAAGCGCGGCATTACAACCTTCGACGCCGTGAGTGGAGGCCGAAGCTCGGGGATAAAGTGTGGGTACGCCAACATCCTCTCTCGAAGGCGGCCGAAGGTTTCGCCGCTAAATTGGCCCCCAAATATGACGGTCCCTACACTGTAACCTTGTTCTTTTGTGACGCCCTGGAGAAAGACGCTCACGCTCCGAAAATATCAGTCAGCTGAAACCTTACTATTCTGAAGTCGAGAATGCAGCCGCAGAAGAAGGTGACGAGGCTACCTTGGAAGACGACACGAGGGGATAAGTAGATTAGAAAGTAACACGATAATTTCTAAGTTAAGTTATATTAACACACGCTATGTTATCATCTAAGTATTCTAAGTCGAACAACCATAGTCTCGTATCAATAAGTTAAGTCTTCGCTTCTAGATGGACGACGTCATCGAGTTGTCGGACAGTTCCGACGCTACCGAGAGCTTTCACCACGACCTTTCGGATCGCGACGTGTGGGTCGCGGACGGTTACGAGTCGGAGTCATCGGGAGACGGAGGTGAAGAAGTCGTGGAGGACCAGGTCACTGACAGTGACGTCCAAGATGAAGGGGAGACAGACGGCGGCTCGGAATCTTCTGACGACCAGGAGTCAGTTGACACGGGTAAGTCTCGGTTTGCGGGAATGTGGAGCCCTAAACCCGGTGAGACGCGACGGCCCGCTCGACCCTCGGCGACTTACCACGTCGAGGATGACTCCAGCAACACGAGCGACGATTATGAGTACGCAAGGCCGCGCGATTACTCGAGAGGTCGTCGTCTAGAGTCGCCGCATTATACTTACCAGGAAGACGACGAACAGCCCTGGACCCGACGAGATCCTCGAGCCGGTCACCCGAGATATGCCGAATCTCACCAACGCCCTTCCATCGAACACTCCTACCACCGTACCGTCGAAGATCAGATCAGCCGCTGGTCGGTGCTGTTCAAGGCACCCCGGGTACGCGCCGAGGGCCCTTACGTGGACGAACCCCAGTCACCACCACCACCCCCCGCGTTGGAATGGGAGGCGACGTTTCGACGTTCCGACATTCCGGAGGCCGATGTCCAGACATCATGGTTTTGCCCGCAGCACTCACCGCAGAGGACGCAGTCGACTCAGACGTCCCCGATGCGCCCACAACACTCGCCGAAGGAGTTCCTCGCGCAGTCGGTCCAGACGTCCCCGATGCGCCCACAACACTCGCCGAGGAAGACTCGTGTCCAGGCGGCCCAGACGTCCCCGATGCGCCCACAACGCTCGCCGAGGGAGACTCGTGTCCAGGCGGCTCAGACATCCCCGACACGCCCGCGACGCTCGCCGAAGAAGACCCGAGCGCAAACAACCCAGACACGTCCGATCGCTACCTTTCCGTCTTCGCTCTGTGACTTCCCCGACGAGATCACTCGGTTTCAAATGCTTCACGGAACGCGAGCTGGCGACCGATAGCGAGGACGGGGTAGAAGACCGCCCCCTTTTTCGTCGCGTGTTCCTGAGGTCAGCGATACCCAAGGCCAGTCCGTCGGTTTGGAACCCAGTCAGCGCGACCCAGGAGAATGACGCGGCCGCTCAATCGACGTCACAACGGCGTCAATCCCCAACCTGCGCCCCGCCAGATGCGCCGTTGCCCGAGTGGGAGGATGAGGTCCTCAATCAGGTCTTGACCGAGATCCAAACGGGTCTTTCGTGGAGGGATTGGCCTCGTCTACTTTGGTAGGGGAGAACGTTACCCCTATGGTATCCCCGGACAAGCTACGCCCGTTACCAGAAGGCTGGACTGGGATGGGCGGACTGCGACAACTGCCAGCATCGGCAATTCGTCTGATCGTCAAGAAGGCGGCCGAACAGACCGGTGGAGGACACCGCATTCGTTTCGCCGTCAAAGGAGGAGATTGGCACTACATCATCACTGTGAAGAGTGGCGGACGTCTCATCATCAGCCCACGGTAGGAAAGGGGGTGTGACGATCCTGCCTGACGGCTGGACCGCACAATATATATATAAGTTTTAGTTGTTTAAGTCTTTTGTTATTATCATTATTAGTTTGTAAGAGAAATTAAATGGAGAATTATTATTTCATAGTCGGAAACCGAACCAGTGGGATTTTCGGGTATAGAACCAAAATAGGCCCAGTTTAGTTCCGCACCATTCGCCCGAGGTGGCAACCATAGATAAAAGTACCAGAAATCTAGGAATAAAATACTAAACCGATCTGGGAAGGGAAAGATCGCAGAGGAGGAGAGGGTCACTTTGCGGCTGCCAAGTCTGTCTTGGCTCCGGTATCTCGAAGGAGACAGTCGCGCACGCGGAAAACGCACACGAGTCGCGCACGCGGAAAACGGACACGAGTCAGAAATAAAGCACGTGGAGGAGTGGAAAATAGGTCAGTTCGAGAGTAAGGTTAGTGAACGAGAGGTATAACCAGTGCAGTGAAACAGCAAACAAATGTGTCAATACACGTACATGCAAAACCAAAAAGTACGGTTTAAGTGCTTATTATTTCTGCCCCATACCCCCTATCCCCCCCAAGTGGTCTAGGTTATTGACGACCGGCGATCCGACTTGGAGCGGTAAAGTTATTGATACTGTAAATAACTATATATTCTTTCTGGCCTTTACCCGTTAACCCACCTGCGTAGCGAGGCGGAAGATCCCCTCATTCTCCTACTAGTTCCCCCCCTCATGTGAAGTG
>JBAMCF010000668.1:0-11257 GCA_037075285.1 Drosophila lutescens
TAAACCTAACTAAACCCACATTCGAAGAAATAGCTGTCGAAGTCATAAAATCAAATATATTGGGTTCAACTTTGTATAAAGTGCAAAATGAATCTATTATAAACGGAATTATAAAAAAATTACAAGACACAATTATTGGCGATACATCCGACGTAGTTAAAGCCAAAATGTCAAAAACTACTCAAAAAGGAAAAACAGCAGAAAAATTCACAACTGAAGTTGAAAATTTACGAAAGCTCCTTGAAGCTTCGTATATTGATGAAGGATTACCCGCTGAATACGCAGACAAATTCAGCACCAAGGAGGCTATAAACACAATGATCAAAAATTGTGAACATGGCCGACTCAAAACAATCCTTGAGGCAGGCAACTTCTCATCAATGAATGAGGCTGTCACAAAGTAGATTCAATGTAGTACTGAAATGACGGGTAATGCCAACGCAATACTATTTGCAAACAAAGGACAAGCCTATAGAGGTAACAACTTCAGAGGTAACTACCGTGGTAGAGGTAGAGGCAATGGTCGTGGTAACTACCAAAATAATGGGTATTACCAATATAACGGCTACAACCGAAATAACGGTTACAACCAAAATAATGGTTATAATCGTAACTATAATAACCAGACCAATAACTACAATAGAGGTCGTGGAAATTATAGAGGAAACAACAATAATCAAAATAGCAGCAACTCCAACAACACTCAACAAAAGAATAATGTCCGCGTTACCCAGCCAGTTTCGGGAAACTCACAGACCCCTTTAGATACGAGAAATTAAAAAAACAAACGGTTTATACAATCAACCTCAATCTCAATATATTTGTACCATTTATTTATTCAGAAACAGGGAAGCAGCTCACGTTCCTTGTGGATACGGGAGCAAATATTTCACTTTTAAAAGAAAATTCGGATATCTTTAACAATATACAAATAAAGAATACAATAAATATTCAAGGAATAGGCGAGGGAATCATAAAATCCAAAGGACTTTGTCCAATAGAACTTAAGACAGACAAATATATAATTCCATATAGTTTTCATATTGTAAACCGAGATTTTGCGATTCCATGTGATGGAATTATAGGAATCGACTTTATAAAAGAATTAAATTGCCAAATAGACCTTAACCCTACAGAGGATTGGTTTATAATAAGACCAAATAGTATAGACATTCACATTTATATTCCAATAACATATAATTCTGGTAATAATACAATCCTACTACCAGCCAGATCTCAAGTAATACGAAAAATCGAAATTATGTCCGATACTGATACTATCCGGCCTGTTCCAGCTTTCACTCGGAAGTGAATTTGATTTCATGCTAGCGGATTTAAGTCCGCCGGTCAAATGCTTGGCGGAAAGTTTTTGTGTGAATTTTTCGGAAGTTAAACAGTAACAACGAGGGATATTTGAATCCGTGCAGTTCTTTCGGAAGTGAGTCCTGGAACAGGTCTGGGAAATTCGATTCCGTGTGAATCTTTCGGAAGTGAAAACTAGAACAGGGCCGTATATTAATACCAAATCAGGAGATTCAACCTGGTATTTACATTGCCAATACTATAAAGGCATTTTTCGACTATGCAGTTTTTTCGGTATTTTTCGGTATTTTCGATTGGCAACGCGATAGGCGAACGTGAGGTGTTTCCATTGGCAAACGCGTCTGAAAACAGCTGTTCTGCTATTGTCATTTGCGAGCTGAAGTAAACAATGGATTTAATTAATTTGTTATATGTGGAAACATTGCTGCAATGATGAATGCAGTTACCACATCCCACGTTATGCTGCTTGAGCATCTGTTGCCAGCAGTTGGTGGAGCTCCAAATAAAGATCGGGTAGCGGCAAACAAATGCGTCGGAAACCCGGGAGTGCTGAAAGCAAAAGGATCTGCTGCAGAAGGCGTTCATATATATATATCTGAACAGGCATTTAAATAATTCTCTGACACGACCCGCGGCAGCAGTAGCTGCAGCTTCTGCGGCGGCACGTCAGTGAACAGAATCTGAGCCGGTGCTGAAAGGACTACGAGGACATTGTGCGCCAGAAGGAGGGATATGTGCCCTTTTCCAGCAGTCGCCTGTCAACGTGTGTCACTTGAATATGGAATGGCCCTCTATGGTCGAAGCAGATTTTGTACCTGCGCTCAAATGGGACCAGGAGGTCGCCTTGAAGGACGAATGGCGGGCGCACGTGACCAAGAAGCAAACCTCATGATCATGGAGCCGGGGAAGAAGGCCGGTGCCTTGCGCTGCAACGACCAACGGGCCATTCCATTGGATAAACGTACTGCTACTACCCTTTATGCGCTTATATCATCCTCGAAATACTGAATTATTGCCAGATCATTTGGCATATTAAAAACCAAAATTATACGAAATAAAGTTCAATAGAACTCTGTAAATAATTCAATATCAACAATAAATGTTTTTAATTTTCTCGCTTCTTATCAGCTTCTTATCAGCTTCTTATCAGTTTCGGGTACAGAAAAATTATCATGCCTGGTTAATACTGCTGAAAAATACCACAAATTTGACTTCGCAGCCCTGTAACGCGACAATTTTCTAATTGATGTCAGGTTCAAGAAACGAGCAATGGCTCATATCGTTTCACGCGATTACCTTTCGGTTTGAAAATAGCCCCAAACTCATTTCAAAGAATGATGACTATTGCATTTTCTGGACTTGAAGCTTCTCAAGCATTCCTTTATATGGATGATTTAATAGTCATTGGATGTTCTGAAAATCATATGCTTAAAAACCTAAAAGACATCTTTGAAATATGCAGAAAACACAATTTAAAACTACATCCACAAAAATGTTCATTTTTTATGCATGAAGTGACCTTCCTTGGTCATAAATGTACAGACAAAGGAATATTACCAGTTGGTAAGAAATATGATGTCATAAAAAACTATCCAGTCCCACATGATGCAGATAGTGCTAGACGATTTATAGCATTTTGAAATTATTATAGACGTTTCACTATTCACGGCACATAACTAGATTATGTAAAAAGAATGTTCCATTTAAATGGTCTTCCGAATGCCAAAATTCATTCCAATATTTAAAAGATAAACTTATAGAACCAACTTTATTACAATATCCTGATTTCCTTAAAGAATTTTGTATAATAACGGATTCAAGTAAACAAGCATGTGGAGCTGTATTAACTCAAAACCATAACGGACTTCAACTCCCTATAGCATACGCATCACGCTCATTTACAAAAGCCGAAAGCAATAAAAGCACTACCGAACAGGAATTAGCAGCAATTCATTGGGCAATTACATATTTTCGACCATATATTTATGGCAAACATTTTACAGTTAAAACTGATCATAGACCACTAACATACTTATTTTCAATGGTCAATCCTAGTTCAAAACTCACACGCATGCGGCTCGAATTAGAAGAATATGATTTCACAGTCGAATATCTAAAGGGAAAAGATAACTTCGTGGCAGACGCCCTCTCTAGAATTACAATTAAGGATCTTCAAAATATTACAACAAATATATTACAAGTCATTACAAGACAAAAAAGTATGAAGATTTATGTAAAAACTTAAATATCAAAAACATAACTTCAACAGCACATCATCACCAGACTGTAGGAACCGTGGAGCGAAGCCACAGAACATTTAATGAGTTCATCCGCTCATACATCTCAGTTGATAAAGCAGATTGGTATGTATGGTTAAAATACTTCGTTTATTGTTTTAACACGACACCCTCTATGGCACATGATTATTGTCCATATGAGCTAGTGTTTGGTAGAACTTTAAATTTACCAAAACATTTTAATAGCGTAGATTAAATAGTACCCATATATAATGTAGATGATTATGCAAAAGAAACAAAGTTTAGATTAGAACAAGCTTTTAAAAGAGCCAGATTAATATTGGAATCACATAAAAGAAAACAAAAAGCTCATTACGATAAAAAGTGCCTAGATTTTGAACTAAAGATAGGAGATCAAGTTTTATTAAAGAATGAAACAGGTCACAAATTAGAATACAAATATACAGGACCATATAAAGTAATTGGTATAGGAAATAATGATAATATAAGAATTTCAAATATTAAAAATAAAGAGCAAAAAGTTCATAAAGATAGGCTAAAAATTTTTATTTCGTAATCACTTCTATAAAACTTTTTTTGTATGGCTATACATAGAATAAACAACATAACATATATAACAAAACATACATAAAATAAATAACATAAATATAAAAAAAAGAAGATATATACATAAATAAATAAGCAATAAATATATAACAGTAATAATATAAATAAAAAAAAATATATATATATCTATAATTTCATATTAAAACCAAATTCTCGTTTCGAATAATATAAAGTTTTCCAATTTTCTATATTTCTTTTATGATACTAGAAAATGATTTTAATAACTATAAATAATCTCATTTTATTACATTTAAAAAAAAATAACACTAGTTTACAGCCAAACTGCTCCAAGGCAATTGATGACAAATTCTGTTAGTGTTCGACCCCCAAATCACGAAAATACCACTAATTTTTTTTTCGATGGCACAGTTTTTTTTTAAAGATTTTTTAAAGTTCAAAATGTTAAATATCGGACTTTTTTCAAATTTCTTCCTATATCTCGGCAAATATCCACCCAACTGGGCCAGTTTTTGTTTCAATATAAAGTCAATAGATCAGAGCTTAACTTTGCCATACAGATCAATATGATTGGATAAGTAATGGCAGCGCAGCAGCTCGACAAAGGTGAAAAATGTGTTTTTTGGTCCTCTGTAGGTCGGCTGTATGTATCGTAAAAACACGAAATAAATCCGTTGAAAAATTATAATGGGTACAAACTTAAAGTTTACATCCCACCGGACAAAACAAGCCGAGTATGGCCCAAATTCATAAAAAATTGGATTTATGGTGGATTTTTAAAGTTCGGATTTTTCAACTTTTTTCGGTTGACAAAGTTCAAATTTTAGTTTTATCCTAGGCGGCGACATGTAAACAAAAATGAGTGGTGATGGCAGCCGGGTCAAAAAATAGCTAAATCAGATATTTAAAAGCTAGAAAATTATAAAAATGAATTTAATTTTTAAAAATTCCTTAAAAAATATAAAATTGCTTGCGTTATGACTGTGAGTATTTTTAATAAGTAATATCCATTTCAATAAATCAATCTTATGAAATAACCATACTTTCAAAAAAGCATGCTTTTTTTAATAAGTACTGCAGTATCAAAAAACGAAAATAAGACTACGAATAAAAAAAGAGGATTGTGCTTGTGATTGTGTGTGATAATGAATAAAATTAAGGAATACAATTGCTTAAATGGTCCAGACACTTTTTGCAATGTGTGTGGTAAATTTATTATGAGCAATACATTTCGACCCTTTGACAGTGAGGTAGAAGATCGATATTTCCTCTACTTTCGCATTAAACCAAATCTTGAAGAGGCTTGGACCCCGAGGGGATTTTGCGAATATTGCCGCTTGACATTACTTAAATGGAGCGAAGGCAAACGGTATGTTTTTGTTTTCGATGCTTTTTTGAAAGGTCCATTATTGTTTTCTTGACATAGATGCTACATGAAGTTTGACACGCCAATGATGTGGAGAAAACCATCTTGTCATGTAACAGATTGCTACTTTTGCCTTAGTAAATGCTTAGGCATCGGAAAGAACGCAAAATGGAAATACGCGAAAGTGCGCTCAGTGACACTTCCCAAAATTCATTCCGCTAATGTCCCATATCCAGTATGTCCCGACAAAATAGATAATTACACTTCTTCGGATAGCTCTTCTATGTCCGATGACTCCAGTCCGGGTGAAGAAGAAGTTATCCTACTTTCTCAAGAAAAATTAAATGATTGGATTCGAGATTTAGAGCTGACAAAAGAGAAGTCAGAGTTGCTTGCATCTCGAATGAAGCAGCACGGATTTTTGAAACCAGGAGTGAAAACCACTCTTTATAGAAACCGTAATAAAGGTTACTCTAAGTATTTCGCCAAAGAAGATCAGATTAGCTACTGCAATAACATAACTGCAATGTTTCAGCAGCTACAAGAAGTTCACAATCCGAATGAGTGGAGACTGTGTGGCTGTGTGGGTTGCAAGGCGGATATACAAAATATTGTTGCTTTCTTTGCCTTTGGGACAGCCGATCAGATGCACAGCATTATTAAAAAAGAAATGGCCATCCAGAAAAACTGATGTTATTGGTGAGGCCAACATAAAATTCAATCCTTTGGCAAATCGAGAAAATTTTATTCTGCCACCGCTACACATCAATTGGGACAAATCGGAAAACTTTATTAAGTTTTTCTTTTCGCTGGAACTGGGCTCTTCGTCAGCTGGCTGTTGCGGCTCGCCTGGTCGGCGACGTGCCTTCCTCGGCTCAAGATTCACTTCGTGCGTTTCTCGGCGGCGCTCCTCGACGGCGTCGCTGCTCTCGTATCCCTTCGTGCTACGTGTGGACTCCTGCGGCGTCGTTCTCCAACGGCGGCTCTCCAGTTCCACCCGGCTTGTAGGACTCAAAAGTCTGCACAACCTTCCTTTCGGGTCCGACCAGAATGATCCTGGGATCACCTGTTTCGTCGTGTTCCCTGGGGTCGGTCTGGCTCTAGCCTGAGAAACAAATGTCCCGACAGGTCAAATCCGAGGATTCAGCCTTATCGTCAGTTCACCGTAACCCCGACGCCTGGCACAAACTCTTGATCCGCGCTTACCCTGCCGGTAGCTCGTCCTTCTCTCGACTCTGCTCCTGTCCTGCACTCGTCTCCACTCCAATCCTTGTGTCCTACAGATCTCACCGTTGCAGTCTCAGCTTTGGCCTAGCGTCTTGACTCTGGTATCTTGATCTGGGCGTTGAGCACTCGGTTACTCGGTACTCTCACGGTCACGCACTCGATTGAATCCTCGCACTTAAATCTTGATATCTGGTTCTCTTGTCTCACTTGTACTTTCGCTCGCGTATCTTGGTTGTCTGTCCTCCTGTACTCCGGCTGTCAGGGTCGCGACTTCCGACCGACACGTCCCGTGCCTCTTCACGGATCGAGCTGCCGCGCGTACTCCAACTAACTTCCTCGCGAACTTCCACTGACTGCCTCGAGCTGCGCCTGCGCCGTCCCTTTTATAGGCAGCGGCGGGGTCCCGTTATTTCCCTTTTTGCACACGGCTCGCTAGGGTCCAATGTCCAAGGGTGTCCCGTTAGTTCCCTTTGCACACGGCACGCATCGGGTCCAAGGTCCAAGATGTCCCGTTAATTCACGGTGCATCCTCTTTGCGCCGGTTCAAAGTCCACGGCTTTACCGTTCGACCTTATTGCCCTTTGGCGGCGTGGGTCCAAGGTCCAGCGCGGCACCGTTATTTCACGGTCTCTCCGCTTTGGCCGGGTCCAAGGTCCAGTATTTACCGGTGGACCTGGATGCCTTTGGACTCTGCCGCATTCTCGCTGCCTTCGCTGTTGCTAGGGGCTCTCCTGCCTCGAGATTTGTGGGGAGTTTTACGACTCCTCACATCTCCCCCTTTCTTCGGAAATTTGTTGAAGAAGGTGCTTTCTCCTCCCGGCGCACTCCGTCGACGTCTCTCAGCTTCCTCGTTGTAGTCCTCGTCCTCTCCTTGCTCCTTGTCCCTAGCTCCTGGTTCCCTACTCCTTGTGTTGGCCATCAGTCCGGACGCAGCGGTGCAATCTCAGCCTTTTCCTGTAGGCATCTCGACGACCGCGTCTAACCCTCGCTGATGCCTTTCTCCTGCCGTTGGCCACCGGTCGGATCGCAGCGATGCCAGTCTCAGCCGTGTCCTATAGGCATCTCGACCCCCGCGTATAGACCCTCCTGGCGCCGTCCTTGATCCTGTTCCTTGTTTCTTTTCCTTGTTCTCCTCCTGCTTTGCCGATTCTTCCTCCTTGGTCGCTGATCCTCGCCTCCGGACGGAATTTTGAATTTCCGCGCCACTCCCTCGTCGAAATTCACCATTTCTTTCTCCGCAGTCTGGCAACTCCGCTCCAACTCACCATCGCGTTCATCGATCGTGGTGAGCGGCGTTGCCACTTCCATGTCTCCAATTCCAGTTATCGATGTTTAGCGTTGCCATTTTCCGTTCCAGTCGCAGTGTGACCAATAGTGTGGCCACTGTGAAAAATCTAGTATTTCCCTATCGTGTTCCCTATCGATCGCACTATCGATCGACCGCCGCTATCGCAGCGCCCCCATCCCGATTTTTCATTACCGCGTGGCTGCTTTGAATTGGTAAGTGTTTTGTTGCCGTTTTCCTCTGTTTTCCAGCCATCTAACCATTTTCTCTTCTTGCAGCTCCATGTTGATGTATGTATGAATGCCCCTGGATGCTCCGGGGTGCGGATCCTAGCCCCCGCGCGCCCCGGAAGACGACTTGCGGCTGCAAGTGCCCCGGTGTCCCGCGCCTGCGGCAGCCTCGCGTCGTTTTTGCCGGCCCGCGCGCCTGGCTTTCGCGCCCCTCGATCCGCTCCTGGCATGGCTGCCGTAGAGGTCGTTGACCCCTTTTTGTTTTTGTGCCGCAGTCGGAGTTACTGCTTGTGTTGTTGTGGTTGTTGTTGGCGCTGGCTGCGCCTGCGCATCTGTTGCCGCGCGTACCCTCCCCTGTCCCAGAACATATTTTCCTCTGCTATGTTCTAGCCCCGATCTGGGGCTCCCTTTTATTTGGCGCGGTAAACTGCGGCCTCGCCGGACACGGATACCTTTATCGCTTATGTGTGCTGTTTTTTCCTTGCCGCTTTCCTCGTGCCGTAACTTGCAGATCACCGGCGAGGTGAACTTTGTGATTTTAAACGGCCCATCGAATTTTGGGGCCAGTTTCGCCGCGAAGCCCGCTACTGCATGTGACAGGTGGTGCTCCTTGACCCAGACCTTGTCCCCAACCTTCGGCTTCCATGGTCGCCTTCGGAGATTGTATTGACGCGCCTGATCCTGCGCCGCCCTTTCCATGTTTCTCCTAACCAACTCGAAGATCTCCTTTAATTTTTGTGCGTTTTCCGTGGGTGTTTGTGTTTCCTTTCCTGTTCCGGTTGTCTGCTCGTCATACAGCGCGTTTGGGAGTCTCGGCTCTCTACCCTGCGTGATAAACGCTGGCGAATAGCCCGTTGTTTCTGCCACACTTGTATTCACGGCCAACTGCAATTCTGGCCATTTTTCATCCCACGTCCTCTGATCGGCTCCGGTGAATTGCGCGATCATTGTTTTCACGGTCCTGTTGGTTCTCTCCGTCGGGTTTTCTTGTGGCGACACCCAGTTCCTCCATGAACTTTTTGAACGCTCTGCTTGTGAATTGCACGCCGTTGTCGGTTATCATCATTTTAGGCACTCCGTATCGTGAAATTATCCGTTCTCTGATGGCCTTTTGAAGGGTTTCCGTGGTTGCCCTTCGCATGATCACGATTTCGGTCCACTTTGAGAATCGATCCACCAAGACTAGTAGCATCGAATTCCCGTGTTTTGACCGTGGCAGGGGGCCGACGAAATCGGCGCATACCGTAGCCCATGGCTCCTCCGGAATTTGTGTTAGCATTTTTCCGGCTGCTTGGAGTTGGTTAGGTTTGAATTTCATGCAGCTTTCGCAGTTCCGCACATATTTCCGTACGTCTCGATGTATACCCGGCCAGTGGTATCTTGCTGCCACTCTTGCAATCGTTTTCCGACTGCCCAGGTGTCCGGCCGTTGGCGTGTCGTGATTTTCAGATATTACCCTTTTTCTCGACTCGGTGGGTACGCACAGCTTCCAGGCGACTACGTCCTCGTTGCCAGCCCTGTGTGGAATATGCCTGTACAGCCGGTCGGCTTCCATCAATTAATCGAGGTATTTTTGTGGATTCTGCGTAACCTTTCCTTGCATTTCCTTTATCCAGGGGCATTGTGCTCGTTCTTGCAGATCGGTTTCCTTATTTTCCAGTCTTCGGCACGTTTCTGGTAGCGGCTGCCGTGACAGGGCGTCCGCTACTATGTTAAGCTGGCCCTTCCTGTATGCGATTTCAAAATCGTACTGTTGTAGCTCCAGCGCCCATCTCGCGATTCTGCCGGACGGACTCTCGATGCTATTCAACCACTTCAGAGCCATGTGATCGGTTATCACTTTGAAGTGGTAGCCCTCCAGGTAAGGTTTTAATTTCCTGATGGCCCACGCGATCGCTAAACATTCTTTTTCTGTTGCAGAGTAATTCCTTTCCGCCCCGTTCAAGGATCGGCTGGAGTAGGAAATCACCCGCTCACTCTGGTCTGAATGTTGTGTGAGAATAGCACCGAGGCCGTAATCGCTGGCGTCTGTTTGGAGTACAAACGTTTTGCTGAAATCGGGGCATGCCAGGATTGGATCAGCAACTAGCCTGGCCTTGACGGCTTCGAACGCTTGCTGGTGATCGTTCGTCCATTCCCATTTTGCTTTCTTCCGGAGGAGTGCGTTCAAGGGCTGTACTATGGTGGCAAAATCTGGTACAAATCGCCTATACCATGATGCCACCCCCAGGTACTGGCGCAGCTCGTTAACGTTTGCCGGTGGCTCCGGGTCCGTCCCGATGCCTTGGTCTGTGACTCGATGCCCTAAGTATTGCAACTCCTTCTTGAAGAATTTACACTTACCAGCATTTACTTTCAGGTTTGCTGCGCGCAGTCTCCTGAACACCACTTTTAGGTTCTGCATGTGTTCCTTTATTGTCCCAGTCCGAGTGACGATGATGTCGTCTTGATATGCAAAAGCGTGCGGCATCATCTCGGGCCCTATGACCTGGTCCAGCGCTCCTTGCAGTGTACGGCGATGCCGAGTGTAGTCCGGGTGAGCAGCGGCTCTCCATTGGAATGGACACTTTTCCCGGGACTGTGAAGGCTGTATATTGCCTGCTGTCCGCCTCCGAGGGTATCTGCCGGTACCCGTCTTTTAGATGTACTTGGCTTCTCTCAGCTGCGTCCAGGATGTAGTTTATCATTGGCATCGCGGTACGCGTCCTTGACGGACTTTGCGTTTATTTGCCGAAAATCTGCGCACAACCTCCATTTCCCCGTCTTCTTCCTGACCATGACGATTGGTGAGCTGTAGGGGCTTTTCGATGGTTCTATGCAGCCTTTTTCGAGTAGTTCGTCGACCTTGGCGTTAATTTCCCCTTGCATCTTGAGATTCTTGGAATAATACCTTTGTTTGACCAGTGATAATTTTTCATGGTGCCAATAAACATGGTCGACGTTCCTTGTATATTCTCCAAATCTGCCAATTGTGTTTTTAGGAATTCACCTACGTCCTCTTCCG
>JBAMCF010000669.1:0-42101 GCA_037075285.1 Drosophila lutescens
GTAGCAGCTAATTTGAGGAGACCATATACAAGAGCAATATTCCATAGACGGACGAACAAGAGAAACATACAAAAGCTTTGTTGTGTAAGGATCATCGAACTCCCTTGACCAACGTTTCATAAATAAATTAAATAAAATAAATTATTAGATATAGTCACAATCTGTTGACTTCCAAAGTGAACGGTTGTGTTTTTTCGCGCTCCGAATTTTTATCTGTTTTCGTGTTTACCTTTAGACGGTTTTAATTAAAACTTAAATATTCGGTCCCTAACTTGATTTATCATAGTACTTATTATATTTCGCGAGTGAATTTACTCTATTCTGTGCACAATCTCATTAAAACAATTCCCAATTTTAATATTGTGTTCTGTGTTTTTTGTTTTTGTGATTTCTTTTGCCTTTCCTTTGTGCGGTGTCCGTAAAAGCTTCAGTGCAGTTTGTGTTGTTGTTTTCTGCATTCGCATTAACTGCATTACGCTCCCGCTCTCCCGCACTCTAGCATTCTCTCTCTACTTTTCCCTCTTTCGAAATTTTAAGCGTTCGGAGTCGGTGCTCTTGCGGTACTTTTAACTGCTCGTTTGCAAATTTCGGTCGCTACATTTCTGTTTGATACAGTGGGCAAAATATTTACAATTATGGATACCTTTGTCTGCTCTATTAATAATTGCCATCAATTAATCAGAGCTGATCAGTCAAAACTGACCTGTTGGCTGTGTGAAAAAATGGCTCATACCAAGTGTGCCGGCTATACTGGCCGAACCAGTGATGACCTTGCTAAGGGTCACAATTTACTTTATTGTTGTGATCCTTGTCTTCTAGTTGCGCAAGAGATGAGATCTTTTATGCGCCAAACCAAAGGCGGCTTAAAGAGTTTAATCAATAGTTTTGGTGTTGCTAGAGATAGTTTTCGCCGAGCGGATGATTTACTCTCAGCGCTGAACTCTCAATTTAATAGCCCTAAGCTAATTGACGAGTCTCCAAAGCGCAAAAAGGCCACTGGTGGTAGGCAGCCTAAGGAAAACACCCCGCAACCCCCTGCAAGTAATAAACAGAGCTCCACGACGGATCAGCTGTCGACCGTAGCAAATCCCCAAATGCTGCTACGATCAGCTGCTAAAAAAGATTTGGATCAATTGGAATCCGTATCATCCGTAGTAGACCCCCCTGTTGTTCCGCCCATTTCTAATAACTTGTCACCTCCAGGGAATGTTGAGTCCGGTCTACCGGCACAAGTTGGCGCTGCAGAAACTCAATCTGCAGTACCAAAACCTCTTTCAGTGGTTCAACCCAAAAAACAAATATTTATTTCTCGTCTTTCACCTGACCAAACGGCATCCGAAGTGTTGGACTATATACAACACAAAACAAATGCCAAAAACATTAAAGTGGAAAAGTTTAATTTCACTTATGCGAGGGACACCTCATCTTTTAAGATCTTTGTTCCGAACGATCTCTTTTCAACCATTTGCTCAGAAGCATTCTGGCCAGATCTTATGGTGGTAAAGGAGTTCGAAACTAGGAATACAAATAAAAGAAAAAGACCCGTGCAGACTAGACTCCCCAATCAAGGCCAGAGTAGTGCGGCATCTTCATCTTCATCTTCTACCCTATCTTCGTCTTCAAAAAACTAAAAACTAGCTTAATTCTTTCCTATCAGAATACTAGAGGCTTGCGCAGTAAGTTATCTAAATTGTATTCGGATAGTCTTTCTTTTGCTTCCCATATTATTGTATTTACAGAGACCTGGCTAAAAGAGGAGATCTTAAACTCCGAAATTTTTCCTGGTAAGTACACTACCTATAGGCATGACCGTCCATCCAGACGAGGCGGTGGTGTTTTAATTGCCGTGAACTCAACTCTCACGTCAGAAGTGGTCAAATTTGAAGAATTCTATAATATAGAGTTCATATGTGTAAGGCTGTCGTTTCCCGGTAGTTTTATATATATCACCTGCTCGTATATACCGCCTGCATCTGAATTTCCAGACTACTTAAATCATCTTTTTGCTATACAGTCAGTGTCGAACAAACTGACCGATAGAGACCAACTTTTAGTTCTAGGAGATTTTAATATCCCGGGAACATCGTGGTCAACAGATGAACATTCAAATGTTTTACTTCCACTAGCCCAACATGACTTTATTGAAGGCTTGCTAGATATATCATTGTCTCAAGTTAACAATATTAAAAATTCACTAGGTCGTTTATTAGACCTATGTTTCGTATCAAATCCGGACCGCGTATTTCTATCCAAGATAGCACCTCTTACTCAACCTGAAGATCCATATCATCCGGCGTTTGAGGTTTCCATCGACACTGGTACTGTGCTAGATGCAAAATCAGCGAAGTCTACTAAGCGACTACTTTGTTTTCGTAAGGCCGACTTTCGTTTGCTAAACTCTTATTTATCTGCCTTTGATTGGTCCGATCTTTACTCATGTCATAATATGGATGATGCTATAAATATTTTTTATTCAACATTAAATTCGTTTTTTAATTCTTGTGTTCCGTTGTACTATCCGTCAGTCTCCACCAAACCACCTTGGTTCAGTAAAGAGCTGACACACCTAAGAAACGTAAAGTCCAGACTCTATAGGAAATATAAAGATACCGGTTCTCAATCTATTTTTTCTAGATACTTAAGCGCTCGGTCTAGTTTTACCGTGCTTAACGCTCTGTGTTACAAAAATTATTTGAACCGTTGTAAGATCCAATTCTCTCAGGATCCGAAACAGTTCTTCAATTTTGTTAACACTAAGCGTAAATCCACAAATTATCCTTCCTCGCTATCTTTTGAAAACATGACAGCAACAACTGATCAGGCTATAGCCGATCTATTTGCTCAGTTTTTTCAAACGACATATTCTCCTTCATCTCACTGTACACGGCCTTATTCTTACACTGTATCCAAGTCGAACTTAATATTTTGTCCCACATTAAACGAAAGCGCCCTATTAATTGATCTCCAAAAAGTCAAGCCCGTCTATTCACCTGGTCCTGATGGAATTCCCGGCTGCGTGCTTAGATATTGCGCAGAAGCCCTTTGCAAACCCCTTCTCAAATTGTTTACCTTATCATTAGAAACGTCTCTATTTCCTTCTACGTGGAAAGAATCGTTTGTGATTCCCCTCCACAAGAAAGGTAATAAATTGGAAGCAAACAATTATAGAGGCATATCTAAATTGTCAGCTATCCCGAAGCTTTTTGAAAATATTATTACACCTCATTTGCAGCACCTATGTAGGTCAGTTATATCTCCATGTCAACATGGTTTTATGAAACGTAGATCAACAATTACTAACCTTTTGGAGCTCACGTCATTTGTGATAAAGGGATTCAAAAACAACTTTCAAACAGACGTCATCTACACTGACTTTAGTAAAGCATTTGACTCCGTAAATCACCTACTTCTGGTTAGAATACTCGATTTAATTGGGTTCCCAGTTGATCTTTTGAGATGGATCTCAAATTATTTAAAAGGCAGAACGCAAAGGGTACTTTTTAAAAATTCTCTTTCTTGTACACTCCAGGTTACCTCGGGTGTCCCACAAGGGAGTCACTTGGGGCCGCTACTTTTTACTTTATTCATAAACGACCTTCCATCAGTTATAAGTCACTCTCGTGTACTTATGTACGCTGATGATGTGAAATTATGCCTGCAGTACAAGGATACTTTTTGCCAGTCTGATTTACAATCCGATTTAAATAGTTTCCAAACATGGTGCTCCAACAATTCGCTGAATTTAAATGGCTCTAAGTGTAAGGTGATGACTTTTTGTCGTGGTACTCCTCAATATGCGATTTACACGCTGAGTGAGAGCACTCTGGACAGATTAGACCTAGTCAATGATCTTGGTGTTCTTTTGGACCCAAGACTAAAGTTCACTGATCACATTTCATCCATGGTAAATAAATCTAGGGGTGTGCTTGGCTTTATTAAAAGGTGGTCTAAGGAATTTGATGATCCTTATATTACTAAGACCTTATTCATCTCGCTCGTCCGGCCGATACTTGAGTATGGATCACCCGTCTGGAGTCCCCAATACGGAATTCATATAGACCGTATCGAATCCGTACAAAAGAACTTTTTACTTTTTGCCTTAAGGCGCCTAAACTGGGATGCAAACCGCATTTTACCTTCTTATTCTAGTAGATTACTCCTAATTAACTTACCCTCCCTATCCAACCGTAGAACGATGCTTGGAACTGTCTTCATTTATAACCTTATTCGAGGTGAAATTGATAGCCCCGACTTGGTTGGACGACTTAACTTTTTTGTTCCAAGTAGATTAACTAGAAATTACATTCCCTTAATTTTAAACCACTGTAGATCTAACTATGACATGCATGAACCTTTCAGAGTACTATGTTCTGACTATAATAGACTTTATCCTATTATATCAAATTCTGACTCTCTGCCTCTTCTAAAACGATTAATATTAAATTTCCTAGCACAGAATTAGATCCTACTTTTATTTCCTCGTACTATATCTTTATTTTCTACATCGCGTCTATCATCTCGCGAATCGTGCCGTACGATACACGGCAGCGCCCCTCGGTCGGTTGGGCGGGAGGTGTGGCCGTGGGACTCCGCGCGAAAAAAAAAAAAAAAAAAAAAAAAAAAAGATATATGGTCTTTAAAACTAAGTTTATGATCAAATAAAACACCAAGATCCTGAACTGAAAAAATTCGTTCAAGGGCGTTATTTCCAATAGAATAAGAAAACAGAGATGGATTACAACGATAAAAGGTCATAAAGTTACATTTAGAATAGTTTAAATTTAACATGTTAATCATGCACCACGTATACAAACAGTCAAGATCTAATTGAAGGTCATTATATGAGCTAGGTAAACACATGGACAAACATAGCTTGACATCATCTGCATACATTAATACGGTAGACGATTTTATAACATTAGGTAAATCATTAATCATTAAGCCGAAGAGTAAAGGACCCAGGTGGCTACCCTGTGGCACTCCAGAAGTAACATTAATTATTTTGGAAATTCTATTGTTAAAACAGACCATTTGAGTTCTATTAGAAAGGTAGGAAAGTATCCAGTCAAGTAGGTTTGGAGGAAACCCTAAAAGGGACAATTTATAAATAAGAAGTTTATGGTTCACAGAATCAAAAGCTTTAGAAAAATCGGTATAAATCACATCCGTTTAATGATGTGTCAGGAAGCCTCTAGTAATTAAAGATGTAAGTTCTAGTAGGTTTGTAGAAGTAGAGCGACGCCTAGTGAAGCCATGTTGACACGGTGAAATAATAGACCGGCAATGATGCTGCAACTGACAGGTAATAATTTTTTCGAAAAGTTTAGGAATTGCACTGAGTTTAGCAATACCACGATAATTTGAGATATCGGACTTGTTACCTTTTTTAAACAATGGAACAATAAACGATTCCTTCCATATGTATGGAAATCTTCCTTGACTTAGCGACAAATTAAATATTAATGTTAAGGGATAAGCTAGATAGGACGAACAATTCCTCAGTATACAACTTGGTATTTTGTCAGGACCCGGTGAAAAAGAGAGCTTAAGAGTATCAAGACTCTGAAGAACATCAGATACATTAATCACTGGTTTGAAGATAGAGTTCAGATGAGGTAGTGGGTATGGATAATCTTTATCAATAACACCATTGCATTCCGTATAAGTCGATTGAAAAAAATCAGCAAATAGGTTGGAAATATCATTGTCATCAGATGCTATCTTATTATTAAGAAAAAGAGAATGAGGGAAGCAAATAGATTTCCGCTTAGAATTGACGAAAGAATAAAAAAGTTTAGGATTACTTTTGAAATCACGCTTACAACGAGACAGGTAATTTTGATAACAGTCAGAATTGTGCTGGACAAATTCCGCCTTAGCAGAACTATGTTTGGCCCAGTCCGTCAGCAAGCCAGAAATTTTGAACCGTTTAAAAAGTCTGTTTTTTTTTTATTTTTAAGATAGGATAGTTGACGAGTAAACCATGGAGAGCTATAAGAATTTTTCAAGGAGGAAAGAGGAACATGTACATCAAATAGACGGTAAAGGACTTTATAAAAATACCCAACTGCATCATCAACAGGAAGGTTAACAAGATAGGACCAATTAATTGTCGATAAAGATTCAACTAGTTTAGCATAGTCAGTCTTTTTAAAACACAAACTAGGATGTGCGTTTATTGCAGTCCTAGGAGCATTAAAAAATCAATTTATACAAAGCTGAAGGGTAGGATGATGACAATCTTCAGGTAGAGATAGTGGCGGAATTCGACTAACTTCAGCATCGATACCATCGAAGACGAAGATTAAGTCAAGGAGACGACCTATATGATTGGGAATCCAGTTAACTTGCTGCAAGGATAGTTCAACAAGACCATCAACAAAGTCATGTTGCATCCTAGTAATCATTGCCAATGAGTCATTACTCTCCAACCAAGAAATATTGGGAAGATTAAAGTCACCGAGCACAATGAGTTGGTCAGTTTCAGCAAGCAACAAGGAGATAGACTGTATGGCGGACAGGTGCAATATATACACGTTAAATTCGGAGCTAGGGGGAATATAGGAGCAAGTTAAAAAAATGTTATTTTTTGGGAAAGATAGTTTTACGCAAATAAATTCAATACCCGATGAACCAGAAATATCAAGAAGCTCAGAAGTTAAATCGGATTTGACTCCAATAAGAACGCCTCCACCTCGACGGGTATGACGATCATTGCGATAAACAAAAAAGTTATTTGACAAAATCTCACTATCGTGTACAGATGGGTTAAGCCAGGTCTCAGTGAATACAATAACATTGGCTTCAAAAATTGAGCTGTTTTTATAAAGCGTTGAGAGTTTACTAAGAAGCCCCCGTACATTTTGATAGTGGATTGTGAAATTTAGTTTTTTGAATTTGAAGCAGAGCTGGGCGCCGACAAGGAAGTGATGGGAAGCGAACTATTTTTTTTTATAAATTCGTGAACAATTATATCAGCAGGCCAAAAATTAGGGTCAATAAGTTTGGAGAACAGTTCATTTGGAACAAGTATTTTAAATGAAGAATAATCTCTTATTTGTTTAAAATTAAATTTAGTGATGTCGATACCTTTTTGATTGGGAAGAGAGAGTTTTGAGACAATATGAAGCATCACGTCGTTGACTGTGAGTGCTGCATTCAATCTTGACACAAAAATAGACTTCTTAGGTACCATGAGAGTGAGTGGTACCGGAGAAGAGAGAGCTGGGCTATTACTATTCTTCCTAGGGATCATGCTAGAAAGTGGAACAGGAGGAGGTGCAAGGGTATTATCTAAGGGCAGTACGAGGTGCGGCAGAGCCCCCGAAGTGGCAACAGCCGGTGACCGATTGGGAGAATCTGGCAGGGATTGCACCCTGACATCAGTTGTTGATGACTCGCTCCCATTGGGATCGTCCTCATCGCACGACATATAGCTTGCAGTGGGGCTGGGAAGAGAGAGGTTGCTCGAGAGATCTGGAACATGTAGAGAAATATTAGGCAGTGTAGGACTACGATTTATATTTAATGATATTTGATTAAGTAGAACACGACCTTTAAAGTTTGAGTCGAAAACATTAAACCGACTTAATAAGTCCGTAAATCCAGCACGTAAAGCCTGGAACTCCAGCTCCATTTGCCTCATAAATGATCTAATATCAATTTTGATATGTAGGCATGTAGGGCACGTCCAGTCTAGGTTAGCATTAGACCTAGTACGATCCGCAATTTGGGCCGCACTATGCCCAAAGTCAACACATTTAGCGTGCGCAATGTTCTCACATAACCACCAATTAACAATCGGCTGCCGAGAAGTGATTTTGCCAGTAAATTGGCAACCAACAACACAGCAAGCAGATATTGTTTACAAGTTAAAGTAAGATAAAAAATGTAGAATGTAGAATGTAGAGAAATGTAAACAGAAAGCTTTAGACGAGTGCCAACAAACAGCTGTGTGGCTATGAGGGCGCCGAGGAAAGAAAGAGCGCGATAAGAGGAAAGAAAGAGCGCGATATGACCAAATCAGCAAAGAACCGTTAACTCGAAAATGAGAGTCGGTGACTGAAGTTGGGAGATGAGCAGAGCAAACGGTGCGAGAGAGCGCCAAAAACGACAATGTAAATAAAAAACAACAACAATGCACAATGCACTCGCGTTGTTAACTATTTTTCAATATATTTATAAAGACGATGGTTTTAACACAAATCAGTAATTTGCATTCAAACGGCGGGCTCAACCGAGTTGAGAATGAAAACTTTAGGAATATAAAAATCAAAAATTTCGACACTAAGCGAATAAATGTGGGAGCGAATGAAAAACACGTCCGAACAGGTTTGTAGGTTCATGGCTAACAAAGCCTTCGTGCAATAACTTTGGTTCAATCCGTTCATAATGTACGAATTGATGGATGGCTCATCGATATTTGCTCTTCTTCCGATTGCCATCATGATGTAGAAATATTCGCTGAATGATTCGTTGAGCTTTCTTTTGCGCCGCATCAATTCCCTGTGAACATCTGCTGTGTTCACTACGCTTGGAAAATCCAGTAACAGGGAACTCTTAAACTGTCCCCACGTTTGGAATACAGACTGTGCATCTAACCATTCCTTGGCGACACCTTTTATTTTGTGCTGTACAGCAAACAAGACTGTCCCATCGTTCCATTCGTAAACGCTCTGCAACTGCTCGGTTTTGCTTATAAACTGTTGTGACGTTATGTTGCCCCTAACTGGATCATACTCAGGCAACACACCTATCACATCCTTGATGATGGTGTTAGTGTAAACTGTGCGTTCGGGGATCTCTCTAATCCGTTGGTGCCGTTGTTCGCCTGGCGCTGCTGCCGGTGATGCTTCTGCGTTCCTTCCGTTAGCTTGGCCCGAAGTTGAAGCCCCTTGTTGAACACTCAAGGCCTGAACAGTTTGCGATAAACTGATCATAAACTATTTCAGTTCGTCAATTTCCGAATGTACGGAATTTGTATCCAATTCGTAGTCATCTCGTTCAATTTCGTCGCATCCCAAGATCCGTGTGAGTTTGTCGATTTTAGCCGATTTGTTTCCGACTACTGGAAGAATGTTCGTGCGTAGAATAATATCCAGTTCGGGAACCTTAAGTTAGTTTAACTAACATTTTAGTTAACCTCGTGGTCCGTGGCGTCTTATCTGTTTCCCACTCTTGATGCTTCTTTTTATACCCTTGCAGAGGGTATTATAATTTCAGTCAGATATTGTAACGCAGTGAAGGAGACGTTTCCGACCACATAAATTCTTGATCAGCACCAATAGCCGAGTCCATCTAGCCATGTCCGTCTGTCCGTTTCTATGCGAACTAGTCTCTCAGTTTTAAAGCTATCGCAATGAAACTTTCCCAAAAGTCTTTTTTCTATTGCAGGTAGTACATATGTCGGAGCGAGCCGGATCGGACCACTATATCTTAAGGCTCCCATACGAATAATCAAACAAATATAAGAAAATTCATTGTAACTTTGCAGGAAGTAGGCGTTTTGATTTCTGACAACTTAAAAAGGTATTTCTTTTATCTGCAAGGGTATATAAGCTTCGGCTGGCCGAAGCTAGCTTCCTTCCTTGTTTTTCCTTTCTTTTGCTTTTTGTGTCGTCTTTTCTCGCTTTTCGTAGCGACGCTTCTTAAAAAGTAAGGCCGTTTTGCAGAATTGCCGTTTTGCCACCTTCTTTTGACCGTTTTGCTTAGCCCGTTTTGGCGCTGCCGTGTTGTCAATTTTTGCAATCCTTTATTATCTTATCTTCGTGAATAAAATTCAGCTTTTTGTATAATTTTATTGATATTTGTGGCTCGTATCACACTTCTGATATGTCAAAAATACCTCTACGTTTATTCAGGATGGTTTGAAGCATTTATTAACAAAGCTTTCAATCAATATATTTAAAGAACACAAAGTATAAACTGAACTTGGCTTGTGAGCGTGTGGCACACGTCTCTCTCCTTTGACGTTGCCAACCGAACTGCTTTATTTTTGACACTTCCTAGGCTCCAGAAAATTTGTGCAAAATTACGCAAAGATTGCGAAATCAATAACAAAATATTTAGAAAGTCAAAAAGTATCAAAAAAGGCTTCACGCAGAGCTTCAACACAGTTGGACGACTCGGCTGTAAGAGGTTTTAACGAGCTCAAAGATAATTTAATTGCACAAATAGAATTAGAACAACCCGATTATAATAAAAAATTTACTTTAACCACTGACGCGTCTGATTTAGCCAATGGTTCTGTTCTTTCTCAAGAAGGAAAACCAATTACCTTTATTTTCAAAACCCTAAGCAAAACAGAACAATTGTACGCAACAAATAAAAAGGAACTTTTAGCCATAGTTTGGGCATTTTAAAATTTAAGGAACTATTTATATGGAGTTAATAACATCGAGATCTATACAGATCATCAACCCCTGTCCTTCTCTTTTTCTCAGAAAAACCCGAATATTGAAATGAAGAGATGGTATTCTTTTATTGAGTTGTTCACCCAAAATTATTTATAAGCCGGGAGCAACAAATGTTGTTGCCTATGCTTTGTCAAGGATCCAAATAAATAACTTAACAGAAAGTAACAATTGCTAATAGCAACGGGGAGGTATACAATACATGAGTCGATTAACGTATTCGGAAATACTACACATATTATAGAGTATGATACTCCAGAAAATTTAATATCAATTTAAGATTGATATAGTTATATATTATTATATATTGTATATTCCCCCTAATATAACAATACGACTTTAGAAGATTTTTATAGAATTCAAAAACCACTTAAAGATAATTTTATAAATAAATTTTTATTTACAAAAATATTTGTCCAGGATGTGGAAAATGCGGAAGATAAATCGCTTATCATCACAGAAACGCATTGTAGAGCACATAGAGGGCTAAATGAGAATAATAAGCAAATACGTAGACTATATTACTGGCCTAATTTATACAAAAGACTTAAGGAATTTATAAAAAATTGTACTATCTGTAATCGAAACAAATATAATAGACATCCAGTGCAAATTCCTATCGGAGAGGCACATAAGAGAAGGTGAACTTTTGCATCTTATCTTATATTCATTACTTGTATAGAGACATATTCCAAATTTTTTGTAGTAAAAGAAATTTTTTATGATAGACAACGAACCAAGTTTCTCTTCATCCCAATTTAAATCTTTCGCACAGAGAATCGGGATTTCTTTATTCTTTTCGGATCCTCGACATAGTACGTCTAACGGTCAAATAGAAAGGGCACACTCAACGTTAACAAAAATTGCTCGCTGCATCAAAGACGAGCTTAATTTAATTGATTATTCTGAAATTATAATTAGAGCGGCTCAAAAATATAATTTAACAATTCACTTTATAACTAACCAACGACCGTACGATATATTATTTAATAAAATACAACATGATACAAATCCCCTATTATTGAAACAAGCTCAGGAGAAAATTTTAGAATTTCATAATAAAGGTAGACAAGAAAATCACTATCACGTAGGTGAAGTAATTTACGAAAAGAAACTCGGGGAAAGAAATAAGCTATGATTTCTTTCTTTACAAGGATACCAAAGATGTTCTCATTTATGAATCATACGCAGATTAATTTCATATTACTAATATAAGGGTTTATAAAGAAATAATTAATCTTGAATCAGAATTTATAAATAATAACCAGAATTTACATTGGGAGATATCCCACGAATTACAAACTATCAAAATGCTTATTTCACAAATTATACCCAATAGATCAAACGCAGTATTAATGAATTAGGCACTATTTGGAAATGGATAGCAGGAACACCAGACCATGATAATTTTATAACAGTGCAAAATAAGAATAATGATTTAATACAAAATAGTAATGATCGATTCGTCATTAATTCTAAAATATTTAAAGAAATAAAAACTCTATCTGACGAATTTAAAACAGCCTTTAAAAATCAAGAAATTCAACTAAGAAAATATCGTCTCCGCTTTCATACGTACGATCTTATGAATTTAATGAATACAATTACAGTTGCAAAAATGTTCGTATTTAATACTAAACCTCGAAACAATGAGAACTTACAAGAAATTTATAAACATGAACAAAAGCCTGTAATTATAACTGACCTATTGGATATATCTGAATTTAAAATTGCATTACACCAGAATATTTTCATTATATACATAAAATACCCCATTATTATCGATCGTTGTGAAGTCTAAAATTCAAGATCCATTTCACATAATGATGGAAAATTATTTATTGATAATCACGTCGCAAAATGTAAAAATAAGTACAATGTAATGTCTAAATTTAAGACAGAAATATTTTACAATTATTGCACAATAAATCCAGAAGGTTCTTGTTTTACCAGATTACTAAATGGGGAAAAATAAATTATGTAACAAAATCAGAGAAAAAAAATAAATAAATAGATGTAATCCAAGAAGGAGCCATTTTTGTAAATGGACATAATATAATTAATGACACTCATTTAGATGGGTCATATTTAATAACTTTTAATGGCACCACTAAAATTAATAATATCTGCTACACTAATGTATATAATAAGATGTTGGAAATATAACACATTTTTATACCCGTTACTCGTAGAGTAAAAGGGTATATTGTATTCGTGCAAAAGTATGTAACAGCTAGAAGGAAGCGTTTCCGACCCCATAAAGTATATATATTCTTGATCAGGATCACTAGCCGAGTCGATCTAGCCATGTCCGTCTGTCCGTCTGTCTGTCCGTCTGTCTGTCCGTCTGTCTGTCTGTCCGTCTGTCTGTCTGTCTGTCTGTATGAACGCTGAGATCTCGGAAACTATAAAAGCTAGACGATTGGTATTTGGCATGAAGATTCTTGGAGTTCCTACGCAGCGCAAGTTTGTTTCAAAAGGGTGCCACGCCCCCTCTAACGATTATATACGATTTTAAAAATTTCAATATTTCGGAAAAGTAAAAATGCAGTTTTATTGTGTTTATCAATACCTATCGAAATGTAGAAGAAATTTTTCAAATCGGACCATTCGTTAAAAGTTATGCGTGTTCAAAGTTTCTATCTCCATCTCCCTCGCACTCCCTTTACCTGAGTAACGGGTATCTGATTGTCGGGGCACCCGACTATAGCGTTCTCTCTTGTTAGTGTCCGAATTTATTATGTCAAATGATTCGAAACTCTCATTTGATAATATTACCATGGTAGGTAGGTAGAAGTGGTGAGGTCCTCTCTGAGGACCTCCAAGTAGAGCTGAGCTCCGTTTTGATCCACACTCTCATAAATTGTTGTGTCCGCGTTCTCTTCAGTACCAGCCTGCGTCATTTAGAAAACATAGGATTGCAGTTATCCTTTGCTTTCCTATTTCTCCCAATGATTCCAGCTGATACGCCCCGAAGTATATCGCCCTGATGTGGTTTAGTGCTGGGCAATGACACATCATGTGCTCAGGTGTCTCCTGTGTGTCTGTTTCTTTGCAGCTTCTGCAATTAGCGTTGTACGGAAGCCCCATCTTCATGGCTTGCGTGCCAATGGCCCAATGGCCTGTGATGAGTGCCGTGATCCTTCTTATATCCCTTTTACTTTTGGTTATTAGCTCTCGAGTTCTCTTGCTATTGATGGTTGGCCAGCAGAGTTTTGATCTCCTGAGACCCTGCTTTTCCGACCAACTTTTACTGGCTTGTGCTTTGTAGTGTTCGTGAATCCTTGCTTGGACTGTATTTAGGGATTCAGGTAGACTAGTTGTATAGGAGTCGTCTGCCGACCCCATTCGTGCAAGTTCATCCGCCTTTTCGTTTCCTGGTATATCATTGTGCCCTGGCACCCATGCTATCTGTACTTGGTTGTTTGTTGCCAGTATGTTAAGAGCCGACTTACAATCGGCTACTAGTGTCGAGTTGGTTCTTGCTGCTGCGAGAGATTTGATAGCAGCTTGGCTATCAGAGTATATCCTTACCTTGGTATTCCTGAGGCATTGCTAATCGAAAGCTTGGCTGTTTCTAAAATAGCAAGTACCTCAGCCTGAAAAACTGTCGCTGATTCTGGGAGGTAGAATTTCGATTCTATCCCCCAGCTTTCAGCGAAAATTCCAGCCCCTACACCACAGTCCATCTTGGAGCCGTCAGTTTAGAGTGATACCTCATCTTGTCCGGTTACTCTGTCATTCTCCCAGACTTCCCTCGTTGGACAGGTAGTCGTGAATCTGTTTCCAAATCTTATCTCCGCTTTCATATAATCCGTTTTGTTCTTTGCCAGATAGTTGCTGTCCTGTGTGGTAGCTTTTCCAGCATTTACTTGCCTTGAGTCTGGCCGCACTCTGCGCTTCCGTATCCTTTATGAAAAGTTCTATAGGCATTATATACAGAATAGTGTTCAACGCGGCAGCCGGGCATGATCTTAATGCCCCTGTACCTCCTGCGCAAGCTGATCTCTGTATTCTTGTCAGCTTGGTAATATTGTATGCTCTTGTCAGGGCTGGCCACCAGACTAGTGCCCCGTATGTGAGAATTGGCCTTACCACTGCTGTGTAAAGCCATAATATTATCTTATTGTGTATACCCCAGTTTTTGCCGAACATTTTCCTGCTAGAATGCTATACTGGCCTTTTTTACTCGTTCCGTCTTTCTGTTTCCACGAGAGCTTCGGGTCTAGTATCACTCCTAGGTACTTAGCTTTACCCGAAAGCTCGAGTTCGATTCCATCTATTTTTGGTTAACTGTATGTTGGGATCTTTTTTCTTCGCGTGAAGAGAAATATTAACATACTAAATCCTTTTATTCAAATTAAACAAACCTAAATACCCATTTCGTTAATATTGATAGTATTTACATTTATATATTTAATTTTCATGCTTATAATAAAATACAGAAAATTTTTAATATTCAAGCCACGGCAATCCCATATAGAAATACAAGAAGAAAATAATATTCCCGACAATGAGAATACCCTAGAAGAGAATATCATTGTCGAATTGACTAATCAATTACATTCAATATACCCATCAGTCCCAATGAATCGGGACTATTCAATTTAGATTGGGGGGAGTTATATGACACATTACTTAGGGGCACTTACCCAATTCATAAACAACTGTGAGCCCAAAGCTAATTTCCAAATAACTCAGACTGACTCCGAGATAAACCCGCGGTCATCTATTTCTTTCAACTACGCCTCCAAGTTATTCCCACCCAGATCAGTTTCACACATCCCGCATCAAAGGGATTCTGTAAACACCCTAGCCGATATTGTAAACATCGGAGCCCCAAAGCGAGCTCCGAAGTCCGCTCACATAAACACCAATTTCCAGCAGAAATTCTGTTTCAAATTTAATTGCCAAATTTCATCATCCTATTTTTCCGAATTTCTTTAGTCATTATCTTACTCAGTTTTCTGAGATAAATCTCTTAAGCCGAGGTTTGATCATTATTGATCATTGAAAAAAGTTATTCGTTACTCGTAGAGTAAAATGGTATATTGTATTCGTGCAAAAGTATGTAACAGCTAGAAGGAAGCCTTTCCGACCCTATAAAGTATAAATATTCTTGATCAGGGTCACTAGCCGAGTCGATCTAGCCATGTCCGTCTGTCTGTCTGTCTGTATAATTCTGAGATCTCGGAAACTACAAAAGCTAGAAAGCTGGGATTACACACACATATTCTTGGGCTTCCTACGCAGCGCACATCTTTAAAGATTTCGAAAAAGTAAAAATGCAGTTTTATTGTGTTTATCAATACCTATCAAAATTTAGAAGAAATTTTATAAATCGGACCATTTGTTAAAAAGTTATGTGCGATCAAAGTTCTATATCTCCATCTCCCTCGCACTCCCTAAGCTGAATAATGGGTATCTGGTTTTCGGGGCACCCGACAATAGCGTTCTCTCTTGTTTCCATCTTTGCTTGCGAAATACACGGGGGTGACACAAAAAGTGAGGGGTGAATGAGGTTTGTAGATGGATTTCCAAAGAAATTTGAATTTTTCCTACACCCTACACCCTAAAAGGAAAAGGATTTCCAACACTTTCTGCTAAATTTTCTTAGTGGAATTTCTTGATTTTTAAAGGCTGTTTTAAATTCGTCAAATATATTTTTTATTTTTTTAAATATTTTAGAATATATGACGACTTGATCGTTACTATCATTGATCTTATTTTGCACTGTTATGAAATCATCGTGATATGGTGGTTCTTATAATGGCTCTTATCTGTTCTAAGAAAAATTGTACTTTTTCGTCTACATCTAACGAACCTTTTGTTTACTGCTGGCTGTGCGAATCGATGATGCATTCTAAATGTGCAGGATTTACTGGCTGTTCACGCCAAAAGGGCGTTTAATTTCGGGAGGCAGTGTCGAGCGGCAGTTTTCTCCAGATGTCCACATCTCGCTAGCTCGCACTGCCCTTCGCTCTCCCTCTCCAACTTTCCCGCAACTCTACGCTCCGCTCTGGAGCCGCTAAGCTAAGCTTCATATAATTAGTTCCTACTTACAAGTGTCCAAATGAACACACGCACGTCCCGTAATAACCCGAAGTTTTTCCACCGTGTTTTTCGTTACCATTTCTGCGCGGTTTTCACCCGTTTCTTCCTGGGACTCATCATCTCCTACAATCAAGCCATCCCCGCCCCAACATTTGGTCCAATCGAGCCAGACTTCTAAGTATCTGGACTTTTCCTCTCCTGGAATTTCCTGGATTTTCACCAGCAGCTACGGTGGCTTGAACCGCTCCAGATAAGTTCCACTTACTCCATTTCGTTCAACTTGTTGTATGATTTCTTGTCTTAATCCAATAGAGATTTAATCCGACGCAACGGCATTTAATATACATATGTATATATTTCGCAATTCCTTTGTGACCGAATTTCGTACACTCGAAATTATTCCGAGCCCACATTTCCAATTCCGCAGTGCTTATTTATTTAAATAATAAATATATATTCCTAAAAAACTCGAAGTGTGTGTAAAAATATAACCCAGCCCAAGATTCCGATTTTTCAAATTGTTCCGCAAAAACTGCACTCTTAATTTTTTACTGTGTTCCAGCTGCGTGTATATATTTTTACATAAATTTTCTAATACAGTCCACTTCTACTACTCTGCATTGCTAAATCAATTCCAAGACCCTAATAACAAAACCATACCTACCACACGGTCATTATTACATATACGTATCATAATTTTTAAAATATATATTCTTTGTCTAAAAACTAAATTTTCCCATGTGTAAAAAATATATAATCCAGCCACAGTGAATATTTCCAAATCAAAGTGATCCGCCGAAATTGGCAGCTTTTGTGTCTTTACCAAAGCATGCAAATAACAAATAAATAATATACAGACCCCACCGCCAAACCCATTTCGGAGACCTTATGAGAACGCTGGCAGTCCTATCCGTTGGGTATCAAAATGTTATTATAACAGGAGATCTTAACAGCAATATGATAACTGAAAATCTTGTTCACTATGACTTTAATTCAATTGGATTGAAATTGGTCAACAGTCTCGCACCTACCTATTTTACAAATACTAATAGCTCATTGTTAGATGTATTCTTTGTTAGTGATTTGTCAAAAGTTCTTTTATTATGTGTTCCTGCTTTCTCTAAACATGACCTGATATTTATGACGTATGATTTTATCTCGGACAACATGCCAGCTGTAATTAGTTATAGGGATTATAAGTCACTTAATTACGATAACTTGCAGGCTGAATTTGACAATTATGACTGGACCCTCATTTACAACTTGACATCTGCAGAAGACCAACTATTACTTTTAAACTCTAATGTTAGGCAACTATTTGAGAAGTGTGTCCCAGTTAGAACTAAAATTCTAAAGCCAGCAGACCAGCCTTGGTTTACCTTGGAAATAAAGGAACTAATTCGATTGCGGGACGCAGCCTATAAGCGCTGGAAACGATATCGAACTGAGCACTTGTACAATATTTTTAAACAGTTCAGAACTGATGTCACGAGAAAAATAGCAGAGTCCAAACGAAGGTTTTATAACCATAAATTTGGAAATGCATATACGTCTGTTCAGGTTTGGAAGGAGCTTAGAGGTATGGGGATTGGCAAACAAACTCAGGCTGCTAAGTCAGACCTAGATGTGGATGCTCTCAACGAAAAGTTTGCTCGCGTCAATTTTTCTAGTCCTCCTCAAAATATGTACCTGAACTCGACAACCATCTGTGATAATATCTTTAGCTTTATGTGTGTCCGTCCAAGTGATGTTCTTAAATGTTTACTAAGTGTAAAATCCAATGCAGAAGGTCTGGACAACATTAGCCCCAAATTCGTAAAAATATTGGTACCAAAGTTAATTTATCACATCTCCCACATCTTCAATACTATATTCACCACTTCTACGTTCCCCAAAGTGTGGAAAAGGGCTAAGATACTCCCGATTCCTAAAACTAAAAATGAATTTCGACCCATCTCAATACTCCCATTTCTGTCCAAGTCATTTGAACGCCTGGTTGCCCAGCAAATTCAGTTACACCTGGAAAATAACTGTATCCTCAGCAACAAGCAATCTGGGTTCAAAAAGAATAGAAGCTGTACTACTGCCATCTTGAAGATTTCTGAAGACATACGCCAGCAGATTGACGAAAGTAAAGTGACACTATTAACCCTTCTTGACTTTAGCAAAGCTTTTGACTCTATTGACCATGTGATTCTGTGTACTAAACTGCGAACGCTGTATAATTTTTCTCCATGTGCAATAAAGCTTCTCCAAACCTACCTTACAAACAGATTGCAGGCAGTTGTCTCGGGAAATCTCAGATCTGATCTTTTGCCCCTCGCACAGGGGGTCCCACAAGGGTCAATCTTAGGCCCATTGCTCTTCTCCTTATACATAAATGACCTTCCCAAATGTTTGTCTGACTGTAATGTACACCTTTATGCAGATGATGTCCAGCTTTATGTAAGTCGTCCCTTAGTCCAAATTAATGAATGTATTAGAATTAGCAACAATGAAATCCAAAAAATAAGTAATTGGGCGGAGGCGAACGGACTGCATCTAAATCCCAGTAAAACAAAATGCTTATTCATATACAAAAGACCTATAAACCCAAGTTTACTTCCAAAAGTTAATGTTAACAACGTAGCTATTAATTATGTTGAAAGGGCCACAAATCTTGGCATAGAATTTAACTCAACGCTGACTTGGGATGACCATATTACTAAGGCCACTGGGAAAACCTATGCTATACTTAGGCAGCTTTCTATAGCCCGGAATCTTATACCTCAGCACATCAGAATGTTAGTAGCTAAAGCTTGCGTAATACCAACTCTATTTTACGGACTTGAAATTTTTGCATCCTCCGACGCATCAAGTTTGCGAAAGCTGAAAGTTGCGTTTAACTCAATAGAGCGATATATTTTTAACTTGGATCGCACAGCGCATGTAACAGCTTACTCCTCAAAGATTTTCGAGCTAAGTTTTGAGTCCTGGATTAAGTTTAGAACTCTTTTATTTTTACATAAGCTGATATCCAGAAAGGAACCAAAGTACCTAACTGAACTCTTGCAAATGTCAGTCTCTGCTAGAACCAATAATATTATCTCCAAACGTTTAAAACTAGGATCGGCAGAAAAACACTTCTATATTCAAACTGTTCGCTACTGGAATGATCTTCCAAATAATTTAAAAAACATTAAAAATGAAACCCAATTTAAAACTAAATTATTTTCTCACCTTCTTGGCACACTCTAATTTTAACTTTTAACTTTAATTTTAGCTTTAATTCCTTATGTTTGTTCACTTTTAAGATTTTTATTGTTAGTTTGTAAGACAAAATGATTAATGTTAAATGTTATATCTATAGTGACTGGTGCCATAATTAAAAGGCTTCACCTTGCCTGTAGCACCAGGATAAAACTAAAATAAATAAATACAAATACAAACTGTTAACCGTTTTTTTCCTTACGCTCTACTCCCGAGAACAACCGAAAAATAGCATGCCCCCTCGTTCTCTCTCTGCGCAGCACACTTCGTTTCCTTTCGTTTTGGTTTTCGGTTGAGCCTTTTACGTTGAGCTGTTCGTGAGACGCTCTGTTACGAACCTCGTTCAATGAGAGATACGAATGTCGCTCGCACAGGGAGACTTATTTAAGGACCGATTGACTGAAAAAGTCATCGCAAAAAGTCTTTTTTCCCGAATACAACTATACGAGGTAGTCCCGTCGGCTGGCTGATGCTTCGGCTTTTAGTCTGTTGACGTGCTTGGGCGATATCTCCCTTTCACTCGCACGTACTATCAGTGTAGGTAACAGTTTACTACCGACGCGTCGGGACTACCTTGTGAAATTGAACTATGCACACACACATGCGCAAAAGACTTTTTGAATCGTCGTTCAGAGCAATCGGTCTGTAAGCGAGCCGAGTAAATGAAAGCCGAAAAAATTGCTCGTCGACTGAGTGCGAGCAAAATTTTTGTACGAGCAATTCAATCGGTTGCTCTCTGATTTATTGCTCAAAGTCTTAGAGAAAAACACTTATTTGGGGACCGCACGAATCGGTCAACAGTTATTTGCGAGCTATGGTTTTTACTGTGTTTCCTGCTGCGTGCATATACTTTTTATATAAATAGATCAAAATAAAATACACTTCATCTACATACATTTGTTGAGCTAATGGTTTCAATATATTCCCGCAAATATTTTTTGCATTTCGAAGCTATTCCGCGGTTCGTAATAAGTCTCTAGAACACCCGCAATCGGTGCCTTCCTATATGCAGCTGTTAGCTACACACATGCATACATACATCAATTTACGTACTCTCCATGTATTCTGCAGCGCTTCAAATAATTAATAAAAAAAACCTCTTAAAATCCGAATTTTTAATTTTGTTAAGCAATTAAATATTTTTTCCCTATCCGTGCACCAGTGTGGCCATATTTTCCGTTTGCATAAATTAATAATTATTTTTTGTGCATACACTTTAATATTTATTTTCGTTATTATTTCGAAAAATAAAAAAATATCCACACAACTTTTTCCACACAATCCAGTGTGACCGTATATCCTTACGGACTTTTCAATTGGTTTACTAAATTCCAAATTGTTTATTATTTTTTTACCTCTATAAATAGTTATTATTTGACATGGAATCCCAAGCAAAATCCGCTTTAAATAAATTTATTGTCACAGCTGACACTCTGATCCATTTTGAGGCCATCATTAATGTTCCAGGTGCATCCACCCCTACCTTATCCGTCCTAAAAATCCGTAGGGAGCATGTCAGTTCCTTGTGCCAAAAGGTCAAGGAATCATATGACATATGCTCCGATTGCATTTTGGCAGCAGGCGATAGCGCCGCAGATACGAAATTCATGCTCAAGGTGAAATTCAATATAACGTACGATGTATACGAAAAAGTCGCCGCTCAGATCCTCGAGCAAATCGAAATCCAACAGGGCTCCTCCCAAAAATCTCAAGCTCCAGTAACTCCGTCCCAAAGTGTAATATCTTATGGCTGTCTACTCCCTCCTATCGACACAGAGGTTTTCTCGGGCGATTATCTTCGATGGCCGACTTTCCGGGACCTTTTCACGGCGATATATATAGACAATCCGCGTCTTACGCCTGTTGAAAAATTATTTCATTTAAATTCCAAAACTAGTGGAGAAGTTCATTCCATAGTTTCAAAATCCCCATTCACCAATGATGGCTTCCACTCAGCTTGGACAAATCTAACTGAGCGTTTCGAAAATAAGCGATTGCAGGTGAACAGCCACCTTAAAACTTATTTTAATGCATTTCAATAGCACAAGAGTCTGGAGCCGCCTTAAAGGAACTTCAACGCACCATTCAAGGTTGTTTACCTTCCTTACAATTATCCGGCATAAATATTGAGAATTGGGACCCTATCCTCGTTTACATGTGTTCCACAAAGCTTCCTAAGCTGACAATTTTTAACCGAGGGCCATCGAACTCTAGAGGCCGTCGATAGCATCTTATTCACTCCAAGTTCATTCTGAAGACAAAAATCGAATGGCAGAATTGCCAAGAATAAATTCTTTTACCACGAGGGTACTTCCAATACCCAAAGGCTGTGATCTGTGTTTAAAAGAAAAACACCCCGTGCGTTTATGTCCATGCTTTCTCCAAATGCGGGTAAATGAGCGTTCAGCCTACATCCAAGATAAGCAGTTATGCTCCAACTGCTTTGCAAGCAGCCACCAGTTCCAGGATTGCACAAGCGCTCATACTTGTTTCACTTGCCAAAGTCGACATCATACGCTGTTGCATCCAAGCAACAATTCTCCAATGACTTCGATTCCATCCAAACTTCCAGGGTCAGTGTCCGCCTCAATCCCACACAGAATTTCGTCCTTCTCAGCGCGTGTTTCCAACGTGCATGGGACTAACCGAATTTTCGATCCGGACCCGTTTATAAGGGTCCTTCCTACAAATAATTCATCCGATTACTGGGTTCCATATCCCGCCTTGGATGACAGACGTTCCCGTGGTATTAAATCCTACCAATGCCGAGTCTGCCAAAAAACCCATCCGCTACGGAAATGCCACCGTTTTCTACACCTTAGCGCCCAGAAAAGGATCCAGGAAGTACATACGCATAAGTACTGATCCCCAGGACTCATCGCGACGATCGCTCCCCGCTATCCTCCGGAAACTTCTCCTGATGTTTTGCTACGGTGGTCCTCGCAAGAGGGGAAAGATGGTCCACGCCAAAAGGGCGTTTAATTTCGGGAGGCAGTGTCAGCGGCAGTTTTCTCCAGATGTCCACATCTTGCTCGCTCGCACTGCCCTTCGCTCTCCCTCTCCAAGCTTCTAAGCTTCATGTAATTAGTTCCTATTTACAAGTATCCAAATAAACACACGCACGTCGCGTAATAACCCGAAGTTTTTCCACCGTGTTTTTCGTTACCATTTCTGCGCGGTTTTCACCCGGTTTTTCCTGGGACTCATCATCTCCTACAATCAAGCCATCCCCGCCCCAACGCTAGCAGATTTAAAAACTTCATTGAACTGTGTACTGGTCTCATGTGGGCATGTGAGTCCTGCAGGGAATTGGCAGTTGAGATGGGCAGCTTTATAAGGCAGACTAGAGACGGCCTATTGAACCTTTCACGAGTTTTTAAACAGCTCAATGACGATTTTCATACGACCGTAGGATATCGTCTTTAAAAATATTTGCTCCGCCTGATGTGTTTAAAGTAATGTTTTCTGAAAGCTTTTGTCTTAACGATGATTTGGTTACAAACCGAGAACAAATAACAGGCCTTCACGGCGCCAAAAAACTGAAAAGTTTATTCTTGGCTTACCAAAATGTTAGAGGACTTAACATGAAGCTACCCAAGCTTTATGCTGACTCCTCGGCATATACGGACGATATTTAAGCTTTTAAACTTGGCTGAAACTAAAGATAACAGACTCTGAAGTTCTGTTAAAGAACTTTAATACCTACCCTCTACCCTAAATTCTGAGAAAATTCACTTTCATGTCCCTAATTTTTTTTTTTTTTTTTTTGATATAATGTTGTCTTTATTTACATCTGCCCATGGGGCATTATATTAAATGTTGTGATTAAATTTAATGGTGGGATAACAAATTATGTTGATTTAATTATTTTGTGTAATAAAAGGGGTGAGTGGTGTATTGTGTGAAGTGTGTTATATGTTGGGTGAAGTGTGATAAGATTGGGCCTTAGAGGACCCTGAAGGGCAGGTCCGTTGGGTGCCATCTGCTCAGACGTCGAGGCTGTTGGTCGAGTGAGCTTGTAGCTAGGGGGTTCTCATGGATTTGCATCTTATCCAGGTGTTTGGTGCTATGTTTCGCCACTTCTTCTACTACAGTAGGCAGTCCCAGGTCTCGCTTTATAGTAGTGTTGCTCACATAGAAAGGCGCGTTGGCAATTTGCCTCAAGACTCGATTTTCCGCCCTTTCAAGTTTCTTGATGTTGGTGCTTGCAGCAGTGCCCCAGAGCTCAATCCCATACATCCAAGCAGGTTTCAATATCGCCTTGTAAAGAAGTAGCTTGTTCTTAAGCGAGAGCTTGCTTCTTCGTTGGAGCTGCTGGAGCTGTTGGAGTCTGCTGCGGGATGAGTGCGCCATTTATGGAGACTGCCGGGGAGATTCCTGGCCTCAGCGTAAAAGTGGTATGTGTAGATTTCTCAGCATTAATGACGATGTTCCACCTCCTCAACCATGGCTCTAAGTTGTCGAGCGCTTGTTGTAGGCCTTGCGCTGCTGTGGCAAGGGTGTCCGCTGAGACCAGGAAAGCCGTGTCATCTGCGTATGTGCACGTCATGTTGTGATTCCCCGTCGTCGTGGGCATGTCCGCAGTATATATTGAATATAAGATAGGGCTTAGAACGCTGCCTTGGGGAACTCCAGCGGCCACTTCCTTAATGGGCGACTCCTCTTGGTTACACCTCACATAGAATCTCCTGTTCGCTAAGAATCCCTTCAACATCAGGTAATAGGGAGTCGGCAAACTACTCTTGAGCTTAAAGAGGAGGCCTTGGTGCCAGACTCTGTCAAAAGCTTGCCTGACGTCCAAGAAAGCAGCAGCACAGAATCTTTTGCTTTCAAATGAGGCTAGTATGCAGGAGACGACTCTGTGGCCTTGCTGAATTGTCCCATGACCTCGCCGGAAGCCGAACTGGTGGTCTGGGATGATGTGCTTGTCCTCCAGAATGGGCATCAATCTCTTAAGGAATAATTTCTCCAAGATTTTTGAGAAAATGGCCGGTTTTCATCCAGCAAAGCCAGAATTTGTTCGTCAAAAACGGCCGATGGTCGACCAGAACGTGGGGCGTCTTTAATTCGTTTATAGATATATAAAACAAAAACACCTCTTAATTTTTGCCGAGTGACCAAAGATGTGTGGGGCCTAGCGTTGTCATGGTGAAAGACTATACCCTTGCGATTAGCTAGTGCCGGCTCCTTTTCTTTGATTTTTTCCGCCAAATTGGATAGCTGGCGACAGTACACATCTGAATTGATGGTTTCATTCCGTCCTAGCAGCTCAAAGTGCACTACACCCTTCCAATTCCACCAAACAGACAGCATAACTTTCCTCTGATGGATATCGGCCTTTGATGTGGCTTGAGCTGGCTCATCTTTCTGGCTCCATGATCTTTTTCGTTGGACATTTTTGTAAACAACCCACTTTTCGTCGCCAGTAATGATCCGCTTCAAAAAAGGATCGTTTTTAATCCGTTGCAGCAAAGAATGGCAGATATTGATACGCTTAGTTAGGTGAATTTCCTTTAAGTTATGCGGAACCCAAACATCGAGCTTGTTTACGTAGCCAAGTTTCTTCAAATGGTTTTCAACCGTTGTATGCGACACACTGAGCTTCTCTGACATCTCCCACGTTGAATAACGCCGGTTTTCATCCAGCAAAGCCTGAATTTGTTCGTCAAAAACGGCCGATGGTCGACCAGAACGTGGGGCGTCTTTAATTCGAAAATCTCCAAGCCTGAATTTGGGAAACCAGCGCTGACATTGGCGATCACTCATGGCATCTTTACCACACACTTCGCACAACTTTTCGCGAGCTTCGACCACAAATGTTATCGAATAATTACCAAATATTCATCGATAGTACCTAAGACAATAAGCTTTAAAACGATACTAAAAAGTGTGACCCTGGTGCTCGATTAGTCGTTAATAAATTAGATTAAAAACGATTACTAAAAAAAACGACATGACTTTCTTGCCAACCCAATACATCAAATAGACGGTAAAGGACTTCATATTCGATTTAGCGTAGCTTGTGATCGGTTGTGTTTACCATTTTGCTCTGAGTTTTTGTTTTATTTCGTGATCTTTTGCAAGTGTCTTGTGTTTGTTTATCAACAAAGTTTAGCCTAACAATCGTGTTAGGGTTTTAAATGGATCCCCCATTTAACGGGTACGTGGTTTTAGTTTATTTTAACTTTTCCATTAGATTTGTTTAATATCTTTGCTTTGTTAGTGTAATTCGCACTCTCCTAATTTGCTGAAACTCATGTTCTCTCCCTCTTTCTCTCATCTCTCCCTTTCGCTCTCTATTATAACTGTAATTTCACTCTCTTTGAACCTCTATAAACTTCTTATAGACTTTTGGGTGCTATTCTCATTGTCTCTCTCTCTTGCTTGCTTTTACATTGTAATTGTTCGTGCGTTATAGTTGTTTTAATCTCGCGCTCTCTGGCTTTCGATTTAATTCGAGATCCGCGCTCTTATACTTTTTGTGCTTTGTGTCTTTGCGGTTTTGTTTTGTATTTGTTTATTTAAAGCAATGAACTGCTCAAAAGACTTAAAATTATATACATAGCATAAAAATAAAAACATCATAAATTTAAAAAAACAATAATTTAAATTGTACCGTAGGAGAACTAATTAAGTCGATGTAGAAAGGAACGCAATGACTTTTAGCGAATTAGCCTTTGCAGAGCACTCATAGGATATGAGGTGATAAAGTTCATTATAGTTATCACATAGGATTCGGAAGGGGTCGAAACGGGAGAAGTTTGACCTGCACACAGGAAGTGCTAATGGACGGAATCTGCGAGTAGCTCTGCAAGGAACGTTCCAATTGAGGGTGGCTAACAGATCAACTGAGTCGACGGCGCCAGTGATGAGTTTGTGAAGTAATATCACACCATAACAGGTCCGACGATCCTTTAAGGTAGGTAGATCCAAGAGGCGCAACCTGTCTCTATAAGAAGGCAAACGGCGTCCCTCCTCCCAGTTTAAGCCTCGTAGTGCAAAAAGGAGAAATTGCTTTTGGACGGATTCTATCATATTTTGATAGTGCTCATATTGTGGAGACCAAACACTGGAGCAGTACTCAAGTGTAGGACGAATTAGAGAGACGTAAAGGAGCTTAGTGGTGAAAGGGTCATCAAATTCCTTAGACCAGCGTTTTATGAAAGCTAATAAGCATTTAGCTTTATTGGAGATGGTACTGACGTGGCGATTAAAACAAATCTTGTGGTCAAATAGGACACCAAGATCAAGAACAGTATCAATGCGTTCAAGTGCAGCGTGATCTATTGAGTATGTACAAATATATGGATTGGATCGATAAAATGACATGGATTTACATTTATCTGGATTAAGCAGTAGCTTGTTGACTAGGCACCAGGATTGAAGGTTATTTAAGTCGAGCTGGAGCTGCATGTAGGAACTAGGTGAGGTCAGATGCATACACAACTTGACATCATCCGCAAACATAAGTACTTTGGAGAACTCAATAACTTGAGGAAGATCGTTGATAAATAAGCCAAATAGTAAAGGACCGAGGTGACTGCCTTGTGGTACACCCGAATATACGGAAACAGCTTTTGAATAAATGCTGTTGTACTGGACCTTTTGGGAACGATTTGTTAAATAAGAACGAAGCCATGTCAGTAGAGTTGGAGGAAATCCGAGGAGGAGGAGCTTGTGGAGCAATAGCTCGTGGTTGACCGAATCAAAGGCTTTACTAAAGTCAGTAAAGATAACATCAGTTTGCATTTTGGATTTAAAGCCTTGACTAATGAAGGTCGTAAACTCAAGCAGGTTAGTTGTTGTAGACCGGCACTTTGTGAAACCATGCTGCTTAGAGGATATTAAGGAGCGACACTGGTGCTGCAGTTGATCGCAAATAAGTTTTTCAAAGAGCTTAGGAATAGCACTAAGTTTGGCTATGCCGCGATAGTTGCTGATATCAGATTTACTACCTTTTTTATGTAGCGGAATAAGAAAGGATTCTTTCCAAATAGATGGAAATGTGCCAGTAGCAATCGACTTTTGAAAAATCATAGTTATTTCATAGTTATTTCATATTTTATTTTATTTTCTTTATTTTTATTATAAGGGCTCTTATCTGTATAATGACAAATTGTATTCTTTCTTCTTCACTTAATGAAGATATTATTTTATGCTGGTTCTGCGAAACGATCATGCATGTTAAGAGTGCAGGATTTAATGGCAGAATTAGAGACTTTCTTGAGCAGCGTGCCGGTCTCATGTGGGCATGTGAGTCCTGCAGGAAATTGGTAAGTGAGATGACCAGCTTTATGAGGCAGACTCGAGACGGCCTTTTAAATCTTTCGGGAGCCATTAAAAAGCTCAATGAAGGGTTTGATTCCGTTTGTGCCCAATATAGTAATAAAAAACAAGAGAGAACGCTATAGTCGGGGTTGTGTCCCGACTATCTAATACCCGTCACTCAGCTAAAGGGAGTGCGAGGGAGATGGATATATAACATTTTTTTGATTGCGAATAACTCTTTAATGAATGGTCCGATTTGACCTACATACATACCTACATTTCGATAGGTATAAATATACACAACAAAATTGCATTTATACTTCTCGGAAATCTTTAAAGGTGTGGGCGCCAGACACATTTTAAAATCGTTAGTGGGCGATTGTGGGCGTTAGAAGGGGCGTGGCACCTTTTTGAAACAATCTTACGCTGCGTAGGAACTCCTAGAATATGCATGCAAAATGCCAATCCTCTAGCTTTTAAAGTTTCCGAGATCTCAGCGTTCATACGGACGGACAGACGGACATGGCTATATCGACTCGGCTAGTGACCCTGATCAAGAATATATATACTTTATTGGGTCGGAAACGCTTCCTTCTCCCTGTTACATACTTTTGCACGAATACAATATACCCTTTTACTCTACGAGTAACGGGTATAATTACTAAGCGAGTCGCCCAAACGCAAAAAAGCAAGCTAAACGGCAGTAAATAAAGTTGTGGCATCTACCCCAAATCCGAACCTGGTAACTGCAGCAATTTCTGTTGACTCAGCAACTGTGCCAATGGATACCGCTGGGTCCGGTGGTGTCCCTGTTTCCGGAAGTCATGTTGGGAAAAAATCTTCAGAGCCGGCGGAGTTACCAAATTCGGGGCCGACCGTACCCATAGGTACAGTAGGTACCGTTTCTGGCTCGTAGCCGAGTGAGGTTCAGACTACTGCTGGGGGGCGTAAGAAACTTTCAGTTGTTCTACATAGGAAGCAATTATTTGTTTCTAGATTTACCAAGGATACCAAATCTTAGGATTTTGGAATTTATACGAAAAAAATTCCCATCCGAGATCATTGCAGTTGAACAATTTCGATTTTCGTACGCCCGTAGAATATCGTCTTTTAAAATATTTGCTCCGCCTGATGTATTTAATGTACTACTTTCTGAAAGCTTTTGGCTTAATGATGATTTGGTAATAAAAGAATTTGCTCCTAATAAACCGAGAACAAATAACAGGCCTGCCACTGTGCCCAATAAACGGCTTTTCACTGCGCCAAATAACAGGCTTTCCACTGCGCCAAAAAACTAATAGGTTTTTTTTGGCTTATCAAAATGTTAGAGGACTAAATATGAAGCTACCAAAGCTTTATGCTGACTCCTCTGCATTTGCTGAAGAAATTTTGGCTTTTACGGAAACTTGGCTGAAACCAGAGATAACCGACTCTGAAGTTCTGTCAAACAACTTTAATACCTACAGAACCGATCGCCTTTCCCGTAGGGGAGGGGGTGTTCTGATCGCCGTAACCTCTACCCTAAATTCTGAGAGAATTCACTCTCATGTCCCTAATTCCATAGAATTTGTTAGCGTAAAAGTTTCCCTCCAATCCTTGTCTATTTTTGTTACATGTTCTTATATTCCACCTGGCTCTGCCCTAATAATGTATGAGAAACATCTATCTGCTATTAAATCTATTCTATCCGTTCTTTCCAATACAGACCTTTTGATTGTTTTGGGCGACTTTAATCTCCCGGATATTTCTTGGTCCACTCCTACTCACTCACTTGTCGCTTTACCTTTATCCGCCCATGATTTTGAGGATGGCCTTTTAGAATTATCGTTACAGCAAGTTAGCTTTATACGAAATTCATTAAATAGACAATTAGATCTTGTGTTTGTTTCACAGTCGTCTGAAGTCACGGTATCTAGAATTGACGCTCTTATGGTGCTAGAAGACCGATACCATCCAACAATGAACCTGACAATTTGCCTCCCCTACCTTGATACCCTCTCTCCTTTAGTTTCTCCAACTGAAATGAGATGCATTCGTAAATGTTGCTATAGTAAACTTAACTTAATGATTTATCAATAAAATTGGACAGATTTTTATAACTGTATGGACATCGAAAGTGCCACAGAACTGTTCTACTTATAGCGTTCTAAACACTTTTTTTATTGAATGCGTTTCTGATAGGCTTCCTCCAAAGCCCCCCTGGTTTACAAATGCGCTTCAAAGACTTAAAAATCTTAAAACAAACACTTGTTAAAAGTATACAAAAATCAGGTAAGCCATCCGATTTTTCGAAGTATGTTATGGCTCACTCTGATTTTAACGTTCTTAACAGTCATTGCTATTCTATGTATTTAAATCGTTGTAAATTTAAATTTTCAAATGATCCGAAGAGAGATTAAGAGATTTAACAACAACCACGCCAACTTATTCTCCAGGTCCTGATGGACTTCCTGGGTGTGTGCTTAAGTTTTGTGCATCAACCAGTTGTAACCCGATTCTTAAACTTTTCCATTTTTCTATTTCATCATCAGTTTTTTTAACTATCTGGAAGGATTATTTTATTATTCCACTTCACAAAAAGGGTGCGAAGGCGGATACCCAGAATTATAGAGGTATTTCTAAATTGTCGGCAATTCCAAAAGCCTTTGAACCTATTATCACTTCTCATTTGCAACATTTATGTTCCTCGCTAATATCACCGTGTTAAGCGAAGATCGACTACCGCCAACCTACGTTTATAAGTTATTCGCTTCAGAACTCACCACTTGACCGTATATATTCAGTAAATGATTTAGGCCCGATTAGACCCGAAGCTTAAATTTGACTGCCACATAATGTCGACTATCAACAAAGCTATGAGTGTTCTTGGGTTTATAAAGCGTTGGTCAAACAAATTTGTTGACCCTTATAGTAGTAGTATTAGTAGTAGTATATTTCTTTATTTATAAAAAAAAACATTGAGTGAACGGCATTACAAATGTACAATTAAAGGGGATTTACAGAGTTTTTTTTTTTTATAAACAAGAAAGGATTCAAAATAAATCGACTTGGTTATTTTAACCGTCTGTCGATCTCGGCTTTCCCAGTGTCAAAACTGCCAGTGTACTACACCTGACTTCCCGGGTCTTCCCCGGGTCTTCAGTTCGTTCCACCAATCAGTTTAAAAACTAGGAGAGATGAGTTTCGTGTTAGAATTAAAACAAAATGTAGTATTTAAAAGTTTTCCATTAAAATATTATTACGGTACTGCAGAGCCTGGTTGATGTAGTTGTAGAGAGTTGACCAGCACTGCCCATTCAGCAAATCGTCTACAGCACGCGGGGTCAGCTGAGCCATACCAAAATGCAGCAGGCGAATCTCCCGTAAAATGGGGCAGTGTCCTATAAAGTGCACGACGTTTTCCTGCTCCCTCATATTACAGATCGGGCACACAGTGTCGCTGGCTGTCACGTTTGGGATGTAGCTTAGTGGGAGGATTTCCCCCCTGGCCATAAAAATGGCATGGATCTTCTCCACGATGAAAGCGTCTGTAAAATAGTTCTTGACTCCCAGATCGTATTCAAGAGACCTATGAGTCAGCCGAGTTGCGCTTCTCCTTGATTCCGTCTCGAACTGAGTCCTATACGTTTCTTGCATATGTACTAGTATACGTTGCGCCCATTGCGACCATTGAGAAGGGTCGCCTAACTGTAGCCTTTCTCCGTAGGTCTCGGCAAGCGTCTCCCATTCTATGACCCATTGCTTACGTTCCTGAACCAAATAGTTCGCTAGAATTCGCGGTAGCCTATGTTCAGGCATGGATACCACTCTCTGGATATATCTGAAATGCATTTCTGCTGTAAAGATATGCAGCGGCGACAGTCCTGTATCAAGATATAGCATCCTGTTCGGGGTAAATCTGGGTAGACGAAAAATCTTCTTTAAAAAGAATCTTAGAAGACTTTCAACTTCTTCATAGGGTAAGATGCCCCAGACCTGCGCGCCGTAACATAATATTGACCGCATTGCTGCACTAAACAGCTTGTACTTGCTACTCATTGGAACATCCTTTTTCCCTAGCAGCGATTTCCATGTGCAATTTATGGCCAGTTTTGCCTCTCGAAGTTTCTCCTGTAAGTGGTTGTTGAATCGACCGTTGTGGTAAATCCAGACTCCCAGATACTTATATGTCTTGACAATATCTAGCTGAATTGACCCTAAATTCCACTTTTCGTTTTGCGCTAGCCTTCTCCAATGCCTCTTGAAGATTAGAACTTTTGACTTCTCGGTGTTTACTGATAGTCCCCACAATAGACAGTATTTGTGCAGAGCATTAATCATTTCTTGCAGTTCGTCGGGTGTTTCGGCGAGGATCACAATGTCATCTGCATACAGCAGCGCCTTAATCGCGCATCCGCCTATTTGAATACCGCAAGGCAGGCTATCCGTGATGTCGTTTAAAAACAGGGAAAACAGAAGGGGGCTGAGTAGACATCCTTGCTTGACTCCAGCTTCAGTGGCAAACCACTCAGACAGTTGTTCTCCATCCCATACTGCCGCCAAGTTATCCGTATACAAGCTCTGAAGGACGTTTAAAAACGTGGTTGATATGCCGATATTGCTGAGCTTGTACGTTAGGGTTCTTCTGTCTATTGAGTCAAAGGCAGCTCTGAAATCTACAAAGAATGCGTATAACTTTTTTCCACCGTCGATATATGACCTTGCTATACTTGTGAGACTAAAAATGTTGTCTACTGTCGAATATCCTTTTCTAAAACCGGCTTGGAATTCAGTAAGAATATCGCAGTCTCTTAACCAGTTCTTAAGCCGTTCGAGTAGTAGAGCAGCGAAGACTTTAGCTAACGCATTTTGAAAAGATATTCCTCTATAGTTAGATGTCACCTTCGGGTCGCCTTTCTTAAAGATCGGGAAAATAATCGCTTTTTGAAAGCTCTTTGGGACTGTTTCGGATTCCAAGAACTTGTTGAATGCAGTGACAAGGCTGGCTGTGAATTGAGGCGTAGCGTACTTAATGAATTCCGATGGTATCCTATCTGGCCCGGGTGCTTTTCTTTCTTTTAACATTGCAATTATATTTTCCACTTCTTGTCCTGTAACATACCCATCCAAAATCGGATTTTGTACCGACGGCATTGCAAAATGCAGGGGTTGCGTCCAATCAGGAGGGGCTAGAAGATCACGGAAATGGTTTCCTAGATCATCTGCATTAACTTCCATTGATTTTACAAATGAGCTTCCATTGAGTTTCTTAATAGTAGTCCAATAAGCCCTGCTATCTGTTATGGAATCCAGTGATCTTGCTAGGTTGATGTAAAATTGCGTCCGAGCATTTTGACAAGTTAGCTTGTACGCGGCGTTGGCTTCATGGTACATTACCGCTGCACTTGCTGAATTTGTTGATTTTACCTGCCTTAGCATGTTAAAAGAAAGCATTCGAGCTGCCTCACACTGCTCCGTGTACCACTCCTGTTTAAAGTCTCTGGGCTTTCTTCGACCTCGTGTATTAACGGCTTTGCTAATGCAATCTGTAAGAAACCCTTCAATCTCATCAGGGGTTCTCATATCTGCCACACAACTTGTTGCCAGGTTTCGGTCCAACTTTGTCCTATAGTTCTCCTTCTCTAGATTTCGCCAAATCAGACTTGGCAGAAGTCCAAGCGGCGCTGTGGCTGCGTTCGGTGTTGTGGAGAGAGTGACAGTAACTTCCAGCGGCAGATGGTCAGAGAATATTTGACTGCTCACTTCCAAGTCTTGGATGGTTTTTATCCATGTGCCGCGTGCCATACATAGGTCGATGGTAGACCGAGCTTCACCTCTCATAAAGGTGTAATCGCCCAAAGGATCGCTTGACGACCTTCCATTGATCACCGAGAAGCCGAACAGCTCAATCAGGTCCATTAGGTGCCGGCCATTATATAACCAAATTATTATTTACCTCCCTTGTCCGTCCTATATTGGAATATTGTTCTTCGGTTTGGAGCCCACAATACCAAGTGCACTATGACCGTATAGAGTCATCACAAATAAAATTTCTCCTCTTTTCCCTTCGAAGTTTGAGCTGGGATCAAAACGTAGGGCTACGCTAAGGTTACCGACTCTTGGAAATCGTAGAAAAATGCTTGGTACTATTTTGATGTATAATATCATAGGAGGTGATATTGATTCTGTAGAACTTGTCAGCCGCCTAACTTTTAATGTTCCCGTTCCCGTCTTAATTTGCCACGATGTATATCAAATTTTAGTCTGCAATCGTTATTTTTATACCCGTTACTCGTAGAGTAAAAGAGTAAAGAGTATTCGTGCAAAAGTATGTAACAGCTAGAAGGAAGCGTTTCCGACCCTATAAAGTATATATATTCTTGATCAGGGTCACTAGCCGAGTCGATATAGCCATGTCCGTCTGTCCGTATGTCTGTCTGTCCGTATGAACGCTGAGTTCTCGGAAACTACAAAAGCTAGAAAGTTGAGATTTCCCACACATATTCTTGGGCTTCCTACGCAGCGCAAGTTTATTTCTAAAAGGTGCCACGCCCCCTCTAACGCCCACAATCGTCCACTAACGATTTTAAAATGTGTCTGGCGCCCACACCTTTCAAGATTTCCGAGAAGTATAAATGCAATTTTGTTGTGTATATTTATACCTATCGAAATGTAGAAGACATTTTTCACATCGGACCATTCATTAAAAAGTTATTCGCAATCAAAAAAATGCTATATATCCATCTTCCTCGCACTCCCTTTAGCTGAGTGACGGGTATTAGATAGTCGGGACACAAACCCGACTATTGCGTTCTCTCTTGTTATTTTTTGAAATCTTAAATAATCGTTATTTGAGATTTTTATTTTTTCAAATCCCAAATAATTGTTACATGGAATTTTTATACCCTTGCAGAGGGTATTATAATTTCAGTCAGATATTGTAACGCAGTGAAGGAGACGTTTCCGACCACATAAAGTATATATATTCTTGATCAGCACCAATAGCCGAGTCCATCTAGCCATGTCCGTCTGTCCGTCTGTCCGTTTCTATGCGAACTAGTCTCTAGTCTCTAGCGAACTAGTTTCGGCTTGCATCCAATCGCATTGAAATTTAGCAAAGGACACCGTTGGAAGCTTAAATTAAATCCAACACTTTTCTTGTGACCTATAAAAATCGTAAGTCAATGATGAAGCGGCTTGCATCCAATCGCATTGAAATTTAGCAAAGGACACCGTTGGAAGCTTAAATTAAATCCAACACTTTTCTTGTGACCTATAAAAATCGTAAGTCAATGATGAAGCGACTGAAGTTACAGTAGCTGTTATATGGGTACACACAGGCACGACCATCATCGTCTGAAGAATTCGCGGTTTTTTATTTAAATTCAATAAACGCCTATTAAAATCATTAAACACCTATATAATTTAATTTGCACTTAATTTTAAGTTTTTAACTCATTTGCTTCACTCCTAATAGCATCTTTATTTTCATGATGCGTCCCGTCTATATTTGTTTTGTGTATTCTTCCTCGCGAACTCGCATTTTTGCCCAAATTGATAAAAGGGCCCCGCGCCTAACAAGCACGTGCTTGGTGTCGTTGGGCCACTTGTTTGTACTTCTTGTAGTGCATCAACGTCCATCATATATATATTTTTGAGCTGCTCTTATTATAATTTCGGAATAATCAATTAAATTAAGCTCGTCTTTAATGCAGCGATCAATTTCTGTTAACGTTGAGTGTGCCCTTTCTATTTGTCCGTTGGACGTACGACGAACGTCGAGGATCCGTTTTCTCTGTGCGAAAGATTTAAATTGGGATGATTTTGGCTCGAGTGCCGGCTAACATTTATCGAACAGATAAAGTCCCTGTTAAGAGATTTTGGCTTTCTCGATCACAAATGTGAGAGCTAACCTTAACAGGGACTCGGACTCCCTGCTAAGCGTTTTCGGCTCGATAAAACGACAGCTGATTTCCCAAAGCCAACTAAGAGGAAGAAACGATATAAAAATAAAAATTCCATGTAACAATTATTTGGGATTTGAAAAAATAAAAATCTCAAATAACGATTATTTAAGATTTCAAAAAATAACAAGAGAGAACGCAATAGTCGGGTTTGTGTCCCGACTATCTAATACCCGTCACTCAGCTAAAGGGAGTGCGAGGGAGATGGATATATAACATTTTTTTGATTGCGAATAACTTTTTAATGAATGGTCCGATTTGAAAAATGTCTTCTACATTTCGATAGGTATAAATATACACAACAAAATTGCATTTATACTTCTCGGAAATCTTGAAAGGTGTGGGCGCCAGACACATTTTAAAATCGTTAGAGGGGGCGTGGCACCTTTTTGAAATAAACTTGCGCTGCGTAGGAATCCCAAGAATATGTGTGGGAAATCTGAACCTTCTAGCTTTTGTAGTTTCCGAGATCTCAGCGTTCATACGGACAGACAGACAGACGGACATACGGATAGACGGACAGACGGACATGGCTATATCGACTCGGCTAGTGACCCTGATCAAGAATATATACTTTATAGGGTCGGAAACGCTTCCTTCTAGCTGTTACATACTTTTGCACGAATACAATATACCCTTTTACTCTACGAGTAACGGATATAATTAGTAACGTGTATTTTGTTTTTGCTTTTGTATTTGTTGTTGTGAAAATTGGTAGAATGACAATTTTTGACAATTATATTGGTTAATTTTACCAAGCTTTTTTTTGTGTGCAAGAATTTCGAATATGAATCTTTACAAGTAATGCATGTAAGATTTTGGGCAAGCAAGTCAGGGAAAGGTAACCAATCCCAGTGAGCAACCCATACGTGCGTCCAAAGATGAAGCGCTGGCGTTAAAATTGGATCAAGGGTATACCAAGGAGCAGTATATAGCAGGAGCAGAAAAGAAAGTCATGTCGTTTTTTTAGTAATCGTTTTTAATCTAATTTATTTATCGAGCACCAGGGTCACACTTTTTAGTATCGTTTTAAAGCTTATTGTCTTAGGTACTATCGATGAAAATTTGGTAATTATTCGATAACATTTGTGGTCGAAGCTCGCGAAAAATTGTGCGAAGTGTGTGGTAAAGATGCCATGAGTGATCGCCAATGTCAGCGCTGGTTTCCCAAATTCAGGCTTGGAGATTTTCGAATTAAAGACGCCCCACGTTCTGGTCGACCATCGGCCGTTTTTGACGAACAAATTCAGGCTTTGCTGGATGAAAACCGGCGTTATTCAACGTGGGAGATGTCAGAGAAGCTCAGTGTGTCGCATACAACGGTTGAAAACCATTTGAAGAAACTTGGCTACGTAAACAAGCTCGATGTTTGGGTTCCGCATAACTTAAAGGAAATTAACCTAACTAAGCGTATCAATATCTGCCATTCTCTGCTGCAACGGATTAAAAACGATCCTTTTTTGAAGCGGATCATTACTGGCGACGAAAAGTGGGTTGTTTACAATAATGTCCAACGAAAAAGATCATGGAGCAAGAAAGATGAGCCAGCCCAAGCCACATCAGAGGACGATATCCATCAGAGGAAAGTTATGCTGTCTGTTTGGTGGAATTGGAAGGGTTTAGTGCACTTTGAGCTGCCGGGACGGAATGAAACCATCTATTCAGATGTGTACTGTCGTTAGCTATCCAATTTGGCGGAAAAAATTAAAGAAAAGGAGCCGGCACTAGCTAATCGCAAGGGTATAGTCTTTCACCATGACAACGCTAGGCCCCACACATCTTTGGTCACTCGGCAAAAATTAACGGAGCTGAATTGGGAAGTGCTACCACATCCACCTTATAGTCCGGACTTAGCACCTTCAGATTACCATTTGTTTCGCTCTCTTCAAAACTCTTTGAATGGTAAAAACTTTGATTCAGATGAGGCTGTCGAAAACCACTTGTCTCGATTCTTTGCTGGAAAAGACCAAAAGTTCTTCGAGCGCGGAATTATGCAGCTGCCCGAGAGATGGTCATTAGTGGTCGAACAAAACGGCCAATACATAATTGATTAATTATAAGTCCTGATATAAATAAATCATCTTTGAAAATATTGAAAAAAAACGACATGACTTTCTTGACAACCCAATACAAAGAAGTAGCTGAGCAAAAGAAAAAATGTAGACCAGTGAACATTGATGTTTCGGAGACTGCAGGTAAAGTCTCTATGCAAGACCTTTAAGTCCATACGTCTTTTCGAATTGTGGCATTACAAGAGGAAGTAATTCAAAATCTATTAGCAAATCAGCACATTGATTTTTTATCTGCTGAGCTCATCGTAAGCTATGGATTCGATGGAAGTACTGGGCAGGGGAATTATAACCAGGCTTACGCAGATAAAAAATCATGTGATACAGATTCATGTCTTTTTGCCACTACTATAATGCCTCTTCGACTGATTGACGCATCCACCGTAGGCGCTGGAGATAATCCTCGGAAAAATCCAGGAGTGGAAGTCCAAAGATCCGGCTCGAAGGACCAAATGTTGGGGCGGGGGTGGCTTGATTGAAGTAGTTGCTGAGTCCCAGGAAAAACGGTGGAAACCCGCGTAGAAATTATAATCGAAAACACGGGTAGAACTTTCGGGGTTTTGCGCGACGTGCGGCTGTTTATTGGTGCACTTGGAAATATGAACTCAATACATGAATCTAAGCTTAGTGGCTCCAGAGCGGAGCGGAGAGTTGGAGAGGGAGAGCGAAGGGCAGTGCGAGCGAGCGAGATGTGGAGATCTGGAGAAAACTGCCGCTCGACACTGCCTCCAGAAATTAAACGCCTTTTTGGCGTGAACATTCTCCCCCCCCTTGCGAGGACCTCCGTAGCAAGAACCTCAGGATAGTAGGCTCAGGTACATGATTGAAGCGAAGATCGGTGGTCCATGTGTAGCAGCGTGTGGTGGTCCTTTCCACACTTGTGGCAGTGGTCATCACTGCGGCATGAGTCCTCGGAATGATCGTGGGCCAAGCAATTGGAGCAGTACTTGTGGATACGTACTTCCTGGAGCCGTTTCTCAGCACTAAGCCGCAGAAAACGATGGCATTTCCGTAGCGGATGGATCTTATGGCAGACTCGGCATTGGTAGGATTTAATACCTCGGGAACGTCTGCCATCCAAGGCGGGATATGGAACCCAATAGTCGGAATTCTTTGTAGGAAGGACCCTTATAATCGGGTCCGGATCGGAAATTCTATTAGTCCCACACGCGTTGGAAACACGCGCTGAGAAGGACGAAATTCTGTATGGAATTGAGGCGGACACTGGCCCTGGAGGTTTGGATGGAATCGAAGTCAATGGAGAATTGTTGCTTGGATGCAACAGCGTATGATGCCGACTTTGGCAAGTGAAACAATTTTGGACGCTTGTGCAATCCTGGAACTGGTGGTTGCTCGCAAAGCAATTGGAGCACAACTGTTTTTTTTGGATATAGTCTGAACGATCATCCACCGTTAATTGTAGGAAGCGTGGACATATACGCACGGGATGGTTCTTCTTGGAACATAGATCGCAAACATTGGGTATCGGAACTACCCTTGTAGTGAAGGACTTTATTTTTGGAAGTTCTGCCAATCGAGCTGTGGCTTTGGACGGAACTTGGAGTGAACTAGCAGACCGGATACTATCGACGGCCTCTAGGGTTCGGTGGCGTTCAGTCAAGAAAGAATCAAGCTCTCGCCAAGTTGGAAGCTCGGCTTTATTTTTAATGGATTGCTCCCATAATGAGAGCGTGAGCTTTGGTAGCTTCGTTGAGCACATGTAGACGAGGATAGGGTCCCAATTCTCAATATTTATGCCGGATACTTGTAAGGACGTTAGGCAAGCTTGAACGGTGTTTTGAAGTTCCTTCAAGGCATCTCCAGATTCTTGTGCTATAGACTGCACATTGAAAAGAGTTTTCAGGTTGCTGTTCACCTGGAATCGCTTATTTTCGAAACGCTCAGTTAGATTTGTCCAAGCTGAGCGGAAGCCATCATTGGTGAGTGGGGATTTTGAAACTATGGAATTAGCTTCGCCACTTGTTTTTGAATTTAAATGAAATAATTTTTCAACGGGCGTTAGACTCGGATTGTCTATATATATCGCCGTGAAAAGGTCCCGGAAAGTAGGCCAGCGAAGGTAGTCGCCCGAAAAAACCTCTGTGTCGATAGGAGGGAGTCGACAGCCATAAGATAATACACTTTGGGACGGAGTTACTGGAGCTTGAGATTTTTGGGAGGAGCCCTGTTGGATTTCGATTTGCCCGAGGATCTGAGCGGCGACCCTTTCGTATACATCGTACGTTATATTGTATTTCGCCTTGAGCATAGATTTCGTATCTGCGGCACTATCGCCTGCAGCCAAAATGCAATCGGAGCATATGTCATATGATTCCTTGACCTTTTGCCACAAGGAACTGACATGCTCCCTACGGATTTTGAGGACGGATAAGGTAGGGGTGGATGCACCCGGTACAGTAATGATAGCTTCAAAATGGATCAGAGTGTCAGCTGTGACAATAAATTTATTTAAAGCGGATTTTGCTTGGGATGCCATGTCAAATAATAACTATTTATAGAGGTGGGTAAAAAATTAATAAACAATTTGGAATTTAGGAACCAATTGAAAAGTCCGTAAGGATATACGGTCACACTGGAGTGTACTGTGGAGGTTTTATGGAACCGTAATATAAATTTTTAGAAATAATTTCGACAGAAAATATTTAAGGTGGGCGCAAAAATATTAATTAAAATATTTAATGGAGACCAGACTAGTATAATATGGTCACACTGACACTCGTGGAAGCGTATATTAATTTTGGAACTTTATTAGTAATTTTGAATTTTTGGTTAAATATATTTGAAAAAATAATATATTTTAATTTTCTGAATACCCTTGAACCACGGTGCGGTTCGGAATGTGTGTAAGTACGTTATGTCTATACTTGTGTATGTATGTACGAACAGCGGGACAGGGTAAGGGCACCGATTGCGGGAGTTTTGGAGACGAATAACGGAATGGCGTTGAAAAGCAAAATATGTTTGCGGGAATTTCTCAAAATTGAAACAATTAGCTCAAAATGTAAGTAGATAGAGTGGACTGTATTTTTTGAATATTTATGCAAAAATATATGCACGCAGCAGGAAACACAGTAAAAACACAAAAGCTGCCAATTTTGGCGGATCACTTTTATTTTGAAATATTCACTGTGGCTGGATTATATATTTTTTACACAAGGAAAAATTTAGTTTATAGACCACGAATATATATTTTAAAAAATAGGATATATGTATTATGTTTGTGTTATTAGGGTCTTGGAATTTATGTAGCAGTGCAGAGTAGTAGAATTGGACTTTACTGGAATATTTATGTAAAAATATATACACGCAGCTGGAACACAGTAAAAACACAGAGTGCAATTTTTGCGGAACAATTTGAAAAATAGGAAACTTTTACTGCGGCTGGGTTATATTTTTACACACACTTGGAGTTTTTAGGAATATTATTATTTATAATTGAAATAATTTGGCACTACGGACTTGCAACTTTGCACGGAATTTTTTGAAGTGTACGAAATTTTCGGCATAAAGGAATGGAAAAAATGCCGCACTTACAAAAGGAATTGAATAATATATTAAATGCCGTTGCGTCGGATTAAATCGCTTTTCGATTTAGACAAGAAATCATACAACAAATTGAACGAAATGGGGTTCGAACAACTGGCTGTATGACCGGCAAATAATAACAATTGGAAATGGAACTTAGCTGAAGCGGTTCAAGCCACCGTAGGCGCTGGAGATAATCCTCGGAAAAATCCAGGAGTGGAAGTCCAAAGATCCGGCTCGAAGGACCAAATGTTGGGGCGGGGGTGGCTTGATTGAAGTAGTTGCTGAGTCCCAGGAAAAACGGTGGAAACCCGCGTAGAAATTATAATCGAAAACACGGGTAGAACTTTCGGGGTTTTGCGCGACGTGCGGCTGTTTATTGGTGCACTTGGAAATATGAACTGACTACATGAATCTAAGCTTAGTGGCTCCAGAGCGGAGCGGAGAGTTGGAGAGGGAGAGCGAAGGGCAGTGCGAGCGAGCGAGATGTGGAGATCTGGAGAAAACTGCCGCTCGACACTGCCTCCAGAAATTAAACGCCTTTTTGGCGTGAACACATG
>JBAMCF010000670.1:0-86458 GCA_037075285.1 Drosophila lutescens
GATCTATGTGGACCATTTTCTACCTCCTATCGGATTCGTGGAAAGGTTCCATATAAAACTTACATGGCCGTATTCATCTGCTTTGCGACCAAAGCAGTTCACGTTGAACTTGTATCAGACCTCTCCACTAATAGTTTTGTTTTATGTTTAAAGCGCTTCGTTGGACGCAGAGGACTTCCAGAGAACATTTGGTGCGACAACGCAACTAATTTTGTTGGTACTCATTCCCAACTCGACGAATTCAGGAAGCAGCTCGTCAGTCAGCAGGCGCTGCAAGACCTACAAACGTTTACCGCTTCAACAGGCGTCTCGTTTCATTTCATCCCTCCCCGTGCGCCGCACTTCGGCGGGCTCTGGGAAGCGGCGGTGAAATCGATGAAACATTTGCTGGTAAAAAACATTGGCAATTCTGGTCTTACATACGAGGAGCTGCAAACTGTTGCCATTGAGGTCGAAGCAGTCCTTAATTCGAGACCAATAGCGCCGATATCCGAGGATCCGAATGACGGAGAGGCTCTAACCCCATCGCATTTTTTGTTAGGTTCATCTCTAAAGGCGCTTCCGGAACCATGTCTGGAGGATCGAAATCCCAATAGTCTGACTCGCTGGCAGCGCGTCACATACCTCAAGCAGCAGTTTTGGGAGCTCTGGCGACGGGACTACCTTCACACGTTGCAACTTCGAGGCAAATGGTTGACGCCGCAAGCCAACATCACGTCTGGAAAGCTAGTGATCATCCATGATGACAACACTCCACCTCAGCAGTGGCCTCTCGGTAGAATCTTAAACACTTGTTCTGGAGCTGACGAAAAAGTCAGAGTTGTCGACATAAAGACGATAAAAAGAGTTATTCGCCGACCCATCTGCAAAATTGCGCCGCTCCCAGTTTAAGCAATTTGTTGCAAGAACCAAAGTCCTTCCAACGGGGGGAGGATGTTGGAGCACGACATTTAATTTATATTGTTAAAGAATCCTAAATTTATAACCCGAATTGTATATGTAAAGAAGATCCATAAGATCCACTTTACCGTAACTGAAAAGAGCTTGCACGCTCGTCACTTATATGAAACTTTGTACTTAGCAGCGAAATCAGTTCAATACAGATCTTTGGTAGACACAGAACAGCATTCTGTTTTATTGCACTTTTTGGACTCTAGTTTGCACACGGGCAGACACACCTCAACGGACACCCACACTCGCATAACTAGCGAATTTTGGACCTGCACAAGGGCAGGTTGCTTCCACTATCGGGTTGCACAGGGGCAAGCACATACAATCATGTTGATCTCTCCCAGCCACACTTCTTTATTCCCCACCATGGAGTTCTACGTCCGGACAGCTCCACAACGAAGCTACGTGTAGTATTCGACGCGTCAGCTACAACATCGAGCAACATGTCGCTTAATGATATTGTTATGGTCGGCCCAACCATCCAACAGACGCTCTTAATAACACTCCTCTCATTTCGCATTCACAGACACGCTCTCACTGCATCTCTAAAATGTACCGACAATTTATAGTACACCCTAACGATCGCAAGTTTCAACTGATATTTTGGAGGTCTTTAGCTGAGCAGCCACTGAAAATCTATCAGCTCAATACGGTGACCTATGGAATGGCATGCGCACCATTCTTAGCAATAAGGAGTCTTCAGTTCATCGCCCAACGACAATTAGAGCAGCATCCTGTTGTCGCCTCTGTACTCCTCGAAGACATGTACGTCGACGATCTGCTGACAGGGGCAGATTCCATCGAAGAGCTACAGCAGAAGATCATCGAAGTTAACACGATTCTCGCGGACGCATGGTTGGCTCTTGCGAAATGGAACGCAAGTCATCTCATTGAAAGAAATACGGAGTTTCATATCAAGCCGAACGGAGACAATGTGACGAAGGCCCTCGGCATGTCTTGGAAGCCCCTATCGGACGTATTTTGTTTTCGATATGCATTGCCATCGGGCGGAGAGATTACCAAACGAGACGTAATTTCACTCCTGGCTCGTCTCTACGACTTACTTGGCTTGCTCAGCCCACGACATCGAATTTGTCTCTGAACGACATCCTAATGGTTGGACCCACGTTCCAACAAAATCTGATTCTAACTCTGTTGGCATTCAGACTACACAAATTCGTTTTCACAGCCGACATAACTAAAATGTATCGGCAATTCATGATTGATTCTAAAGACCGTAATTTCCAGCTCATTTTTTGGAGAGATTCAATTGATCAGCCCCTACAGTTATTTCGATTAAATACTGTAACTTATGGCCTGGCAAGTGCCCCATTTTTAGCGATTCAAAGTCTTAACTTCATCGCCAAGAAATACGAAAACGAATTTCCAATTGGATCTCATACTTTATGTACGTGGATGACCTTCTCACAGGAGCCGACAGCTTAGAGGAATTGCAAGTGAAAATGCTTCAGACCGAGACAATTCTTCAACGAGCAGGTTTGAAGTTGTCAAAATGGAACTTTAGCGGTGAGAGTGATGTTTTAGGAGAATACCAATTCAAGGTGGATGATAAAGAAGTGACAAAGGCCTTGGGGATGTCATGGAATCCGCAAACGGATGTATTTTGTTTCCGCTTTGATCTGCCGACCCACCATCTTTCGTTGCTGTTAGAATCATTCGTGATATGCTACAGTATTATATTATATATAATAATCTTATTTTTGGCGCCCAACATGGGGCTAAACCGGCATAGCCCGATTACAAATATTTTGTAAAGGTAGTCACTTCCATCTGACTAGGGTTCTATTTCTGACTTTGAAGTTTTTGTTGTTTTTTATTTTCCCTTTTTCTTGTTTAGCTGTTTAGTTCCGCGGATACAATAATTTATTTATTGCCTAGACTAGCAGTTGAACATAATTTTTTGTTGGAGAATCTGGATGTGTTATAATTAATTTTATAACTCCGAAATTTAACTTAAAAATCATCGTGTGCAGGCAAATTGTGATTAGGAAGCGTTGATTATTGGTTTTTACGTGGATGTAATTGCTACGGCCATCCCGTCTACTAACACTGATTTAGTTTGCATACCCTACACTTTTATTTTATTGTGATCGTGAGTGGCAGAAAGTTGAATTGTTGCCGTTTGCCTTTGGATGTGCTTCGTGTCCATTAAAGTAATTTTTTTTTCCCCTTTCGTTTGACGATTTTAAAATTTTCATTGACGTTGCGATCGTGAGCTTCAGGAAGATGTTGTCTCTTGCCTTCTTCGGCTGAACTTCGTGTCCGCGTATGATTGCTTAATTTGCTGAACAATTTATACTTTGAAGGCGACATTCGAAGAGTTCATACAGGATACAGGATTGTGGACAAGTGCTACACCTGCCGATCAATTAACTTCGTTAGGTCAAATTCCCTTACCCTTTATATTTTTCAAAATCTATACTATGAATACGATCACCAAAAAAATTGAATCTGGATGTAGGCTGTGGACAAGTTCTACACCTTCCGATCAACGGATTATGATCGAATTCCCTTAACTTTTATTTTCTACTTTTCAAATCCCTTGTAATACCTAGCTGATGTTTGACTCTTAACTATTTGAATTGCTGGCATGGCTTCCATAATTTTATGATTGATTACCTTTTTTATATCTACATTTTTATTCAATTTCTTCCATTTATAATATTTAATAATTTTTTTTTTAGATTAGGCTAAAATAATTTTTTCTATAATTACATTTAGAATTTCGGTGTTGAAATGCAGGTACCGCACACTGACGATCTTCATTGTCACTGTTGCTCTGATATTATTCAGTCGGAATCTGAACTTAATATAACCAATTGTGGACATAGTTTCCATCAAAAGTGTCTAGACAAACCAGGAAGGACCTTGTGCCCTGTGTGCAGAGTCCCTGACTCACTTGACTGGGATTTCATCCGATAGTTCTGGTGCATCTACTTCAAAAGGAGTAGGTAAAACCCCCGTACTCCCGATATAGGTTTTGACCCGATCACAAACTAAGCGACTGGAGAATACAAGTCTAAACATGGTAAATACTAGGGATAACACGGCTGCACTGCCGCAGGTAGAGCAGATAAGCATGGCTGTCTCCATTAAGAAGACTATAGCGGAAGCGATGGCTGCAGCCATGTCAGAGCAGTCAATCATTTTAGCTAGGTCTATGAAAGTTCAAACTGATAAGCTAACACAAGCTATCACAAAAGGACTTAACATCAATTCGAACAGTCCACAACATTCTGTACAGTTGCAGAATAATTTTGATAATTCAGGGCTACCATCTGACAATAGTTCCGTAGGTCGCGAGTCTGGTGGTTCCGAAAATGGTCAGAGATCGCAAATCATGTTGTCAGAACTAAGACCGGACAAGATAACACAAAACAATAGCCAACTGGAATCTAAAGTTTTCTGGAAAGGGTTCATTGTCTATAGACGATTTCCTGTACTGTGTTGAGGCTGTTGCATTGCAAACCTTGAATGGTGACTTAGACTTACTAGCTGGCTTTGCTAGTAATTTATTTGAGGGAACAGCAAGCGAGTGGTATTGGCGTTACCATAAGAAGGTACGTTGCGTTAAGTGGCAACCCCTATCCATGGCTCTCAAGGCTCAGTTTAAAGATATGAGGACTGATAGGAATATACGATCAGAAATTGAACAACGCAAACAGCGTTCTAGTGAGTCCTTTGACCACTTTTATGGTGTCATCGTTGCACTAGCGAATAAACTAACAGAACCATTGTCTGAAACAGCCTTGGTCGAAATTCTCCGAGCTAACCTTCTTCCAGACATTCAGCATGAAATTCTATACGAGTCAACAAGTACAGTAGTCCAATTAAGAGCACTGGTTCTCAAGCGTGAAATCTTTATGAAAACACTATCCAAGTCCCAATCTCACTTTTCTCGCCCTGTTCCTCGAAAAGTAGTTTGCGCGATCGATCCGCAGATCGAAGAAGACGAGTTTGAAGTGTCAGCTTTGGATTTCCCTTGTTGGAATTGCGGAGTAAAAGGACATCGCTACCAAGAGTGTATTGCAGAAAGAAAAGTCTTTTGTTATGGGTGTGGAAAAGCCAACACTTACAAGCCAAGTTGCAGTACTTGCCTGGCGAAGCCTGCTTGGCTCGTGTACAGCCGAAAAGTACACGCCGACCGAGGTCGTCTCAAGAAGACACCTCCAACTAGGATCCACTCCTGATATCCCAGACAACTATAAACCAGACTTGACTTACATACCGGATTGGCAACAGCTATTACAATGTAGAGGATTTACAAGGTAGATTTGTTGGAAAGTTCCACGCAAAGGACTTAAAACAGTAAAGAGTTTGCTACTTCTTCTCCAAGCGCGGATCTCCCTTTGTTGATTTCATCCCCAAAGTGTGATTTTGGTGGGGGGTATTTGTAGGACGCTTGTCGTTAACATATGTATTTGTATTTGTATTTTATTATTACGTGTCATCCTAACGCTACAAGTTTGGAACTTATAAATTAATGCGCTAGTCACAGATAGGTGCAAATATTTACTTATTATATGACTTAAAACTAATTTTATATATAAAAAAAAACTAACCTAAGTCGCTTTCTAATTTTACTTTAATTTACCTAATAGTGTTTTTAAGGTGTGAGAGTAGCTTTGTTCTTTATATGGCTGGGGAGCTGATTCCATGATCGAATAGCATTTATTAAAAATTGTCTCTCGGCTGTCAATGATCTAGGTCTTATGCAAGTTAGGATGTTTGCTCTTCTAGAGGCTGTAAATTGGAGTTTTTCAAATAGATACGAAGGTTCTTTTTCGAAAACAATTTTATGGAGATAAATTAAGTTACGCATCTTTATCCATTCATTAAGGTCGACATTAAATATTTGTTGTGAAAATTCCGAGACGTGATTTCTTGGTGGTAGGTTGAATATGTACCTTGCTATGCAATTGAATACCACCTTAATTTTGTTTTGGCTGATCGTGTCACAATTTGAAAAAACTTCTATTCCATAGAAAAGCACTGGAGCAATACATGTTTTGGCTATCATTAAACGTATATGAGTGGGCAGGCAATTTTTGGTTACGGATAATGTTCTTATTATGCCATATGTTTTTCCCACAGCCTTTGTTATGTGATCATTCCAGGTAAGGGTCCTGTTGAAAGTGAAACCTAAGTTTATGGCTGTTTCAACATATTCAAGTGGCGCGTTATTTATGCTCAGAGGCTGTAAATTATTAAGAGCTATTTTCCTTTTACTTATGATAAGACATTTGGATTTTAATGGGTTGATCCCACGTCCATTGTTGCCGGCCCACTCATTACACGTGCAAGATCTCTGTTACAAACATCTATACACTCATTTATTCTGTTTAATGGACGACTCACATACATTTGGACATCATCCGCATACAAGTGGACATTGCATTCAGACAGCGCATTGAGAAGGTCATTAACATATAAGGAAAACAATAAGGAACCAAGAACAGACCATTGGGGTACACCACGATTCACATTTTCAAACGTAGAAGAGACGCTAGACAGTACAACGGATTGACGACGATTTTGTAGGTACGAAGACACAAGTTTTACCGAAGCTTTAGAAAAAATGAACATGTTACGTAACTTGGCACAAAGGACATTATGGTTTACAGTATCGAAGGCTTTACTATAGTCCAGTAAAACTAAGAGTGTAATATTATTGTCGTCTATTTGTTCCCTTAGATCATCTGCAATTTTTAAAATAGCTGAGGTGCAGCTTCTGTTTTTCCTAAAACCTGACTGACAATTGTTTAGCATTGCATTGTCAGACATAAACTTATTAATCTGATCAGCCATTAAATTCTCAAAGACTTTTGAAAGATAGGGTAAAACGGAGATGGGCCTATAATCATTGTTTGATTTTGGAATTGGAATTATTTTAGCCGTTTTCCAACAATCCGGGAATGTGGAGGCTGTCAATGCAGTATTGAAAGTATGCGTTATGTATGGGAGGATTTTTTGCAGCAATATTTTTATAAACTTTGGGTTTATGTTGTCGAGCCCAGTAGCGTCACTCTTAATTCGAAGTATACTTTGTAGGACATCACACTGGTTAACACACATAAACCTAAACCTAATATCGCAGCCTATTCCAGGTACAAATTGTGGGTTCAGGTACTTATTTTCAGAGATTTCAGTTACAGTGCAGTTTAAGAACTTTTTATTAAGATCATTAACATCTATTTTCAACTTTTAAATTTCCCTTATCAATTTAAAATTCCCCCAGGATTTGAAGTTGCCGCCAGGAATTAAAATGGCAGAGCAAAAAAACGTGTTCGATAAAGATTTTTGAGCAAGCCTGGGTGACCGGCGCTGTTCGATTATTCGGTATTTCCATTTTGGACCTTGGCCGTGTGAAGATCGTTCTCTCCTGAATATATTTTATTCAAACCCAGAGATCTACCGAAACCAAATCGTGGAAAATATCAGACATCCTCAGCCTTTTATAAGGTTTTCTTTTACCAGTAGGTTCCTGTTGATTAAAGGAAGAAAGTTTTTGGAAGTCAAGTTTACTCCTTCATGTGGCTTACGGCCCGGGTAAATTTCTTCCCAGACAGCATTGTGGAAAATTGAAGTCGAGTTCCTCCTTCTGATGTTTCCAGTTTTCCTGGACAAGTTTCACCCAAGCATCGTGGAAAATACCTAGAAGTCGAGTTCCTCCTTCTATTGGTTCCCGTTTTTCTGGGAAAAGGGTTTACAGCGCCACCAACGTGATCATCAGGATTTTCACCAGTTTTCCACATTCACCATAAAACATCAAACAAAAATCTAATCAAGAAAGTGAACATAAAACTGTGAAAATTTCAACCAGCGTTCCCACCTAGCGTCCACGCTGAAAATTCTTGTGAATTCTGGTCCAAACAATTCAGTACAAATTCATGCACGTCCGTACCAACCACATAGTGCACCCTGAGACTCACATACATACATAGTGCGGGCCTCTGCTGGAAGTGCACAAGTGGGCAGGCCCAAGCCTGCAACACCCACTTTATGATCCAGTCTAGTTTTACCAACAAGATTTACACTTAAAATCATTCAATCCCTATAAACTCAAGTCAAGTTAAAATTATAATTAAATTAAATACCTAAATTTCAACTAAATTCCTGTTCTTAATTTAAATTAAATTTTTTTATCGCTAAATTAATTAAGGGGGGGGGGGGGGGTTAGGGTTTTTGGCACCAAAAAATCGACTAACTTTGTGATTTTTTCTATAAAAACTGGTTGAATGGATTTAATTCAAACCTTTTGTATATTATTAAGTGTCATTTAAATAATATCCACTAATTTTTATAGCCGATACTATCAGCTAATATATCGGTGGCAAAGCGATTGCTGGAACACTATTAAAAAAAAGCGTTTTGCGGTGTTCACTGTACCTCCGCTAAAAATGATCGGATTTCCATTTTGTTTTTACAATTCGCTTAAGAATTAAAAAAAACCCGCCCCCTTGGAAGCCCTTTTTTTAATTTTTTATTTTTAAGAATTTTTTCCGAAAGTCCAAAGTCAAAAATGCGTTTTTCACCTAAAAAAAATTGACTTTCGGCTTAAAAATAAAATATTTAAAGTTAAAAAATAAAAAAAAACGCTTCCCAGGGGGCGGGTTGTTTTAATGCAGAAAAATATGCGACAAATTTGAAAACGATCGGTTGAGCCGTTTAGAAATGCCGATGAACACGGACTTTCAAAACGTGGTTTCGAGAAAAACGCACATAAAGATGCACTTACGTACCTAAAGTCTTAGAGGTTAGGGTACTAGCTTTAGCATAACTTCTAAAGTTTTTGTCCGATTGACTTTAAACTTTTTTTGTATAATCTTAAGATGTTAATCTACAGGAAAAAAATTTAAAAAAAAAATCGAATTTTTTTTTGCTAGACCCTACCCCCCCTTAATAAGCAATCAACGTAAATTACTCAAATCCTAGTGTAATTAAATAATTCGATATGCAGTAAGCAAATCTCGTCATGAGAGCAAGTGTTTAGGTCACTGGAAGTGACCAGTCATTTGAAATGCATTACAGCCAATAATATGTTAATGTTCCAATTCAGTATGTTGAAAGCGCTTTCAACGTTGGATATTTTGGGTAAGTGATCGGCTCCGGTCGTAATGCTAAATATTTTGATTGACTGTATACAATAATATTCCAATGACTTTGAGATTATAAAACAAATTCCCCCTTAAATAAATTCTTGCTCAGTGAATTAAATTAAATTTAATATTTCAAATTAATGCTTAAATTCTAATATTCTTGATTTTATTTAAACATACTCATTCAATATGAGTTTAGCATAAACTTTATATGATACTCAACGTTGTAACTTTAATCATCACCTTTGTTAGTATTACTTTTCTTGTGTTAAACATAATATAAACATGAATTGCTAAATTCTAAATTTGCTAAATGGAAGCTTGCATCGATGAAGATGATTACGGGTTAGGCGTGTGTCGAAGGGATCACCTACCTGTGTCAGGTTAAGCGGCTGTGGTGATCATGGTAGGGTGGGCAATGTCAGCGGCAAACAACATCTTCGCTGCTGACACCAACACACACATCAGCTGCTGTCATTCCATCTAGGCAGCACCCTCCTTTTAGGTATTCCCTTCCTCTTTACCCCAATCATAGTTCTGTCCCCCTACAATTAACCTCAAAGTCAATTCGCACGCGAATTTAAATAGGATTTTGTATTGTAATATGCGAGCAAGTAGCACTGTGGATCAAATTGGAACCTCACTCCCTTTACCGACGAAACAAGAGCCGGAACCAGCGCGTGCCCCACTTGAAGTTACACCCACCATCTTTCGTTGCTGTTAGAATCATTCGTGATATGCTACAAAGCCAGGAACAAGGACTTCCAAAAAATAAGCGAGAGCTAAGCGAGAAAAAACTGCATGAAAAATACCATGGAAGTTATCTTGAATGTTCTATTCTTTTTCGACCCTTTGATAATTTCTTCTGCAAAAACGATTATTATGGATGATGATGTTAAGAACTTGCTTTTAATTAAGCATCTGGATATATCCAGAATACTCCGAATAATATTCTATGCTTTTCTAGATCATTTTGATGTATGAAATATGTTTATTGAAGTTAAGATAAAATTAAATTAAATTTATATTCAAAATTGTATTTTTTTTAAATTACAAAAAATAATTTAAAACAAATTAAAAACACAGTGAACAGTGAAAAAACCGAATAAAGACATCTTTTTTAGCTTAGAAGTTATTAATTAAATGCCGCTAGCGAGACCAATTCGCCTACTGTGGCCTGGTATATCCCCCATCGCAAACCAAGGGGAGATGTGTGGCCTGCGCGGGAGCCTCCCTCGAGCTAACCGGGAATCCCGGCAGATCAGTGATAGCAAGATCGCCCCGCCATCCAAGGAAAAATGGGACCGATGGAGTTGCAGCGGTATTTAGGAGACGCTCGCCGGCGTCTTTGTCAACCCTAGATGAAGAGCTGATCGCAGACACTAAGATTTGCTCTGGTTTGCTCTCCCACTGCAGATTTTCGAAGTTGATTTTTCGAAATAGAATTTTTTCCAATAAGGAAAATAAGGAAAAAGAGTACTTTTATACTTTGAAATTGTTCTGAAAGCGGCTCAGGGTCTAAGTTGTTTATGTAACAATTGTACTTAAAGATCAACAAATTCTTAGTGGGTTACAAAAAAAAATTAGTTCATAATTACGCTTTTTTTATATTTAAGTTAAATTGCATTTTTTTTTTATATTCTTAGACGTAAAGAAGTGTTACACCCTAGATCCCCGTTTAATTTTTTTTAAAGTTTAGATATATAAAAACAAATTCTGAAAAAATTAGCCTGCCCTTTGTGCCGCTAACAACATAAAAATATTTAACTTATCTGAAGGTATTGATGAAGATAATGATAAATTAATAAAAAAAAATAGGTTTTAAATTTAAAATTTGTTATTTTACTAAAAGTATAGATTTGAACTAACTACCGATTTCTACCAGGATTTTTTTGAAAATATGCAATATTTCCTTCATTGATTCTATTACACCTATAAAATATCATTGACCTATTTAAAAATATGGTAAACATTGAGCTAAATTGACGAATAATGAATTAATCACGATTTATATGAAAAAATATTGAAGTAGAACCGAGATATTCCGCTTTGTAATGTTTGAATATTTTTTTTCTCAAAAGTCAAGTTGAATTTAATAAAATATTGGGAAACTTAGAGCCCTAAAAGTAATTTATTTAAAATTTTTTTCTTAAAAAAATTTTTTTTTTCTTAAAAAAAGGGTTTTGCTGATTCAAGGCTTTTTTGTCCCACTGTTCATCGCTGGTACCAGATGGAAAAGCGGGACGAAGAAGTATTGTCTAGTGGTCACGCTGGACATACGGAATGCATTAAACTCGGCCGATTGGGGGAGGACACTGGAGGCACTACGGTCCTTCAACTTACCGGAATGTAGTGCATAGCTACCTCAGCAAGAGGGAGCTGGTCCTCGAAACATCTGTGGGCCCCAGGACATCCCAGTCGGACTTTCAGGCATTTGGTGCTTGATTCCACAATAAAACAAGAGAGAACGTTATAGTCGGGTGCCCTGACTATCAGATACCCGTTACTCAGGTAAAGGGAGTGCAAGGGAGATGGAGATAGAAACTTTGATCACGCATAACTTTTTAACGAATGGTCCGATTTGAAAAATTTCTTCTACATTTCGATTGATAAACACAATAAACCTGCATTTTTACTTTTCCGAAATATTTAAATTTTTAAAATCGTATATAAGCGATTGTGGGCGTTAGAGGGGGCATGGCACTTTTTTAAAACAAACTTGCGCTGCGTAGGAACTCCTAGAATCTGCATGCAAAACGCCTTCTAGCTTTTATAGTTTCCGAAATCTCAGCGTTCATACAGACAGACAGACGGACAGACAGACGGACAGACAGACGGACAGACAGACGGACAGACAGACGGACAGACAGACGGACAGACAGACGGACATACGGACATGGCTAGATCAACTCGGCTAGTGATCCTGATCAAGAGTATATATACTTTATGGGGTCGGTAACGCTTCCTTCTAGCGTTACATACTTTTGCACGAATACAATATACCCTTTTACTCTACGAGTAACGGGTATAATCATATGTAAAATTTCTGGGGTTTGCACCAGGTTAACTATTTCAGGGTGTTTCAGGGAAAAATATTTTTGAGGAAACGTTCGCTGCTCGTTTACATTGGAAATTCCATAGGAAATTTTCAGGAGAAAAAAATTCCTGTCACTGGAACAGCGGTAAAGTTCTCAACTTTTATTCAGATCCGACAATCGAGTAGAAGACTCCGTCGAAATCTTCATCCGCCGCACGCTCCGGAACCTGCACTGACCCTGGACCCGACAAACGTTCTCTTCGTCCTAAAGAAGAAATATTTTAATTAGCAAGGGCTCCATCATGGGAGGAACTGACTCCAAACTGGCTCACAACAATGCCAATGTGATACCGTAAAAATAGCTCCCTTTCCACGACTTCCTCGTTCACACCAAACTCTGCTTTAAATTCAAAAAACTAAATTTCCTAATTCACTATCAGAATGTTCGGGGGCTCCTTAGTAAGCTTTCTATGCTTTATAAAAACAGCTCAATTTTTAAAGTCATGTCGTTTTTTTTAGTAATCGTTTTTAATCTAATTTATTTACGACTAATCAAGCACCAGGGTCACACTTTTTAGTATCGTTTTAAAGCTTATTGTCTTAGGTACTATCGATGAAAATTTGGTAATTATTCGATAACATTTGTGGAAGCTATAGCCAATTAAACATGGAGGATCAAAGGAAGCATTTTCGGCATATTTTGTTTTTTTATTTCCGAAAAGGAAAAAAAGCGGTCGAAGCTCGCGAAAAATTGTGCGAAGTGTATGGTAAAGATGCCATGAGTGATCGCCAATGTCAGCGTTGGTTTGCCAAATTCAGGCTTGGAGATTTTGGAGTTAAAGACGCCCCACGTTCTGGTCGACCATCGGCCGTTTTTGACGAACAAATTCAGGCTTTGCTGGATGAAAACCGGCGTTATTCAACGCCGGAGATGTCAGAGAAGCTCAGTGTGTCGCATACAACGGTTGAAAACCATTTGAAGAAATTGCTATGTAAACAACTCATTGCCGCAAACAAAAACACTAACTAACATAAAAAATCTATCAAACAAAAAAAACAAACAAAAAAAAAAAAAAAAAAAAAAAAAAAAAAAAAAAAAAAAAAAAAAAAAAAAAAAAAAAACAAAACCAAAAAAAAAAAAAAAAAAAAAAAACAAAAAAAAAAAAAAAAACACCCCCCCCCCCACAACCCCCCCCCCCCCACAAAAAACGGAGCTGAACTGGGAAGTGCTACCACATCCACCTTATAGTCCGGACTTGGCACCTTCAGATTACCATTTGTTTCGCTCTCTTCAAAACTCTTTGAATGGTAAAAACTTTGATTCAGATGAGGCTGTCGAAAACCACTTGTCTCGATTCTTTGCTGGAAAAGACCAAAAGTTCTTCGAGCGCGGAATTATGCAGCTGCTCGAGAGATGGTCATTAGTGGTCGAACAAAACGGCCAATACATAATTGATTAATTATAAGTCCTGATATAAATAAATCATCTTTGAATTCATTGTCGGTCGCGTGTAGACGTGTTTTCTTAACGCTCCGGAAAAACAAAAGAAAAACAATCATTCACCCAGTTGAAAACGTTCGAAAATTTAGAACAGTGTGGTCTTGCGTTTCGCGATGCTAATCGCATATTGTAAACTGAAGTTTTAATTAATTAATTAATTAATCTTTACGCACTAACAATAAGCAAATGATTAAGAACGTGGATCAGCGCACTCAACGCCAAAAACAACAAGACGAAGCCCGTGAAAAAATTCAGAGAGAGCAAGACAAACGTCGTCTTTCTTTGGCCCGCAACAATGCTTATTTCTCTTTTACGAATAATACTCTAGAACCGAAAGTGCAAGAAAATGCAAGTTTACTGACCGCCGAAAACCAGAGAGCTAGTTCTTGCTCTCCCGCCCTGCTTCTCAACGCTCAAACGCCATGGAGTGAGCAATGCAAAACCCAACCGAGCTTCAGCCACCTAGTGCAACAACAACAGCAACTACAACGGCCTCTGTCGCCAACACTGCAATAACGACTCCACTCTCTTCTTCTGCAGCGGGTAAAGCAACAACACAATTAAGTGCAAAAATGACAAATCCGCAAGCGGGTTCGGCCATGCAGACAGGCATGGATCGCTACATAAATATTTCCAAGCGCAAGCTAACGCCCTCAAAAAATTCTGACGGCAATAAGCCCAAAGTAAACCGTACCAACAAAGGCCCTGAAAATCTCGGGCCACTAAATGAAAATAGATTTTCCATTCTGGCGGAGCACGAAACAGAGTCTGAACAATTAGCCCCAAGGAAACTGAAGCCGCCACCTATCTTTATTAGGGAGAAGACCTCGAATGCCCTAGTCAACCAAATAGTTGAGCTAGTCGGAAAAGATAGCTTTCATGTTATTCCGCTTATGAAAGGGAATATAAGTGAAACTAAACTGCAAACCAGAACTGAAGACGATTTCCGAGCAGTGTCAAAGTACTTAAACGATGCCAAAAAGAATTACTACACGTACCAGCTAAAAAGCTGCAAAGGCTTGCAAGTTGTGCTTAAGGGAATAGAACCCGATGTGACCCCCTCCGAAATTACAGAGGCTTTGAAAGAAAAGCAAAAAATGTTATAAACATTATGAACAAAAACAAGAAGCCGCAACCATTATTCAAGGTCGAGCTGGAGCCAGACAGCAGAACTTTGAAAAAAAACACAGTGCACCCGATCTACAAGTTGCAGTACCTGCTGCATCGTAGGATCACAGTAGAAGAGCCGCACAAACGGAACGGGCCAGTGCAATGCACGAACTGTCAGGAATACGGACACACCAGGGGTTACTGCACCCTCAGGTCAGTATGTGTAGCTTGTGGAAACATCCACGACTCCGAGCCCTGCCCTGCCAACAAGGAAGACTCCCTCACTAAAAAGTGTGTAAACTGCTAAGGAAACCACACAGCAAACTACAGAGGCTGTCCAGTCTACAAGGAGATGAAAAGTCGGATGCAACGAACGACAACGGCACGCTACCAGAACACACAGAACAACTACATGAGATCACAAACGACACCGGAAGTTTTCTTCGCAAAAGCAGCCAGGTCTTCATTTGGCCCTTCAATTACCACCAACGGCATTTCTTACGCCAGTGCTCTAAAATCAGGCACAGCTCACATAGAACCGAAAATGGATAACATCCCGCAGGCCATGGGACATCCCCAAAGTGACGTGGAAACTATGATGATCACTTTGCAACATAATATGATGGAATTTATGTCCTTCATGAAAACCACCATGCAAACCCTTGTGCAAACCCAAAACATCTTGTTAAAAATACTTGCAGCTCAGCAGTCCAAATAAACTATGCCTAGTCTTCGAATAACTTTGTGGAACGCCAACGGTGTTTCACGGCATAAACCTGAAATAAGTCAATTTCTGAACGAAAACCACATCGACGTTATGTTGCTGGCAGAAACGCATCTCACCAGCAAATATAATTTTCAAATACGGGGATACACGTTCTACAGCACAGATCATCCAGATGGTAAAGCACATGGCGGAACCGGAATCTTAATAAGAGACCGCATCAAACACCACTTTCACCAAAGGTTTGCAAAAAATTATTTGCAAGCTACATCGATAAAATTACAGTTGGGCAACTGCAACCTTGCCATTGCCGCTGTTTACTGCCCACCCCGTTTTACAGTCTCCGAAGACCAATTCATGGACTTCTACAATTCACTTGGGGAGCGATTCATAGCAGCAGGAGATTACAACGCCAAGCACACACACTGGGGATCCCGCCTTGTGACCCCCAAAGGAAGGCAACTATATAATGCACTCATCAAGACATGCAACAAACTGGACTACGTTTCGCCAGGCAGCCCTACATACTGGCCTACAGATCCTAGAAAACTACCTGACTTAATTGATTTTGCTGTGACAAAAAATATTTCTCGCAATCTAATATCTGCAAAATCGCTTTTGGATCTATCATCGGACCACTCACCAGTGCTAATAACTCTTCTTGAAAGCCCGGAATTAATCGAGCACCCTTGGAGGCTGACGTCGCATCGAACCAACTGGCTGAAGTTCAAAAAGTACGTAAGTTCCCACATTGAACTGACTCCACAGCTCAACATCAAGGAGGACATCGACTGCTATGCCGATGCACTGGAGTCTGTACTCGTCGCAGCAGCCAAAGTCTCTACACCGCAAGGGAGGGATGGGCGCACACACCAACACAAAACTAACTTGGAAATCGAACAGCTTGTTTTGGAGAAAAGACGTTTGAGGCGTGCTTGGCAAACCAGCAGATCGCCGTCCTCGAAACAAAGTCTTAAGGAAGCTGGTCGCAGACTTACCAGGGCCCTAAGGCACGAAGAAGTAGAAGCACAACGCCAGTACATTGAGAAACTTTCACCCACCAGCACCAAGCATCCCTTGTGGAGGGCCCACCGAAATCTAAGTGCGCCGTCCGAAACAGTAATCCCCATAAGAGACTCTTCAGGCAGCTGGGCCAGAAGCGACAAAGACAGAGCTTGTACATTTGCTTTACACCTTCGAAATGTCTTTCAGCCAAACCCTGCAACAAATTCATTCGCACTACCGTCGCCGCCAATTCGAATCGAAACTGAGACGGACACAATTCAGTTTCAACCAAACGAAGTTGCAAAAGTCATCAGCGAGCAATTGAAACCAAAAAAGGCCCCAGGCGGTGATCTAATAACTCCCAAAATGCTAATTGAACTCCCAAACTGTGCAGTTAAGGTCATTTGTAAACTCTTTAACGGGATTACACGACTTGGCTACTTCCCAAAAAAATGGAAAAAATCGGTAATCATAATGATCCCAAAGCCAGGAAAAGATCACACAATACCAGCTTCATACAGACCGATAAGTTTACTCTCGTGTCTGTCAAAACTGCTCGAAAAATGCCTTTTGACGCGCATAATCCCATATCTGAAAGAGCACAACGTTATTCCGGCACATCAATTTGGCTTTCGAGAAAGCCATGGAACAATAGAGCAAGTCAACAGATTAACAACGGAAATACGGTCTGCATTCGAATATCGAGAATACTGCAGTGCGGTATTTCTTGAAGTTGCACAGGCTTTCGATCGAGTCTGGCTTGATGGCCTTATGCACAAAATCAGAACTATTCTGCCGGAAAACACTCACATGATACTTGAATCGTACCTTTACAACAGAGAATTCGCCGTGAGATGCAACACTACAACATCCGACGATTACACTATAGAGGCTGGAGTTCCCCAAGGTAGCGCCCTTGGTCCAACTCTATTTCTCCTTTACACCGCAGATATTCCCACGAACGTCCGGCTAACTACTTCCACATTCGCAGACGATACCGCGATCATAAGTCGATCCAAATGCCCAATTCAGGCAACAGCACTACTAGCTGATCACCTCGTGGTAGTGGAGAGGTGGTTATCAGACTGGCGTATAAAAATAAATGCGCAAAAGTGTAAACACATAACGTTTACTCTTAACAGACAAACGTGTCCCCCGCTAACTCTGAATAACACGCCACTTCCACAAGCTGACGATGTAACGTACCTTGGCGTCCACCTAGACAGGAGACTTACATGGAGGAAACATATCGAAGCTAAGAAAATTCATCTAAAACTTAAATCCATTGGCCTCCATTGGCTCTTAAATGCTCGCTCCCCCTCTGCCTGGACTTCAAGGTCCTGCTCTACAATTCAACGCTTAAGCCCGTCTGGACATACGGCTCCCAGTTGTGGGGAAACGCGAGCAGCAGCAACATTGACATTATCCAGCGAGCACAATCAAAAATCTTGAGAACTATCACTGGGGCACCTTGGTATGTTCGGAACGACAACATCCACAGAGATCTTGGCATTCTGCCCGTAAAAGACGAAATATCAAAACAAAAAGCGTCCTACCTCACCAAGCTAACTTCTCATCCAAACCAGCTCGCCAGGGGCCTAGCCAGGGTCTCATACCGGACCCGATTGCAACGAAATGACCTTCCAGCTCAGCAATAGTTATTAGAGCCCTTTAATCTCGCGTCAGTCATCTTGACTGTTAGATAGCTTTTTAATTTAAGATTTTATATACTTATTGTTAGTCTCAATTCAGAGAAGATCCAATAAATAAAATGCATACGTAATAAAAAAAAAAAAAAAATCTTTGAAAATATTGAAAAAAAACGACATGACTTTCTTGCCAACCCAATAGTATTCACTGAGACCTGGCTTAACCAATACGTACACGATAGTGAGATTTTGTCTAATAACTTTTTTGTTTATCAGAAGGATCGTCTGACCCATAGAGGTGGAGGCGTTCTTATTGGAGTCAAATCCAATTTAACTTCTGAGCTTGTTGATATTTCTGAATCATCTTGTATTGAATTTATTTCCGTAAAAATATCTTTCCCAAAAACTAATATTTTTTTAACTTGCTCCTATATACCCCCTGGCTCTGGATTTAACGTGTATCTATTGCACCTGTCCGCCATACAGTCTATCTCCTTGTTGCTTGCTGAAACTGACCAACTTATTGTGCTCGGTGACTTTAATCTTCCCAATATTTCTTGGCTGGAGAGTAATGACTCATTGGCAATGATTCATAGGATGCAACAAGACTTTATTGATGGTCTAGTTGAACTATCTTTGCAGCAAGTTAACAGGATTTCCAATCATATTGGCCGTCTTCTTGACTTAATCTTTCTTAGTAGCGATGCTGAAATTAGTCGTATTCCGCCACTATCTTTACCTGAAGATTGTTATCATCCTACCCTTCAGCTCTGTTTTAATGGATTTTTTAATAGCCCTAGGACTGTTATAAATGAACAGCGCAGTTTATGTTTTAGAAGGACTGATTACGCTAAACTAGTGGAATCTTTATCTACAGTAAGCTGGTCCTATCTAGTTGACCTTCCTGTTGATGATGCGGTTGGGTACTTTTATGAAGTCCTTTACCGTCTATTTGATGTACATGTCCCTCTTGCCTCCATGAAGAATTCTTACAGCTCTCCATGGTTTACCCGGAAACTTTCTTATCTAAAGAATAAAAAAACTAGACTCTTTAAACGGTTTAAAATATCCGGCTCGCAGACAGACTTTGCTAAATATAGTTCGGCTAAGGCGGAATTTATTCAGTACAATTCTGACTGCTATAAAAATTACCTGTCTCGTTGTAAGCGTGATTTCAAAAGCAATACCAAACTTTTTTTTCTTTTGTCAATTCTAAACGGAAATCTAACTGCTTCCCTCCTTCTCTTTTTCTCAATAATAATGTAGCATCTGATGACAATGATATTTCCAACTTATTCGTAGATTTTTTTCAATCGACATATACAGAATGCAATAGTGTTACTAGTATAGATTATCCATACCCTCTACCTCATTTGAATTCTAGCTTCAAACCAGTGATTAATGTATCTGATGTTTTTCAGAGTCTTGATACTCTTAAGCTCTCTTTTTCACCGGGTCCTGGCAAAATACCAAGTTGTATACTGAGGAATTGTTCGTCCTATCTAGCTTTTCCCTTAACATTAATATTTAATTTGTCGCTAAGTCAAGGAAGATTTCCATCCATATGGAAGGAATCGTTTATTGTTCCATTGTTTAAATAAGGGAGCAAGTCCGATATCTCAAATTTTCGTGGTATTGCTAAACTCAGTGCAATTCCTAAACTTTTCGAAAAAATTATTACCTGTCAGTTGCAGCCTCATTGCCGGTCTATTATTTCACCGTGTCAACATGGCTTCACTAGACGTCGCTCTACTTCTACAAGCCTACTAGAATTTACATCTTTAATTACTAGAGGCTTCCTGACACATCATCAAACTGATGTGATTTATACCGATTTTTCTAAAGCTTTTGATTCTGTGAACCATAAACTTCTTATTTATAAATTGTCCCTTTTAGGGTTTCCTCCAAACCTACTTGACTGGATACTTTCCTACCTTTCTAATAGAACTCAAATGGTCTGTTTTAACAATAGAATTTCCAAAATAATTAATGTTACTTCTGGAGTGCCACAGGGTAGCCACCTGGGTCCTTTACTCTTTGGCTTAATGATTAATGATCTACCTAATGTTATAAAATCATCTACCGTATTAATGTATGCAGATGATGTCAAGCTATGTTTGTCCATGTGTTTACCTAGCTCACATAATGACCTTCAATTAGATCTTGTTTGTTTGTATACGTGGTGCATGATAAACATGTTAAATTTAAACTATTCTAAATGTAACTTTATGACCTTTTATCGTTGTAATCCATCTCTGTATTCTTATTCTATTGGAAATAACGCCCTTGAACGAATTTTTTCGGTTCAGAATCTTGGCGTTTTATTTGATCATAAACTTAGTTTTAAAGACCATATATCTACTATATCTAATAAAGCCAGAAGTCTTCTTGCATTTATGAAACGTTGGTCAAGGGAGTTCGATGATCCTTACACAACAAAGCTTTTGTATGTTTCTCTTGTTCGTCCGTCTATGGAATATTGCTCTTGTATATGGTCTCCTCAAATTAGCTGTTACCAAAATATGTTAGAGTCTGTTCAAAAACAATTCCTTCTATTTGCTCTAAGAGGATTAAACTGCGATTGCCCTCTTATCTTGCGAGGTTGCGCCTGCTCGACTTACCAACCCTCTACCATCGTAGAAAGTCTCATGGAGTTATGTTCTTACACAAACTTATTAATGGTGATGTCGACTCCCCTTTCCTTCTTAGTTCACTTAACTGGAATGTACCCTGTAGAACAGTTCGCCGTTTTCGTCCGTTGTCCCTGCCAATATGTAGATCTAATTATGCCCTGCATGATCCTTTTCGTGTTCTGTGTGACGACTATAATTCACTGTGCCACTATATTTCACTGTGTGTCTTACTGTTTGATACCCCTAATGCTACTAATTATAATAAACTTATGTATTTTCTGTCTTCAAATAATTTGTTAATTCTTTGTGAGCATGTATTTTAAACTGTCTATTGCTAGATCGTATTTTTCAATGTCCGCGATTCCGCTTACTTGCCCAAAACGGTTTAGGGCTCCGCGCGTAACAAGCTTTGCTTGGTGTCGTGAGGGCCACTTGTTTGTACTGACCATAGTGCATCAACGTCCAAATATATATATAAAATCATCGATCACAAGGACGACATACAGGACGTCAGCCATAACCTTAAGATTGTCATCGGTATATTGGTTTTCGTGGCCATTCTGAAAGTGGTCAAAATATACAAGCGATCCGTACAAGGACGCAGGGACCAAAAGCACGCCCTAGGGCCAGCGATATGTCGCCAGGTCTGAAAAAAAAAGAAACAAAAATAAAGTGCAAAGGAAGCCGACCCAAAACGATAAACAGTGACAAATCAAAGGCAATAAATGCATTAATTACAAACAGAAGTGAAGCAAAACAGAAACAAATTGTGAACTCATGCATTTATGAATGCAAGTGCAAAAGCAACAATTCCAAATGTAGTGAGCAAGACATTGGAGACGCCTGCCTGAGACCCTACCATCGGACCCGACGTGTGCCGCCGTGGGATCTACACACATACATGCATTGCATACATACCTATATATACAATATATATATATATTTATATATAAGTTAACACCCATCATTACAAAAGTAAGACAATTATTGGCCAACGCATTACGTATTGTTCTTGTTGTATGCACTTGGCTGGGTTCGATCAATTTTGGGAATATGCCATTCTGCATTTCTGACCAATGCAATAAGTATTGTTCTTGTTGTATGCACTTGACTGGGTTCGATCAACTTTTGGAATATGCTATTCTGCATTCCCACGATCACTGACCAAAAGGTGCAAGCTCAGCGCACGTGGCCAAGCCCGTGTGAACTTTATCGAGGTCATTGGTTGCACATCGGCGACATCGACAAAAAGTAATAACCAATCAGAAGAAGGAACGACAACAGAAGCAGCGGCAGCGGCAGAGACGGTGGCAGCGATGGATCGACGCGTAGTTGTAATCAATAATTGTTTAGCTTAAGTAGAGTCAGTTCTTAATCCAACTCAATAAAGAAAAGATTGTTTTTTTATAATCAATTTAAATACATTCTTTTAACTGGCGCCCGAACAGGGACCTGATTAAAAGTCGCGAAAGGTTACAAGTTCCGCGTCTCGCGAAGTTTAGAAAAATTCTGACGTTTCGTCCAAACCTCAACCTAATCCGTGTGAAGTGAAAAGAGACCCGGAAGTGAAAAAGTGCCGTTACTAATAACGCCGCAAAACCATCACTCCTAAAAAAGGACTTTTGCCTAGTGACTTAATCAGGTCAACACCATCGCCGTGATCCCTTTAGTACCCGTTCGAAGGGAACGTGAATAGAGTACAGAGGAGGCCCCACAGTAAACCAGCACTGAGGAGGAATCGCTACAGTGCAGGATAAACCGGAATCTGCCGAGCCTGTCTTCACGCCAGCACGCCGAGATATGATCTTACTGTAAGAATAGTTTTAAGAGAATCTATTGAAACATAGAAAAATTCTAAATTGAAAGAAACCAAATTTACACGAATAGAAATTAAGGAAAATCCACACCATAGTTAAAAAACATTCACACACAACAATCAAAAACCCACTTCATAATTATTTAAGTAGCAAACTTCCGAATTCTGAGTAATTAAAATAAGAAATCTAATCTCAACTCTTTAGTGCTCATATATCCCCAAATGCCCGAACAAGATCTAGCAGACAGACTCGCAAATCTTGCCGTAGACAACTCAAATCCACGAATCATGACTGAGAGGGATATTGAAGAAAAAATAAAAACTGTCTTAGAGGCAAATCTTAGCAACTTAGTGAAAGAAATACTTAATCCTAATAAGGATTTTTCAAAATATGCAGACCAAACAATTAAAAGAGAATTATCGCACAATCTTAGTGACTTAGACAAATTACCAGACATCGTACGGACACTTAGGGATTTTTCGGGAAATAAAAGCGAATATTCTTCATGGAAAAAAAGCGTAGAAAGGGTGTTGAAAATCTACGAAATCAGAATCGGCTCACCCAAATACTACGGAATTTTGCTAGCAATCCGAAACAAAATTATCGGTCAAGCAGATGCAGTTCTAGAATCATATAACACACCCCTAGATTGGACGGCTATATCAAAATGCCTAACAGCGCATTTTGCGGACAAGAGGGACCTAAAGACTTTGGAATACCAACTTTATGCTCTTAATCAAGGTAGTGATAGTATAGTCGATTACTACCAGGCAGTGTATCAACAGCTGTCATTGATTTTAAACCAGATCGCCAACTTAGATGCCTCACAGGAAACTGTACAATCTCTTACAGCTATGTACAGAGAAAAGGCTTTAGACACTTTCGTCAGAGGCCTTAACGGAAATTTGGCACAATTACTGGCTATTAAGGAGCCTCACGACTTAGGACACGCTCTACATTTGTGTAGTTTGCTCGAGAATCAAAACACTAGGAACAGTCAGACATCAAAGACTTCATATTTAGCAAGGGCACCTATACTACCTCCCAAGCCCCAACAACAATATAGAACTGTAGCCGTCAAGCAAAGCTTTCACCCACAACTATACCATAACCCAAACCAAACCCAGTGGGTACCGGTAGCAAGCCCAACTCATCAGGCTAACCAATTAAAATCGTATAAACAACCCTATTCAAACCAGGCCAGTGCAATAGCATCTTACAGCACACCAAAACCTCCCCCACGACCGCAACCGAAACCGGTACCTATGGACGTCGATCAGTCAGTTCGCTCGCGCCATATAAATTATATGAACAGGCCGGTCAATAACGATTTGACAGGGAAAAGACCTCTCAGCACGGCCAATGTCCCAAATTCTAATAAAATGCCAAGACAATTTCATATTCAACCAGAGACAGAAAATAATGCACAACCAAATCCAGAAGAAGTTACACCAAACTCAGAGCAGGAATACTGTCAGTTAGTAGAAGAAAATAATATAAATGAGCTTCAGGAAGAATACGTATGGCAAAATGATACTGAGCAGCAAGAATACATAGATATGTCAGAGCTTTATTTTTTAGAATAAATCGTTCCTCATTACCTTATTTTAAAGTAACTACGGGGAACGGAAAAATACTAAAATTTTTAATAGATACAGGCTCAAATCAAAATTATATTCAAAATCAATTAGTACCAAAACCAAAACAAAATGAGAAAAATTTTTCCGTTAGCTCAGTTGGAGGCGTCACTAAAATAACACAACATGCAATACTTAAGCTCCCTAACATCTCAGATACACCCATGAAATTTTTTTATTAGAGACACTGAAAACCTTCCATGGTATATTAGGCAATGACACAATGAAAAGCCTAGGAGCAATTATAGATGTGAAGAACGACACTTTAATTCTTGGAAATAAACGCAAAATTAAAATTCACCAATTAACAACCCAAGCAATAAATACAATTGGACCGCAAATCAGCCATATGACCGAGTCTCAAAAATCAATTATAAATACCCTCGTACAAAGTCACAAAATTCTCTTTGCAGATCCCGATACGAAGTTAGCATACACAACTAAAGTAGTAGGTGAGATCAGAACTTCGTCAGATTCCCCAGTTTACGGAAAACACTACCCATACCCAATATCATTAAAACAAGAAGTAGAAAAACAAATAAATGAGATGCTAAAAGACGGCATTATAAGACCCTCAAGATCACCATATAATGCACCAGTCTGGGTAGTTCCGAAAAAGTCCGGTCAGTCCGAAGAAAAAAAGTACAGATTAGTAATCGACTATAGGAAACTTAATGAAGTCACTATCTCAGATCGGTATCCGATCCCCGAAATTGGTGAAATTATTGCACAACTTGGTGACAACAAGTATTTCTCAGTATTAGATCTCAAGAGTGGGTTTCATCAAATACCATTGAAAGATACGGACATAGAAAAAACCGCATTCGCTGTAAATGGCGGAAAATATGAATTTACGAGACTTCCGTTTGGCCTAAAAAATTCTCCATCCATTTTTCAAAGAGCTTTAGATGACATACTGAGGGAATACATAGGGAAAATTTGCTATGTATACGTAGATGACATCATAGTCTTTAGCAAAAATGAAGTAGACCATGGTCAAAATCTTGGAAAGGTATTTTCAACCCTACAAAACGCAAACATGAGAGTCCAGATAGAGAAATGCCATTTTTTCAAAAACGAAGTAGATTTCTTGGGGTATACAATATCAGAAAATGGAGTTAAGACTAACATAGACAAAATAAAAGCAATTACTAAATTTCCAGTCCCGAAAACATTAAAAGATCTCCGTTCTTTTCTGGGCATGACAGGTTATTACAGGCGGTTTATAAAAGACTATGCAAAAATAGCAAAACCTCTAACCATTCTCCTAAGAGGCGAAGAAGGCCGCATATCTAAGACCAAGTCAAGCAAAACTGCTATCAACCTGAGCAAGGATGCGATTACAGCATTTGAGAAACTTAAAAATACCCTCGTCTCCAGAGACGTAACCCTTGCATACCCAGATTTCGGAAAAGAATTCCAGCTGACTACCGATGCCTCAAGCTACGCAATAGGCGCAGTACTGGAACAAAACCATAGGCCAATAACGTTTATTTCGCGCACCCTGTCAAAAACCGAGGAAAACTACGCAACCAACGAAAGAGAGATGCTCGCTATCGTTTGGGCTCTGCAAAGTTTAAGACATTACCTTTACGGGTATTCGAAAGTGGTAATATACACGGACCACCAGCCCCTGAGTTTCTCAAATAGCGTAAATAATCACAATGCTAAGTTAAAACGATGGAGAGACCTCGTTGGTGAATATAACCACGAGATCAGGTACAAGCCCGGAGTAGCTAATGTAGTAGCGGATGCGTTATCCCGAGCCCCCGCTGAAATAAATTCAATCAGCTCCTCAGCGTCAGTCCATAGCGACGACAGCTCGTCCCACAACCTCATATTTTCAGTAGAAGCCCCAATTAACGTATTTAAAAACCAGATATATTTACTGACAGCTGACACAGATTCCTACAGTTTTGAAATACCATTTCCAACATACCACAGACATATAATTAAACAGAAAACTTACACAGAAGAAAAACTTATCGCAATCTTAACTAGCAGACTTGACCCTAAACTCATAAACGGAATCATTACATCCGAAGAAGTAATGGGAAAAATTCAAAACATTTACCCCACATACTTCAAATCATATAAAGTAAGGTTTACTCAAAACGAAATAGACGACGTAACTTCAGAATCTCAACAAAACGAAATAATTACACTCGAACATAAAAGAGCCCATAGGGATGCAAAAGAAAATAAAATACAAATCCTAAAAAATTATTTTTTTCCACAAGCAATAAGGAAAATCCAAGCAGTAGTTCAAGCCTGTCAAACTTGTAAAGAATCAAAATACGATAGACACCCCAAAAGGAGAAATCCAACCTACTCCTATTCCTAATTACCCAGGAGAAATAGTCCACATTGATATCTATATTACAGAAAAACATAGAGTCCTAACAGGAATTGACAAATTTTCAAAATATGTCCAGGTTAAAATTTTAGAGTCAAGAGCATCGGAAGATATTAAAAACCCGCTGAGGGAAATGTTAATTGCTTTCGGTATGCCGAAATGGATAATAATGGATAACGAACGATCATTTGGTTCAGCAGCAATCAAGTTTATGTTAGAGGACGAACTCAAAATATCAGTGCACACGACTGCCCCGTATGCATCGACAAGTAACGGACAAATAGAGAGGTTTCATTCAACCCTATCCGAAATCATGCGGTGCCTCAAAAAGGACAATGGGAGCATGACATTTGAGGACTTAATCTTTAAAGCCGTTCAGGAATATAATAAATCAATCCATTCCGTAACTAAAGAAAGCCCCATTAACATATTTTTTAGAAGCACAATCTCAAGTTCAGCAGAAGACATAGAAGGAAAACGAGAAGAAATTAAACAAAAAATTCAGAAAAAACAAATAGCTGACCTCGAATATCACAATAAGGGCAAAATACAACCAAAACTTTTTAAGCCAGGCGACACAGTACACGTAAAAATAGATAAAAGACTAGGAACAAAACTTACACCCAGATACAAAGCTGAAAAAGTAGCAGAAAACAAAATGACCACTATTAAAACACAAACTGGAAAAATCATACATAAGAATAATATAAGAACATAATTTTTCAGGTTATTTTTACCAACATGTTTGGGGATAACTACAGTCCTCGACTATTCCAACTCACAAATCATCTCACTCGAAACTGGATTGGCTGCAAAGCAAGACGGAACATTTAAAATCATCCACATCTTTAACTTAACCAGCTACGAAGAAACTCTGGCACAGTTAGAAGGATCATTTCATTCACTCACCTCATCTCATCCATTACACCCCTATCTTTCCTACGAATTAAAACAGATTCAAACCGATTTACGCATACTTCAAACTCAAAAAAGACAAAAAAGGGCAATAGAAGCTTTAGGTACAGCATGGAAATGGCTGGCGGGATCTCCAGACCACCACGACTACGAGATCTTAGAAAATAAGATAAATGAGCAATTAGAAAACAACAATAAACAAGTAATAATTAACCGATTAATTAATCAAAAAATTAACCAACTCACTAATGCTACTAATGCTATACTGAAAATTACCCAGAGCTCGGAAGAAATCTTAAATCAAAAAGCAAATATTTTAAAGTATAAAGTTCAATTAATAAAAGAAGAAATAACCAACATTATATACGCAATTACATGGGCCAAATCTAACACAATAAATTCTTTTGTATTCACAAGCACAGAAACCACAGTGGTAGAAAATATATTTAAAAAAGAAAATGACTTATTTTTTAACATAGAAGAATTACTGGAATTTGCTAAAGTTAAATTAGCCACAAATGGCAACGACCTCATCTATATTATCAGTCTCCCAACCATTAAAACAGATAATTGTAGAACTTTAAAAATCAAAGCAATAAAAAAAGCCCAAATAATCAATGACATAAAACACGAAAATTTTTTAGAATGTAAGAGACAATTATTTGCAATTATAAAACCTTGTGAATCCCATAATGATAAGACAATTTGTAATTCACAAAATTTGTTAGATTTAAGCAATGATACTTGCGTAAACGCTCTCCTGAACCTTCGAGAACCAGAATGTAAGATGATCAACAATCAACACATACCGGATTTCGAGGAAATACTGCCAGGCACCATACTGCTAAACGACTTCAATGGGCCAGTCTCGCTTGACGAAAAACTTCTGCAACTACAAGGCTCCTTCATAATACAATACCGTAATTCAACAGTAACTATTGGCGAAACTACGTATAAGTCAAGGGAAATCAACATGGTCGAACCAGAACCTCCGTTATTCCAACTAATGGGAGAAAAGACGAAGTTAGAGGAAGTGCTCTCACTACAAATGGTCAAGGAACTCAACATTAACAACACAAAAGCGCTGGAAAAACTAAGAAGCAAGACAACTATAGAATCTTCCGTTAGCTACGGATCCGCCATCATCCTACTTCTACTAATAATAGGATCGATCGCGGAACTCCTACGAAGACGTAAATCTACGGAGAGTACATCAGCTTCCGTGCCAGAAACGCAAGAAAAACCCCCACATTCCGGACCTATACTCTACTACGTTGCGACCGAGGACAGTCGCGTTTAAGGAGGGAAGAGTTAACACCCATCATTACAAAAGTAAGACAATTATTGGCCAACGCATTACGTATTGTTCTTGTTGTATGCACTTGGCTGGGTTCGATCAATTTTGGGAATATGCCATTCTGCATTTCTGACCAATGCAATAAGTATTGTTCTTGTTGTATGCACTTGACTGGGTTCGATCAACTTTTGGAATATGCTATTCTGCATTCCCACGATCACTGACCAAAAGGTGCAAGCTCAGCGCACGTGGCCAAGCCCGTGTGAACTTTATCGAGGTCATTGGTTGCACATCGGCGACATCGACAAAAAGTAATAACCAATCAGAAGAAGGAACGACAACAGAAGCAGCGGCAGCGGCAGAGACGGTGGCAGCGATGGATCGACGCGTAGTTGTAATCAATAATTGTTTAGCTTAAGTAGAGTCAGTTCTTAATCCAACTCAATAAAGAAAAGATTGTTTTTTTATAATCAATTTAAATACATTCTTTTAACTTATATACTATAAGTGATTGTGTTTAAGAACAAAGTTTTTTTTGTGTGTGTTTTTCGTTAGACTAAACAATAGTGTTTTGCACGTATATATGTTTCTGATGTCTTCAAAAGCTCATTATCCAGCGCGTCAAGATCTCATCGCCCAGGATTAACAAACGGGTAAGTTTGTTCGGAACACGGTTCCTTTATCCACTATATATATACACATATATATCCGTGCCTTTGCTTGATTATCTGAAGTAAATTTCCCTCTTTAGGCCTCCTCAAGGCATTACAATAATTTATATCAATCAGTATACCCTTTTGGGTTGTACTTTATATAATTAACCACATATGTATTCTCAATAATAAAATTACTCATAAATGGCACTAGCTACTACTTTATTCAATAAATTTATAATGTGAGATCGAACGTGAAACCATGAAGTGCTATATTTTCAGAAGGGGGTTGCTGACGCGATAAGTGGAGTAGGTGAAGAATACCTTGAAGAATAACAACCTTGACAATATGGGATCGTATTGCGCGCACCGCGACGATCCATTGGGCACACGATTGTGAAAGGGAGGGAATGTGGCCGAAACATTGCCCGATCGCGTTACGATCAAGCGAAATCTAAGCTTGTGGGGCAATGTAGACTGATGACCGAGCGGTCGCAAACGTTTCAGTATATGCTGAATTTTTCCGGCGTTTTGTATGTACTGAAAATATTGGACAGTTTTAAAAAAAGCGAATAGTTTTTATACCCGTTACTCGTAGAGTAAAAGGGTATATTGTATTCGTGCAAAAGTATGTAACAGCTAGAAGGAAGCGTTTCCGACCCCATAAAGTATATATATTCTTGATCAGGATCACTAGCCGAGTCGATCTAGCCATGTCCGTCTGTCCGTCTGTCTGTCCGTCTGTCTGTCCGTCTGTCTGTCTGTCTGTCTGTCTGGATGAACGCTGAGATCTCGAAAACAAAAAAGCTAGAAGATTGGCATTTCGCATGCAGATTCTAGGAGTTCCTACGCAGCGCAAGTTTGTTTTAAAAATTGATTTTAAAAATTTAAATATTTCGGAAAAGTAAAAATGCAGTTTTATTGTGTTTATCAATTTATAGAAGAAATTTTTCAAATCGGACCATTCGTTAAAAAGTTATGCGTGATCAAAGTTTCTATCTCCATCTCCCTCGCACTCCTTTTACCTGAGTAACGGGTATCTGATAGTCGGGGCACCCGACTATAACGTTCCCTCTTGTTTTTTATAATTTTCGCCAACTTAAAAAATTTTTTTAGTTTTTGGAGACCAAATGTTGGATTTTGGTTGAATGCTCATGTTTTTAGCTGTAACTTCGATGTTATAAGCTGAACAGCTGCAAATAAGGTTTTATATTAAAGATAATTGATAAAAAAACAAAAAAAAACTTTGGTTTACATTTTTAAGATTTTTTTTTTTAAATGGTAACAATTAAAACTTCATAGAAAAATTTTTAGTACTTTTTTTTCCAAGCTAGTCCGACTCCGAATCCGAGTCGGAAGCTCTAAGTATCTAGTTAGGATCGGATGATATCAGTAAACTGTGCATAAGAAACAAACATGGATACAATTTTGGACAGAACATTTTTGTATGCTGCCTCTAGGTATTGTATTGGTGCATTGACAATTTACTGTCTATCATAAGGAAAAGTGCTAGATCTGCTGAAAGGCGTTTTGAAGTGCCATTAGAAGATAATTTAGCTTTCTTAATTATAGTCCCCGTGGACGCGGGAGCATTTGATAATTCATTAATTAATTTAGCTGAATCCCGTTTTCCGACCGCCCGCAAAGCCTGTTCTGCGGCTGATAGCAATTGATCCTCATCCATCGTTGACAACAATTCTTGGCTTTTCCTTTTTTGTGTTTTAGGACAACACTCAGAAAACGCTTTTTGTGCCCTCCCTCTTTTACTTGAGGTGGAAGCAATGACATCAATGCGATAGACTTCGTCACCTAATGTGACCTGAAACCAACAAAGAAACCTGGCTGTATCTCTCCTAGATTTGTCAAATCTATTTTTTAACTCAAAAGACAGTTTACTCATGTGTAATTTCAATTTGGAGTGATCAATGTCATTGCCAAACACCATCACTGCGTGCTGTACAAGAGCGTCTCGCTGAGCGGTTTTATGTCTTTGGGCAAAATATGGGCAAGATTTTATTTTAGATTCTGAATCAGAATGAATGCCTGCGAATGATGTGTGTTCTGGTTGGATAGATAGAATAATATACGTTTTTTTCCACCAAAAAACAGAAATATGAAAAATACACATACTTTTTTGCCCTTTTTCCAAAAAAAGATAAAAAAAATTTTTGGTAAAAAAAAATGATTTTGTTTTTGAAAGTGCATTAAAAATTGTCTAGTAACACAGGTCGCCAAAAATCACTAACTAACAAAAAGGGAGACACACCCGATAACAATCGCATAATGCAAATGCATAAAAAATGCGTACGTTCGAATTTAACAAATTCACGTCTGAAATTGGGAAACAGATTGTTTCCAAACAGACAAAAAAAGACTATACCTTTCACACACATTAGAAGTTTAAGCGACGAAGCTTTGAAGTATGTTACAGCCTAGAAATATGTAATACTTAATTACAGATTCCTAGATGTGATATAAATAGAAGTTTCGACGCTCAGCTCACATCCTCTTCTCTGGCTGATGAGGTAGCGGTGACGGCCTACCGAAATCTGCAGATCCCAGAAAGTCCGAGGTTCACTCCTCACCGAGTGCAGTGTGTTGAAATGCTAGACCGTTGAGTTATAGAAATAAAAATAACTCAACGTTAAATAAACTGACCTCGAGTCCGCTAAAAACGTATTCAATAGTAACACAGGTCGCCAAAAATAACTAACTAATTGTCTACAGTTTCTGGAAAAAATAACTTTTGGCTGCTCCCACTGATCACGCGATGCAATTGATAAGACTAAACTTTGTCAAGTGTTGCTCGCTTCCCAGTGCAAACTTGCATACATTTCTAAAGTCAACCTTTAAAATCCGTTATCTTAAAAAAAATAAATTTTTGTTTTGTTTTGTGCCTGTTTTTGTAATAGTTGAATATTTCTAAAAGTTCTGATTAAAGCTCATCGACTTCAAAAATAGTTCAACTTTTTCTAAAAGTCCCCCTAGATTGGCAAAATCTTACATAATTATTACGGGAGTTTGTCCATCAACCCTCCGCTCCATAATGGAAACAACACTTATGATGATTTGTGAGTGGGCGGAAAAGGTAGGATTCAGTATCTATGAGGACAAAACGGTACTCATTCTCTTTACTAAGAGATACAAGGTACTGAAATGGCGCAACCAGGCTGACCCAGAATGCTTAGGTCAAATACTTTGGCATAGTACTTGTTTAAGAAGAACACTTTTTATAATAAATCTAATACTTTACGAGTTCGGTACATGTCAATATGTTAATTGATCTAGAGCCGTAAATAACGATATGTAACTCAAACCTACAAGGTATTGACTGATGGAAAAAAAGGATCAAGCTCACAATTTGACGGCAAGACCCGGTGGGAATTTAGACACCGATGAGAACCACATGGAACCACTAAGTGACAATGAGGATGACTGTAATAGAAAAGAACAAGGAAATTCCAATAGTGAAAGTTAATTTTTTTTGGTTTCTGAAGCTGATAAACAGGGCAGTGAACCACCCGCTAATGAAGCACAGGGCCTGGTGTCCTCACACGGAGGCCTGCACCATGGAGCAGCTTCATCGCATTCAGGTGTCGCACAGGGCGGCATCTAAGGCCAAGCATCCTCATATGGAGGATTGCATACCGGAATTGCTTCCTCAACCAGCAGTTCATCGCATTCAGGTGTCGCACAGGGCGGCATCTATGGCCAAGCTTCCTCATATGGGGGATTGCATCCCGGAATTGCTTCTTCAACCAGCAGTTCAGCGTCGCAGAGGGCGGCATCTATGGCCTAGCTTCCTCATATGGAGAATTTCATAAATGGCCTGAATTTCTCACAAGGAGGATTTCATTCCGCCGATACATCTGGCACCACAAAGGGTGGTCGACAACTCAATTTTCAAAATGACGCTAATGAAAGGTGAGTCTGATTTTGGATATTCTGGGTCTCGGGGTTGTGGCGCATTCGAGATGGGTGATGGTCAGAATTTTTCGAAGGGAATAATAATAGATTTGGCTAATTTCTATGGACTGCCAGAAGACTGGCCAATATTTAGAAGTATGTTTGTTGAGACAAATCTCGCATACAAGTACTCCGATTTGGAAAATTTACTTCGACTGCAGAAGAGTTTAAAAGGTGTTGCCAGGAAAGATGTGGCAGCAATGTTAATAAATCCAGTTAACGTTGATCATATTATGAAGCGCCTACAGTTTAATTATGGACAATCAGGTCTGCTTATTAGGAGTCAGTTGGAAAAGGTATCTGAAATGCAGCAGATCTCAGAAAACAACCTGGACAAATTTATACCATTTGCAGCAAAGGTATCAAACCTGATCATATTTCTTAAGTCGGCTAACACATTGCAGCTTTTGCAAAACACTGTCCTATTAAGTGACCTTATCCAACCCTATGCTGATCTAGGTTTGTGAATAGATAAAATTGCAATGGATAAATCACAAGCTTCTCTTACAACTGCATCAAGTAAGCCAAACTCCAAGCATGAGAAAGGCTCACACCAAAAGATAGTGATGCAGATAACCAAAGAATCGTCTAAGGATACAGGGAAAATTAAAAGTTATGAATGCAAGGACCAACACATTTTCGAAGATTGTGAAAGATTTACAAAGACTGACATAAATAATAGGTAGTAAATGATCAAAAACTTAAAGTGTGCTTTGGATGTCTTCGGCAGGATGATAACCTAAACGTGTGAAAGAAGAAACGTAATCACAACTACATGCTACATCAGGATAAAAATCTTATGGCTGTAAATAGTTCGACAGAAACAGTTCAGGATCAACAAGAACGTAGCCCAGCAAATATTCTCACAGTCAGGAACAGCACATCGACTGTTTTTTTTTTAAGGTGCTGCCAATTGACGTTACTGTACCAAACAGAACGAACCTTCAAGTATTTGCCTTCATAGACGAAGGATCCTCTGCATCATTAATAGATGCAGATTTGGCAGAAAAGCTAGGTGTGACTGGAGACACACAAAAAATGACTCTCAACTGGATAGGAAATCACAAAAAAATAATTCCATCGATAAAATGTCAGATTAAGGTTCTAACAATAGAAGGTACAACACATTGGCTACCATTAACTGGTAGCACAGTTCCGTCATTGGAACTGCCTGTACAATCTCTTGATATTGAATCTCTTAATAAAAAATATACCAAATTAAGGAGTTTGCCAATTAAAAACAAGAGAGAACGTTATAGTCGGGTGCCCCGACTATCAGATACCCGTTACTCAGGTAAAAGGAGTTCTTCTACATTTCGATAGGTATTGATAAACACAATAAAACTGCATTTTTTAAAATCGTATATAAGCGATTGTGGGCGTTAGAGGGGGCGTGGCACCTTCTTGAAACAAACTTGCGCTGCGTAGGAACTCCTAGAATCTTCATGCCAAATACTTTTTAGGGTCGAAAACGCTTCCTTCTAGCTGTTACATACTTTTGCACGAATACAATATACCCTTTAACTCTACGAGTAACGGGTATAACTACGGAGATGCCAAGCCAAGTATTCTGATTGGAGTGCAAAATTGCCATTTGACCAAAACGCTTCGAAGTGTTTATTTGGAAAACAATCTAATAGCCGTTGAGGCAGTCTTAGGGTGGCTAGCATATGGATCCACACAACCTCAGCAAGAAATTCCTTATAATGGTATAAACACCGTTGTTTGGACCTTGTATTAAATTCGAGTTTAATGAATTTTATTGTATGAAGTTATTTCTTTTCTTGGAACCTATTCCTGTATTATTTCCTCTATCAACATTCTTGTAAACATTACCGATTCGCAACATGTATATCTTAATTTGTAGAATTTGGAGACCTTAACCTTCGGCTCGAAGTTAAGGGCTTCCCGATCAATAAACGACTTGAAATCAGACCAGCAAACTAACTGCACGCGTTTTGGTTTCACCCTAGATTCGCTAGGGAACGAACATTTTGGCGTCCGTGACAGGACTCACGTTCTGTATCAAGTTCAATTTCAAGTTCATTTCGCATACTTCGGCGAACTCGTTTGAGAAAAGTCAACCGTAGATTTGATTAATCGGATCAACACACAGCGTTTGTGGTGAGACATCATAGTGCAGGTGCTAGACGCTCATTTCAGGCAAGCGTCTCAAATTCAATCCAACATTGAGCGTCTAGACCCAGAAAACCAAGAGAGAGATCTCCTCGACGAGTTTTTCATCACAACCAAGGCAGCCATTCTCAGCAGCTCCTCCAAACTTAAACGCGAAAGAATAGACGACACCAGCTTTCTGAATTCTACTTCTTCACAGTCGCATCACACTCGATTGCCTTCATTAAAATTGCCCAAATTCGATGGAAAATACAGCGAGTATAGCCGATTCATGACTGCATTTACGCACTTGGTGGACGATGACGTCACAATAAACCCAGTCGACAAGTTCAATTACCTCCTTAGTTGCTTATCCGACACCGCCTTGAGTGTGGTATCGTCTTTTCAAGTTTCGGAGGAGAATTTTCCCAAAGCCATGAATCGCCTCAAGGAGCGATACGACAAGAAGGTACTCATCTTTCTGGAGCATTCTCATCAGGTCATCACATCATCGCCAATAGATGACACTTCTCAAGCGGATCACTGCACAACTCACGCAGTATCCCTTCTAGCCAGACAGTCCAGACGTGCTCTCATTCCAACTGCAGTGGTTCTCATCAAGGACAACTGTGGGTCCTATCAACAAGCACGAGCTCTCCTCGACTCGGGATCGGAGATCAACTTCATCACCGAAGAATTGGCAAAGCGGCTCCAACTGACCCGTGTTCGGCAACAATATGACATCTGTGGCTTGCAGATGCACGTGCAAAAATGAAATTCTCAGTCACCACAACAGTAAAGTCAAGAATCGGACACGGGGAGTGGTTGCTCGAATTCGCCATAACCAAATCCATCACTCAAAGCCAGCCGAAGAGCATTGTCGAAACCAACGGATGGAAGCTTCCGGCCGGAATCGAACTGGCCGATCCTTTCTTCTACAAACCAAGCAAGATCGACATTTTAATCAGCATCCTGGAATTCTTTGGTCTCTGGGGAGAAGGAAAAATCTCTTTGGGTCCAAATCTACCCTATCTGCAAGATTCCACCACTTCAAATCTCAGGTGACATTTCTTTCCTCCGGACGCGTTCAGGTATGTTTACCATTCAAGCACTCTCCTGACGCTCTGGGCACATCAATGGAGACAGCTAACTGGAGAAGCGCCTAGAGCGCAACCCTTTGCTACAGGAGATGTACAGCCAATTCATGAGCGAATATCTCTCGCTCAATCACATCCAGATTAGAGATCATTGTTGGAGCACGACATTTAATATATATTGTTAAAGAATCCTAAATTTATAAACCGAATTGTATATGTAAATAGGATCCATAAGATCCACTTTACCGTAACTGAAACGAGCTTGCACGCTCGTCACTTATATGAAACTTTGTACTTAGCAGCGAAATCAGTTCAATACAGATCTTTGGTAGCATTCTGTTTTATTGCACTTTTTGGACTCTAGTTTGCACACGGGCAGACACACCTCAACGGACACCCACACTCGCATAACTAGCGAATTTTGGACCTGCACAAGGGCAGGTTGCTTCCACTATCGGGTTGCACAGGGGCAAGCCCATACATTTGGCGACCGTGACAGGACACCTGCAGTCTTGGATTGTACTGGAATTGGAGGATCACAAGGGATTCGTCGACAACAGAACCTCTGCAGATTGGACAGCAATTGGATGCACATAACCTCACATCGGGTAGCAACACAGTTAAAGAACCGTAAGCTAAACCAATCACAGATGTCATTATAAACCAGAATTCTTTGGAAAATAAAAGGCAAAAGGCCCTTTCATTGTGTTGAAAATTTGGCAAGTGCAGTAAGCGAATTCTAACGTGGTTAAAGCTTTCACTCAAAGTGTACTTGGTAAAGCTAAGCTTTTGGAAAATAGTTCAAGAAGGTTAATGTTAACATTTCACTCAACGGCTTTAAAACTGTACCCACACTGTAATCTGTAATCTGCACATCACCTGAGTTGGTGTTTGTTTTCTGCTAATATATTAATATATCCCACAAGATGACAAAACCGCCAGTAGAGGAGCAGCTGGTGTGTCTCAGGCGCAAGCGCGCCGTGCTGGAACAGAATTTAAAGAGCAGCAAAGAACGAGCTTTGGCTGCTACTGTCATCGATGCCAGCACGGCGGAGTGCAGATTGCAAATGTTAGAGTCCCACTATAGGCAATTGGCTCAAATTCAGCTGCAAATCGAGGAGTTGGATCCAACGGAAAATTCTAGATCCGAACATGAAGAAGATTATATTGTTAGCAAGGCGACTCTGATGAAAAGGATAGCTTCGAATAGGCCGCAGCGGTCTGATGAGTTAAGCGTCACAAATTCCACGTTCTTAGGTAGCGGAAACCACAGCCGGCTCCCTGCTCTTAAATTGCCAAGCTTTGACGGGAAATATAGTGATTATAAACGCTTTATTTCTGCATTTAAACATATGGTCGACGAAGATGCTAGCATTACAGAAGTAGACAAATTTACATATCTACTTGGTTGCTTATCTGGTCCAGCGTTAAAGCGTTGTGTCAGCCTTTCAAGTTTCAGATGCCAACTACCAAAAGGCTCTAAATCAGTTACAAGAGCGTTACGATAAGAAAGTATTATTTCTTGTTGAGCATGTTACCAGTTTATTCGGCATTTCTCACATGAAGAAGGCTGATCCGTGCTCTCTTCGGCAAATTTTTGATACTGTCTCAGCACTTCTTAGCGCGCTTCTTTCTCTTGGCACTGAGAAAGACATTCTTAGTGCAATAATCATTCATCTCGTCCTGCAGAAAGTCGATTCTGATTCTAAACAAGCATACGACAGAGCCCAGGTGTATGAAAATCTTCCAAAATGGGAAGATTGTTATAATATTTTGAGCAGATATTGTCAATTTTTAGAGTGTCATCTAAAATCTCCAGTTGAAGGTAAACTTTCTGAGAAACGTATTGAAAAACCCAGTTATTCTCGAAAGGCATTTATAGCTGCCAAACGGAGTTGTTTTAAATGCAATTCAACTGATCATAGCCTAGGATCATGCCCATTATTCATTTCACTCTCATTCGAAAAGCGTCATAGCTGGGCAAGGCAAGTGACTTTATGCTTAAATTGTTTACATAAAGGCCACATTGCAGCAGATTGTCCTTCGAAATTTCGTTGTAGGACATGCCACGGATTACATCACTCCTCTTTGCATCGCCCAGCCGATCCCAAGACAGCGATTGAGAAAGGTGAAGAACAAGACGATTCACAAGCCAGCTCATCAACCCAGGTGTTTGCTGGACTTACACGCAACTCAAAACGCTCGCTTATCCCAACAGAGCTTATCTTAATTAAGGACAAGTATGGCGTGTTTCATTCTGCTAGAGCTCTGCTAGACTCAGGGTCAGAAGTCAACTCTAGCGAAGACCCTTCAGATACCATTTAAGCGAAAGAATTTTGAGGTATCGGGAATTGGGAGCCTTCGAGAGCATGTAAAGTTTTCTTTAGAAGCAAAAATTCGTTCTCGGTTATCAGCTGATGAGTGGACGCTGCAATTTTCAATCACAAAATCTTTAGCTCAGCAGTAGCCAGAGCGCTGCATAGATACATCGCAATGGTCGATCCCTGAAGACATCGATTTGGCCGACCCACAATTCTTTAAGCCTCACAAGATTGATATTTTGATCAGTACGCAGGAGTTTTTTGATTTGCTGACTGGTCAAAAGTTATCGTTAGGACCGGGTTTGCCTTGTCTACTCAACACATCGCTCGGCTGGATTGTTGGAGGGAAAATCGAAGACGGCTTACAACCCGGGGCAAAGGCACACGCATTTTCTTGCAATGTTTTTAAGACACAGGATCTTAACGATGCCCTAGCACGGTTTTGGAAAATCGAATCATTTGAGGAGACTAGCAAAAATAAGTTTACGCTTGAAGAAGAAGAGTGCTGTCAACATTTCTTTAAGCACGCTGTTGTTCTTGACTCCGGTCGAATTCAAGTCCGTTTGCCATTTGCGCAATCCCCAACTAGTCTCGGAAGTTCGTTGGAAAATGCCAGACGGCGTTTTTTTCAGCTTGAACGGCGATTAGAACGCCTACCTGAACACAAGAAAATGTACACCGAGTTTATGCAAGAATACATGGATCTTGGCCACATGGAACTCGCATCTGATTTTAATATTAACCAACCTCATTATGTCATACCGCATCATGCAGTGTTGCGGCCACAAAGCTCAACGACGAAACAGCGAGTTGTTTTCGATGCCTCGGCAAAAACGACATCGAATTTGTCTCTGAACGACATCCTAATGGTTCGACCCACGTTCCAACAAAATCTGATTCTAACTCTGCTGGCATTCAGACTACACAAATTCGTTTTCACAGCCGACATAACTAAAATGTATCGGCAATTCATGATTGATTCTAAAGACCGTAATTTCCAGCTCATTTTTTGGAGAGATTCAATTGATCAGCCCCTACAGTTATTTCGATTAAATACTGTAACTTATGGCCTGGCAAGTGCCCCATTTTTAGCGATTCAAAGTCTTAACTTCATCGCCAAGAGATACGAAAACGAATTCCCAATTGGATCTCATACTTTATGTACGTGGATGACCTTCTCACAGGAGCCGACAGCTTAGAGGAATTGCAAGTGAAAATGCTTCAGACCGAGACAATTCTTCAACGAGCAGGTTTGAAGTTGTCAAAATGGAACTTTAGCGGTGAGAGTGATGTTTTAGGAGAATACCAATTCAAGGTGGATGGTAAAGAAGTGACAAAGGCCTTGGGGTTGTCATGGAATCCGCAAACGGATGTATTTTGTTTCCGCTTTGATCTGCCGAAATCCGAAGCTTCCTCCAAGATGCAAGTTATTTCTGTAATTGTAATTATTATCAGGTACAAAGTTTTTGTACAAGAACTTTGGAGAAATAGTCTTGAGTGGGATGAGCCGCTGCCTGATGCGCTGCAAGAAGAATGGCGGAAAATCGAGCCTGATTTACACATTTTAAACCAAATTGAAATTCCAAGGTTCGTCAATTCCTCGTCTAGTGTGGAGTGCGAGATACACGGGTTTGCAGACGCCTCAGAGCGTGCATACGGGTGCTGTATTTACCTCCGATCATCTCAAGGAAAACAAGCTATTTCGCGTTTAGTAATTGCAAAATCAAAGGTAGCGCCTGTACAGACTATCTGTCTACCAAGACTTGAGTTGTGCGCAGCCTTGCTTCTTTGCGAAACATGGGATAAAATCAAACATAAGTTTGAGAACATATCCAAGAAGGTTACCTTTTGGTCAGACTCGACAATTGTCTTACACTGGATTACAATGCACACATCCCAGCTTAAGTGTTTCGTAGCCAATCGGGTGTCAAATATTCAAATAAAGTCCGCGAACATCAAATGGCGACATGTTCCGGGTCAGGAGAATCCAGCGGATATCGTTTCGCGAGGATGTGCCGCAGCCGATCTACAAAACACAATCTGGTTCAACGGACCAACATTTCTTCGCTTCAACGAATGCACTTGGCCAAAGGAAAAACCAATTGCCAAGTCAGCGGACAACGCATTAGAATTGGGAAAAGTGGTATCTTTTAAATGTGGCGATAGCAGCATTGAGAGAACTATAATTGAAAGGCTCATCAGCAGAATCTCTTCATATACTCGAATTGTCCGGATCGTAGCTTTCATATTTCGAGTTTTCAAAGGCGTTCCTCCCAGCAAAGAGCTTCGTGCCTCACAGCCAAACGAGCTTGATGCCAATGAAATTCAGAAGGCATTTATCTACGTCGTCTCCACAATTCAAAGCCAAAGTTTCGCAACGGATTTAATTGACTTACAAAAGGGAAATCGTCTTAGTTCAAATCTTCGAAAATTGACTCCGTTCATAGCTGAAACTGATATTGGCAATCGATCTATACAAGTAATTCGAGTCGGCGGCCGTCTAGCAAACGCCCCAATCCCTGTCGATGCGAGATTCCCATTGCTTCTTCCTAGCGATCACTTGTTCACCTATAAGTACGTTGAACATCTTCACAAAGTCAATATGCCTGCAGGCCCCAAAGCGCTAATTGGATTACTAAGACTTCAAATATGGATCACAAATGCTCGTCGCATCACCACCAAGGTGGTCAAAAATTGTGTTCATTGCTGCCATTACAAGCCCAGGCTAATGCAACAAAATTATGGGATCCCTGCCAGCGGAAAGGCTGACCCTAACCAAGCCGTTTGCCATCTCAGGAGTAGATCTATGTGGACCATTTTCTACCTCCTATCGGATTCGTGGAAAGGTTCCATATAAAACTTACATGGCCGTATTCATCTGCTTTGCGACCAAAGCAGTTCACGTTGAACTTGTATCAGACCTCTCCACTAATAGTTTTGTTTTATGTTTAAAGCGCTTCGTTGGACGCAGAGGACTTCCAGAGAACATTTGGTGCGACAACGCAACTAATTTTGTTGGTACTCATTCCCAACTCGACGAATTCAGGAAGCAGCTCGTCAGTCAGCAGGCGCTGCAAGACCTACAAACGTTTACCGCTTCAACAGGCGTCTCGTTTCATTTCATCCCTCCCCGTGCGCCGCACTTCGGCGGGCTCTGGGAAGCGGCGGTGAAATCGATGAAACATTTGCTGGTAAAAAACATTGGCAATTCTGGTCTTACATACGAGGAGCTGCAAACTGTTGCCATTGAGGTCGAAGCAGTCCTTAATTCGAGACCAATAGCGCCGATATCCGAGGATCCGAATGACGGAGAGGCTCTAACCCCATCGCATTTTTTGTTAGGTTCATCTCTAAAGGCGCTTCCGGAACCATGTCTGGAGGATCGAAATCCCAATAGTCTGACTCGCTGGCAGCGCGTCACATACCTCAAGCAGCAGTTTTGGGAGCTCTGGCGACGGGACTACCTTCACACGTTGCAACTTCGAAGCAAATGGTTGACGCCGCAAGCCAACATCACGCCTGGACAGCTAGTGATCATCCATGATGACAACACTCCACCTCAGCAGTGGCCTCTCGGTAGAATCTTAAACACTTGTTCTGGAGCTGACGGAAAAGTCAGAGTTGTCGACATAAAGACGATGAAAAGAGTTATTCGCCGACCCATCTGCAAAATTGCGCCGCTCCCAGTTTAAGCAATTTGTTGCAAGAACCAAAGTCCTTCCAACGGGGGGAGGATGTTGGAGCACGACATTTAATTTATATTGTTAAAGAATCCTAAATTTATAACCCGAATTGTATATGTAAATAAGATCCATAAGATCCACTTTACCGTAACTGAAACGAGCTTGCACGCTCATCACTTATATGAAACTTTGTACTTAGCAGCGAAATCAGTTCAATACAGATCTTTGGTAGACACAGAACAGCATTCTGTTTTATTGCACTTTTTGGACTCTAGTTTGCACACGGGCAGATATCCTATGCTCCTCCCAAAGGACCATGATTTCACCTGGAAGTTTGTCAATCACTTGCATAGGATTAACATGCATGCTGGAGCCAAAGCGCTTGTGGGATTACTTCGTCTACACATTTGGATTGCGAATGCCAAAAAACTGGCATTTTCTGTAGTCAGGCAGTGCGTCCACTGCTACCATTACAAGCCCAGAATTTCTAACCAAATCATGGGTTCGCTTCCTTCTGACCGACTGCAAACCGTCAGACCACTCACTGTGACTGGAGTAGATCTATGTGGACCGTTTTTAACATCCTATCGCATACGCAGCAAGGTGCCATATAAGACTTATTTGGCGATCTATGTTTGCTTCTCATCAAAGGCGGTACACATAGAGCTCCTCTCAGACCTTTCAACTAATACATTCATTCTTTCGTTGAAGCGCTTTGTTTCTCGTCCTTGTCTCAGCCCTTGTCGCATATATTGTGATAACGCGACAAATTTCACTGGATCCAGCGTCCAACTCAACCGCTTCAAGTAAGAACTCTTTAGTCAGCAAACTAAACAGGATCTGGAAATCTTCAGCAACGACACTGGAGTTGAATTCTGCTTTGTTCCGCCAAGAGCTCCACATTTCGGTGGACTCTGGGAGGCGGCGGTTAAATCTATGAAGAACCTACTCATTAAATGTATGTTAGACAGCGGGATGACATACGAGGAACTGCAGACGATCGCAATTGAGGCCGAAGCTATCCTGAATTCTCGGCCAATCGCTGGTCATTCAGAGGATCCCTATGACGGGTAAGCTCTCACCCCTGGTCACTTCCTCACTGGTTCGTCCCTCAAGGCACTCCCGGAACCAGCAGTGGATGACAGCAAGTTATCGTATCTAACACGATACGATTTTTCAAATTGTTCCGCAAAAACTGCACTCTTAATTTTTTACTGTGTTCCAGCTGCGTGTATATATTTATACATAAGTTTTCTAGTACAGTCCACTTCTACTACTCTGCGTGTCTAAATCAATTCCAAGACCCTAATATATATTCGTGGTCTATAAACTACATTTTCCGAGTGTCTGTTAAAAATATATAATCCAGCCACAGTAAATATTTCGAATTCAAAGTGATCCGCCGAAATTGGCAGCTTTGTGTTTTTACTGTGTTCCTGCTGCTTGCATATATTTTTTACATAAATATCAAAATACAGTCCACTCCAACCACATACATTTTATAGCTATTTGTTTCAATAAATTTGCATTTCGAAGCTATTCCGCTATTCGTAATCGAAGTCTCCACAATTCCCGCAATCGGTGCCCATCCGCTATCCAGCTGCTATACACATACATACCTACCTACATACAGCTACGTACTCTCCTCGCATTCTGCAGCGCACAGTGGGTCAAGTGCAGACAATAATTAAATCCATAAAAATATAATAAAATCCGAATTTTAATATTATTAAGCAAGTAATATTTTTCCATATCCGTGCGCCAGTGTGACCTTATTTTCTTTACATAATTTAATTTTTGTTTTTTTTTGGGCACACACGTTACTATTTATTTCGGAATTATTCCGAATTATAAAATTCATTTCCGTAGACCTTACTCAGTGTGACCGTATATCCTTACGCATTTTCGATTGGTTCCTAAAATTCCAATTCGCTTCCGAAAAATTGTTCATTTTTTAATAAACTTTCTGTGTCATCCAACTACAATTAAAATTTTATTCGTAATGGCAACCGCAGCCATAAACCAATTTATTGCCACAGCTGATCGTCTGAGCCATTTCCAGACCAGCGTCAACAGTCCAGATGGTTTGATTCCATCCGTATCCGCCTGCAAGGTCCGTCGCGACCAAGTCCAAGCTTTATGGCGTAAAGTGGAGGACGCATACGACGTATGCTTAAAATGCATTGTGGCGGCAGGCGAAAGTGCCGCAGACTCCAAATCCGACCTCAAATTGAAATACTTTCAAACGTATGATATATACGAAAAGTTGGCCGCTCAGATCCTCGAACAAATCGAACAGGGCTCCTCCCAATCATCTCAACCTCCTGCATCATCTCCCCAAAATCAAATTTCGTCAGCTTCCTCCGATCAATACGGAGATTTTCTCAGGCGATTATCTTCGCTGGCCGACTTTCCGGGACCTTTTCACGGAGATCTACATAGACAATCCGAGTCTTACGCCTGTTGAAAAGCTGTTCCATTTAAATGCCAAAACCAGTGGCGAAGCTCATGATATAGTTTCCAAGTCCCCACTCACCAATAATGGCTTCCGCTCAGCTTGGATTAATCTAACTGAGCGTTGCGAAAACAAGCGATTTCAGGTGAACAGCCACCTAAAAACATTCTTCAATGTGCAATCCATAGCACAAGAGTCTGGGGAAGCCTTGAAGAGTCTTCAAACCACCATTCAAGGATGTTTAACTGCCTTAGAACTATCCGGCATTAAAATTGAGAATTGGGACCCTATTCTAGTCTACATTTTCTCCACAAAGCTACCAAAGCTCACGCTCTCTTTATGGGAGCAATCCTTGCGTAATAAGGTTGAAATTCCTACTTGGCTAGAGCTAAATTCCTTTTTAACTGAGCGCCATCGAACACTAGAGGCCGTCGACAGTATCCGGTCTGATAATTCACTCAACGACCAGCCCAATAAGACACATCGAATGGCAGAATTGCCAAGATTAAATTCACTCACTACGAGGGTAGTTCCGATACCCAAAGTTTGCGATCTGTGTTCAAAGAAGAACCATCCCGTGCGTATATGTCCACGCTTCCTAAAAATTACGGTAAATGATCGTTCAGCCTACATCGAAGATAAACACTTATGCTCCAATTGCTTTGCAACCAGCCATCCACTTGGTGGTAGCATAAGCGCCCAAAATTGTTTCACTTGCCAAAGTCGCCATCATACGCTTTTGCATCCAAGCAACAATACTACAATGACTTCGATTCCATCCAAACTTCCAAGGCCAGTGTCGGCTTCAATCCCACACAAAATTCCGTCCTTCTCAGCGCGTGTTTCCAACGTGCATGGGACTAACCGAATTTCCAATCCGGACCCGATTACAATGGTCCTTCCTACAAATAATTCATCTAAATATTGGGTTCCATATCCCGCCTTGGATGACATACGTTCCCGAGGTATTAAATCCTACCAATGCCGAGTCTGTCAAAAAATCCATCCTCTACGGAAATGCCACCGTTTCCTGAGGCTTAGCGCACAGAAAAGGCTCCAGGCAGTTCATGTCCATAAATACTGCTCCAACTGTTTGGCTCACCATCACTCCCAGGACTCGTGCCGCAGTGGTAATCACTGCCAGAAATGTGGAAAGGACCACCACACTTTTCTACACTTGGACGACCGCACCCGCTATCCTGCGGAAACTTCTCCTGATGTTTGGCTACGGTGGTCCTCGCCAGGGGGGGGAAGAATGTTCACGCCAAAAGAGCATCTCCAGATGTCCACATCTTGCTCGCTCGCACTGCCCTTCGCTCTCCCTCTCCAACTCTCCCCCAAGTCTCCGCTCTGCTCAGGAGCCTCTAAGCTAAGATTATTGTACTCAGTTCCTATTTACAAGTGTCCTAATAAACACACGCACGTCGCGTAATAACCCGAAGTTTTTTCCACCATGGTTTTTGTTACCACTTCTGCGCGGTTTTCACCCGTTTGTTCCTGGGACTCATCACCTCCTACAATCAAGCCACCCCAGCCCCAACATTTGGTCCAATCGAGCCAGACTTCTAAGTATCTGGACTTTTCCTCTCCTGGAATTTCCTGGATTTTCACCAGCAGCTACGGTGGCTTGAACCGCTCCAGATAAGTGCAACTTATTCCTATTACTTGCCAGTCATACAGCAAGTTGTTCGAACCCCATTTCGTTCAACTTGTTGTATGATTTCTTGTCTAAATCCAAAAGAGATTTAATCCGACGCAACGGCATTTAATATATATATTCCAATATATCGCAATTTCTTTGTGATGGTTGATATTGATGCTACTCAGAAACCCACCCCCATTTAACGCTCAGAAATTATCTAACCCCACACCGCCGCCTGCAAAAAGGAACAGGATTTCAAGAACACAAAAACCAACTTCCAAGACCCTAATAATACAAACATACGTATCACACGGCCATTATTACATATATCCTATAAACTGTCTATAAACTACATTTTTCCGAATGTGTGTAAAAAATATATAATCCAGCCACAGTGAACATTTTCAATTTAAAGTGATCCGCCGAAATTGGCAGCTTTGTGTTTTTACTGTGTTCCTGCTGCGTGCATATATTTTTTACATAAATATCAAAATACAGTCCACTCCATCCACATACATTTTAGAGCTAATTGTTTCAATAAGTTCCCGCAAATATATTTTGCATTACGAAGCTATTCCGCTATTCGTAATCGAAGTCTCCACAATTCCCGCAATCAGTGCCCTCACTTTATCCAGCTGTACATACCGAACGTACTTCTACATATTCAGCAGCGCACCGTGGTTCAGGGATATCCAGAAAATTAAAATATATTATTTTTTTTCAAATATATTTCAACAAAAATTCGAACTAACTAATAAAGTTAGAAAATTAATATATGCATCCACGAGTGTCAGTGTGACCATATACTAACATATTACTATTAATTATATTAATTTAATTGATATTTTTTGCGCCACCTTAAATATTTTCCGTCGAAATTATTTCTAAAAATTTATATTACGGTTCCATAAAACCTCCACAGTACACTCCAGTGTGACCGTATATCCTTACGGACTTTTCAATTGGTTCCTAAATTCCAAATTGTTTATTAATTTTTTACCCACCTCTATAAATAGTTATTATTTGACATGGCATCCCAAGCAAAATCCGCTTTAAATGAATTTATTGTCACAACTGACACTCTGATCCATTTTGAAGCTATCATTACTGTTCCGGGTGCATCCACCCCTACCTTATCCGTCCTAAAAATCCGTAGGGAGCATGTCAGTTCCTTGTGGCAAAAGGTCAAGGAATCATATGACATATGCTCCGATTGCATTTTGGCTGCAGGCGATAGCGCCGCAGATACGAAATCCATGCTCAAGGAGAAATACAATATAACGTACGATGTATACGATAAAGTCGCCGCTCAGATCCTCGAGCAAATCGAAATGCAACAGGGCTCCTCCCAAAAATCTCAAGCTCCAGTAACTCCGTCCCAAAGTGTAATATCTTATGGCTATCGACTCCCTCCTATCGATACAGAGGTTTTCTCGGGCGATTATCTTCACTGGCTGACTAGATTTTGTCAAAATAGTGTGAGACAGAAAAAGAAATTAAAACAGTCGAAAAATTATGCAAAAAAAGTGGTAATTATATCACGAGTTAGTAGCTTTAGTTGTTTAGAAACTTTAAGCCTCTAAAATCTGATGTTATATCCTTGCAGAGGGTATAAAGGGTCCGTCTGTCCGTTTTTATGCAAACTAATCTTTCTGTCTTTCCGGAATCGGGAAACTACATTATATAGCTCCCATAGGAAAATACCGAAATAATTGGTTAAAAATTATATATTATAAAAATTATATTATAAAAATTATATTATACAAATTATAGCTTTGGTGTTTTTTGACATATAACGATATCTTATAGCTGCTATAGGTGTTTTTTGACATATAACGATATCTTATAGCTGCTATAGGAACGATTGGAAATTTTTAAGATTTGATTTTTATTCTGATTTTTATAATAAAAAAAATCATTGAATAACTGTTATTATAAATAACAAGAAAGGAAGCTAGTTTCGGCCAGCCGAAGCTTATATACCCTTGCAGATAAAATAAATACCTATAGTTTAATGCTCTTTCGATCGGTCCTATTTAAAATGTTGTTTTTAAGTTGTCAAAAATCAAAACGCCTACTTCCTACAAAGGCTTAATGGGAGATTTAAGATATAGTGGTCCGATCCGGCTCGCTCCGACATAGGTACTACCTTCAATAGAAAAAAAAAGACTTATAAAAGTTTAATCGCGATAGCTATAAAACTGAGAGACTAGTTCGCATAAAAACGGACAGACGGATATGGCTAGACGGACTCCGCTATTGGTGCTGATCAAGAATATATATACTTTATGTGGTCGGAAACGTCTCCTTCACTGTGTTGCAAACTTCTGATTGAAATGATAATACTCTCTGCAAGTGTATAAAAATCAGAGGACTAATGATGTTTTGAAAATTTGTGCCGTTTTTGGAAAGCTGAATAAAAAAAACTATGTTTCATGAACTCCTCTTTCTTGTATATAGCTTTTTCAACTGTGGTTTAAGTATCGAAATTTTTCCTAATTTGAGTTATTTTTTCTCAATCCGTGTGCAGGGGTTGGCAAATACATTTTAAAGCGAATAAGACCCTTAAGCATTGATCAGAGTATTTTTTGTTGTTTTATTTGTCAACTGACACGGTTCAAAGCTTTAATAAAGAACCTCATACTTTATTCCTCATCGGTTTTCCCTAAACCACGACCATTTTTGTTCCATCGGTCGGGACATCCGTTGACTTAAGGGGGGGTAGGGTCTTTGGCACCAAAAAATCGACTAACTTTGCGATTTTTTCTATAAAAACTGGTTGGATGGATTTAATTCAAACCTTTTGTATATTATTAAGTGTCATTTAAATAATATCCACTAATTTTTATAGCCGATACTATCGGCTAATATATCGGTGGCAAAGCGATTGCTGGAACACTATTAAAAAAAGGCGTTTTGCGGTGTTCCCTGTACCTCCGCTAAAAATGATCGGATTTCCATTTCGTTTTTACAATTCGCTTAAGAATTAAAAAAACCCGCCTCCTGGGAAGCCCTTTTTTAAATTTTTTATTTTTAAGAATTTTTTCCGAAAGTCCAAAGTCAAAAATGCGTTTTTCACCTAAAAAAATTGACTTTCGTCTTAAAAATAAAATATTTAAAGTTAAAAAATAAAAAAAAACGCTTCCCAGGGGGCGGGTTTTTTTAATGCAGAAAAATATGCGATAAATTTGAAAACGATCGGTTGAGCCGTTTAGAAATGCCGATGAACACGGACTTTTAAAACGTGATTTCGAGAAAAACGCACTTAAAGATGCTCTTACGTACCTAAAGTCTTAGAGGTTAGGGTACTAGTTTTAGCATAACTTCTAAACTTTTTGTCCGATTGACTTAAAACTTTTTTTGTATAATCTTAAGATGTTATTCTACAAGAAAAAAAATTTTAAAAAAAATCGAAATTTTTTTTTTGCAAGACCCTACCCCCCCCCCCCTTAAACTCGTTTACATCGTAAAAGATAAGCTAAACTTTTTCTGAGAATGTATGTACGTTTCGAAAAGCTCGGTAAAGTTGTACTAAAATTCCCATAGATATCTTCTTCCCTTGTATTTAATGCTTTGCCTGTGAAGAAAAATCTTTGGCAACAACATAATTAAAAAAAAAAAACAAGAAAGGAAGCTAGCTTCGGCCAGCCGAAGCTTATATATCCTTGCAGATAAAAGAAATACCTTTTTAAGTTGTCAGAAATCAATACGCCTACTTCCCGGCTCGCTCCGACATGTGTACTACCTGCAATAGAAAGAAGACTTTTGGGAAAGTTTCATTGCGATAGCTTTAAAACTGAGAGACTAGTTCGCATAGAAACGGACAGACGGACAGACGGGCTAGATGGACTGCGCTATTGGTGCTGATCAAGAATATATATACTTTATGTGGTCGGAAACGTCTCCTTCACTGCGTTACAATATCTGACTTAAATTATAATACCCTCTGCAAGGGTATAACAAGAAAGATACACAAATTTATCAGATGTCCGTCACCAAAAAAGCCGTCCTCTTCTGAAAAAATTCGAGTTTTTAAAATTTATTCTGTATGCCCACCGAGGTCTCTTTCCATATCTTTTAAGTATCGAAAACTTTAAATGCAAAAGCATTTAACAAATGTTAACCCACAACGCTATAAAGTAAATTAATTGAATCATGAATGATTATTTTTTATTAAGTTTGACAAACAATAATTTTTTATCGATTCTGGGGACAAATTACAGCGTAAGTCCGTCAGCACTAATTTTAGTGCTGAAAATGCTCTGGTGAATCAAATTTGCTAAAGGCTCCTGCTTAACAAAATAAAAACCGCGAATTCTTCAGAAGATAATGGCTTTGCCAGTTGTACTTGTATAAATGTGTTACTAAAGGCGTTTAATAAAATTAAATAAAAAACCGCAAATTCTTCAGAGGATGATGGCCGTGTCTATGTGTACTCATATAACAGCTACTGTAACTTCAGTCGCTTCATCATTCGCTTACGATTTTTATAGATCATAACAAAAGTGTTGGAATTAATGGTCCAATCCGCGAAAATCCTGTTGCATCAAGTAGATAAACTTCCAAAAGAGGCCTTTGATAAATTTCAATGCGATTGGATGCAAGCCGAAGACACAGGAGCACGTAGTTTAATTTGTGAATATGAATAAAAATCCCAAATAACGATTATAATTATTTAGGATTTGAAAAATAAAAATCCCATGTAACGATTATTTGGGATTTGAAAAAATAAAAATCTCAAAAAACGATTATTTAAGATTTCAAAAAATAACAAGAGAGAACGCTATAGTCGGGTGCCCCAACTATCAGATACCCGTTACTCAGCTAAAGGGAGTGCGAGGGAGATGGATATATTAAACTTTGATCGCGCATAACTTTTTTTTTAAATAAGAATATATAATTGGTATTGATAAACACAATAAAAATGCATTTTTACTTTTCCAAAATCTTTAAAGGTGTGGGAGCCAGACACCTTTTAAAATCGGCAATTGTGGGCGTTAGAGGGGGCGTGGCCCTCAGCTGAAACAAACTTGCGCTGCGTAGGAAGCTCAAGAATATGCGTGGGTAATCCGAACTTTTGAGCTTTTGTAGTTTCCGAGATCTCATCGTTCCATAAAACTCAATCGTTACGGTCCCTGCTATTAATTTACAAATAAACGCCCAATCGTCTTCTATCTTTCTATTTAATGCTTTTATATAATATATACCGAATTATTTGTTTTTCTTAAAAGAAAATCATTTAAAGGTGGTCTAAACATCTCTGGACCACAATTTATTAGCTTATAATTATTCCAAACACAAATGAACATACTTTAATGTATTTATTTGTAAATTTACAAGTCAAATATATGAATTTATTAGCTTCTGTAATCGAACTTTTGGTTGGTTTCGAAATCGCTCTGCTTTAATTCGATGCAGTTCGTGTCCTTTTGTAGAAACATAAAATGGTAAAATTCCGTTTTTTTTTAAAACAATTTCATTTCCTAATGTAAAATGCATATAGTCAATTTCGTTATTATTGTGATGTAGAGTTGAATTGAAAAATGGCACTCCTTTTACTTCGGTGAATCTATTTCTGTTATATTGCTGTTGAACAATGTTGAAATTTGTTTCATTAGCAATATTTTGATAGGACCTTTGTGTCATTAAACCAATAAAAAATGCTTTCACAATATGTTGCAGGTTTGTAGACCCCTCAATTTTGGCATATAAATCTTTTATGCCTATAACTTTACAAATTGTTTGTATTGCCCGATGGCATACTAAACCATATCCATCAGGTTTTTGAAAACAAAAAATTTTCGTATTTCCAAAATCTGTACGAAAGTCATGATAAATAGTCCTATTTTCACACAGGTTTACGTTGATTAGTTTTTGTCCAGCACGATTTTTTGACTTTCGAAGTGCCGTTCGAGCTTCTGGCGCTTTAACAGTAGCAAATCCAGCTAAGCCTTTGCCATTTCCCGTGACCGATAAGACAGAATATCTTCTTTTCCTACCCATATTTCCTTTCATAATAAAAACAATTTTGTTTTCCAAAACTCGAGTATCGAATGATTTAAACTCTTCATCGCCAACAGTATCGGGCTGTCCAATACTTCGTCCAGGCATTTTACTTCCGGACCAACCACGATCTATTGGATTTAACTTCATCAACCTAAAATTTCCCATTGAATCACGTAATTTCATTATTCCGTTTTCTCTATCTAAGTTTTCATCAAGTTTCTGCTGATGAATGATTTCATTTCCACGCATGATAGGTGAATTCAATCCAGGCCATATACGGCTGTTTTTTCCAAAGCCTATAGTTTGTCCTTTGTTGAGATCCTTTGGAACTTTCTTCCCACTTCCTTTCCCACGACCTCTTTTTTTTCCAGCATTGCTAACCGCAGTTACTCCACGCCAAATGTCTTCAGCAGGCACTAAAATAAAAAAAAAATTGGTTTACCAAAGTGTTTTTAATTTGAACGAGATACGGGAAAATAACAATTTTAAATCTTGCCGATCGGCAAGTTACATATTAAAACAAGAGAAAACGCTATAGTCGGGTTTGTGTCCCGACTATCTAATACCCGTCACTCAGCTAAAGGGAGTGCGAGGGAGATGGATATATAAAATTTTGTTGATTGCGCATAACTTTTTAATGAATGGTCCGATTTGAAAAATTCAATACGTATAAATACACTGGTCGGCATACTTATTTTGACAGATTTTAAAGTTAAATCTACTCATATTTTGAACTTATAATAGAAACATTTTGGCACCTATAAAAAGAGCACATCAATTCCGTTTAAATGACACAACAATGTTCTTAACCCATTAAGCACCCTTTGAAAAGTTAGAAAATTAGACAATTTATTATGAAGGTCAAATTTTAAACTTTTTTCCTGGGGCTTAAAACAAAAATGTTTTGATGCAAAGTTTTTCCCCAATCAAAATTAATAACTGAAAAAAAAAAATTTCAAAATATTTTTCCTTGTATTTTTTATGGTTTTTTGAAAATAGCTACAAATGACAATTTTAGCCGCTTTTTCCTCCTTTTCATACAAAATTTTACTGAGATCGTTCCATTCATTCCGCGAATTCTTCAGACCAGGAGGAACCACTAATGACCATGGTAACAAAATTATTGGTGCTGACCAACAAAGCCATGCAAGACTTCTTTAACATAATGAGATCGCGAATTCTTCAGACCAAGAGACACCAAGAAATCGCGGTTCCTGATTAAAAAATTTCATGAATGGAATAAATTTGTTACCATGGTCATTAGTGGTTCCTCTTGGTCTGAATAATTCGCGGTCTCATTATGTTGAAGAATTACTGTGTACAAGTACAAATTGCAACCTCTAAAATTTCAACAAAAGAGACTTAAGACTTATATATTTTCGATCACCAAATAAAAGTTATTCAATGATTTTTTTATTAAAAGTCTTCTTATAAGAGCAGAGAACAGAACAGTTATTTTTAGACTTTTATTATAAAAGCAGAGCTTGCAAATAACTGTCAACCGATTTTCCTAAGGCATTTTGACTCTCGACAAAACCGAAAAAAATGTTGCTCACAAATTCTCTCTCTGAGCGGAACCCTTTTTTCGTTTTGCTTGTCGGTTTCGGTCCGACCGTTCGGCTCAACCGAACAAAGCAATCGGTCTTTCAATAACCACTCGTTGAGACCCTTTTAAGTTAACAGTCACCTAAAAGGGTTTCTATAAGACTACTGTTATATAAAAGTCAGAAAAATGGGTTTTCTCCAGAAAGAGAAAAGTATAGGCCTGCTGTGATATGTGCATGAATGTTACGTAGAAAATACAGATAATAAAGCATCGGAATACACATATTTACAAAGATTTTTATTAAGAATTTAGTTTAACAATTAATAATGAACAGGTCACAAACACACACTCATACATTCACAAAAGACCGTTTTTCTTAACAGACCGAGCAAAGTAGTAGAAACCGAAACCGAAGTAACTCTAAAAAAAAGGGTTTTGCTCTGAGCGTAACATCTGTTAAGCAAAAACCCTTTAAAGGTGTTAGCTCATTCTCAGTTGTCATAGGGTTTGTAAGTGACAGGTTTTTTTTCAACACTTTGAAAAGGTTGACCGAACCTTGCAAGCTCTGTATAAAAGTCATGAATAAAAGTTACGGAGGACTTTTATTTTTTTGGTCAGAAAATAACTGTTATTCTCTGACTTTTATTTTAAAATAATAGTTACTTCATGACTTATAAATAAAAAATGTTGAATAACGATTAATCGACGACTTTTAAAGTAAAACTTATAACTGTTACGGTCCCTGGTATAAAAATCAATATACATTGATTGATGTGTACATTCAGAAAAAGATAAATAGTATAAAATTGTCCCCGAAAAGCACTATTCAGCTATGATTCTCAGAACATTTTCCAGCTCTGTTCCTATATCAAATAAAAACACCTCTTAACGAGGTAAAAAACAAGAGAGAACGTTATAGTCGGGTGCCCCGACTATCAGATACCCGTTACTCAGGTAAAGGGAGTGCGAGGGAGATGGAGATAGAAACTTTGATCAAGCATAACTTTTTAAGGAATGGTCCGATTTGAAAAATTTCTTCTACATTTCGATAGACAGATAGACAGATAGTCATGTAGACAGATAGACAGATAGACAGATAGACATATAGACATATAGACAGATAGACAGATAGACAGATAGACAGATAGACAGACAGACAGACAGACAGACAGATGGCTAGATCGACTCGGCTAGTAATCCTGATCAAGAATATATATACTTTATGGAAACGCTTCCTAGCTGTTACATACTTTAGCACGAATACAATATACCCTTTTACTCTACGAGTAAAAAGTCTCAATGGCGCAGTAAATTATGTTTTATTATGCAATAAAGTCTACCATAAAAACGCTGCAATAAATTAAATTAACTACTAAAAATGTTGATTTTATTTTTGCCCTCCGTTTGCAAAATTGTTCTTCAGTCAGTATTTGAACTTTGTTCTTTGGTTCTGTTTTTTGGTTTTCTGTCTGGACTTTTGCTTATTTTTACTGAAATTTTGCTAGGGAAATGTTCTAAACTGCAGTTGGGCCCAGGAAAAGCACAGTTTACAATGTGGGAAATCAAGAACTTGTAGGAAAATTTTTGAAGAAATTATAACTCAATAACTCCTTTTCAGCAAATGTTTAAATGTTCAAATGCACTTTCTTCATTTTGTATTTTGTACAAAATGTGGATTAAGTTACTAATAAATGGAATGGGGTGGCTTAAAGTACAAAATGTTTTGTAGATTTTTCTTTCTCTTACCCAAAAAGCTTTACAGCTTTTTTCCTCCCAACGCCGATCAGTTGAATGCTCAAATTAGTGAGTTTTCCTAAGAAGCCCAGACATCAAAGGATAACTAAGGGTAAAAAAAACATCCTGCAGCCATTGTGAACATGAATGAAATGCAAAGAGACACACGACCGGCAGCAGTAACAAAAGCGCAATGCTTTAAATGAATAAATATGACACATAAATACCAGTCAACAATGGTTGGCCTGTGTGTCGCTGCCAAAAAAAAAAACAAAAAAACAAAATCAACAAATTCTCCAAAGAAAAAAAAACCAAAAAAAAAAATTGCAAACATCGTAACAACAAAGCCAACCGACCAAGCGACAGGGACCGATAGTTAATTCCGCGAAAGAGGAAATTACAATTTATCCCCTTTGGCGGGACTCCATGATTATCAGATCGAATTAGTGTCTGCCCGGGCCTCTCGGCATCGGATTTTACGATTTTAACTAGTGACGATTGTACCTTCAACAAACAAAAGTTCTGATATCAACATTTGTGACGAAAAATTATTACACTCGTCATTAAATCCACTTTCTATAATTTTCCCGCCAAACTAGCGGGTTTTTCCAAAACATGTAGAACAAAGGTTTTTCAAATCCTCCTGCTTAACACAGTAAAATTTAGTTCAGGATCCTAAAACCACGATTTGATGCATACCCACAAACAAAGGGACAAATTATTTCATTTTGGGAAGAAGAAGAAAATCTTGTTTTTGGTATGGAGCATCGGATTTTACGATATGATCCCTCATATTAAGCGCATTTTTAGTAAGAATACAACAAGCATATTGCGAGAGACCAGTTATCCCCACCGACCCCCACAGCTCCAATTTTCAAATTTTCACCGCCCTCTCTCCCAAACCAAGTCTTGATATGCAATCCTGTTAGTTTTTGCGATACCTTTCGGTTGGTGTATCACTCGTTATGATTGGACCATCACAGAAGATTTTAAATTCTGCGGCTATATAATAGTAGTCGCCTTCGCACACTCTCCTGGTGCGCTTCGTCACTACGTGGACTGCCGTTCACAGTGATAACATTTTTTAGATCTGTTTAGTTGATCGAGTAGTTGATCTACTCGACTTTATCTATGACACAGGCCGACCAAATTTTGCATGTTTCGGTGTCCAAGCCTGCCACCATTTTATTTCGATAAATGAGGCTTTTCTAAACAAAATTTGTCCAACAGCTCTGGTATTTGCGGTATTTATACCCGTTACTCGTAGAGTAAAAGGGTATATTGTATTCGTGCAAAAGTATGTAACAGCTAGAAGGAAGTATTTCCGACCCTATAAAGTATATGTATTCTTGATCAGGGTCACTAGCCGAGTCCAAATAGCCATGTCTGTCTGTCCGTCTGTCTGTATGAACGCTGAGATCTCGGAAACTATAAAAGCTAGAGGATTGGTATTTGGCATGAAGATTCTTGGAGTTCCTACGCAGCGCAAGTTTGTTTCAAAAGGGTGCCACGCCCCCTCTAACGCCCACAATCGCTTATATACGATTTTAAAATTTTAATATTTCGGAAAAGTAAAAATGCAGTTTTATTGTGCTTATCAATACCTATCGAAATGTAGAAGAAAATTTTCAAATCGGACCATTCGTTAAAAAGTTATGCGTGATCAAAGTTTCTATCTCCATCTCCCTCGCACTCCCTTTACCTGAGTAACGGGTATCTGATAGTCGGGGCACCCGACTATAGCGTTCTCTCTTGTTTTAATTAAAGAAAATCACAATTTTTCTTCGTCTTTTGGGAATATCTTCAAGAGCGGTCAACCAGTTTTGGTAATCTTTTCGGAATAAAATAGTTGCATGTCTCTTTTATACGGTCGTTTTTGAAAATTCAATCTAACTTAACCACAGCAGAAGGTGGGCTCATTCAAAATTTTAAAGTCACAGCAAGGTTTTAAAATTCTTGTTTTTAAACAGCATTTAAAAATTAAAGCCACTCATCAATTGTGTTGGAGTTTTTAAAATTAATTTTTTAACTTCCTTCCCAGTGACGATTCACAAAGTGTGCCCAAACCTGTCACAATTTTAAATAACATAATTCTATACGGTCAAAGTAGTTTTGGCTTTGTATAGAAGCACATGGGAGTAGTCTACGATTCTTTGGGGTTGAAATGCCTGACTTGTAATTTTCCTACAGCTTTTAACTTACGCCATGTAAAAATATGTTTAGGCAAGGGTATCTTGTGCTCAAAAATAGTTACGAGTTACATTAAATAGAAAATAAATTTCGGTAGTTTATATTATCAAATAAAAACACCTCTTAACGAGGTAAAAAACTAGTGAGGTTAAAGGTTTGTTGTTGTAATTTATCTTCTCCTGGTAATATTGTATCGATTATAATTGTGCTATTAGACTAATTGGATAAGAAAAGTGACAACAACAAACTTTTAAAAACACAGGGCGGCAACACTACTACTATTTTGACCGAAGCTGTATGCTTTTATGTTTTTTGACTATGTTTTCTAAAATTTGTTTCTCCTTTTGCTAAGAATCCTTGCGTCGGGGAACTTTTTGAAAAACGCAGTTTAACTTGGGAATTCGTAACGAATCCAAAAATATAGCAACCATCGAGGTAAATTTTTGATGCTGCATAGTGTAATTTTTCGTCACAAATGTTGATATCAGCTCTTTTGTATGTTAAAGGTGCGATAGTCACTAGTTTTTTACCTCGTTAAGAGGTGTTTTTATTTGATATCAGAAGTTTTTTACTTTTGCTCTCATAGGAGGTAATATATACCTTTATGTAAATTGTTCAACCCGTTACTCGTAGAGTAAAAGGGTATATTGTATTCGTGAAAAAGTATAACAGCTAGAAAGAAGCATTTCCGACCCTATAAAGTATATATATTCTTGATCAGGGTCACTAGCCGAGTCGATCTAGCCATGTCCGTCTGCCTATCCGTCTGTCTGTCTGTCCGTATGAACGCTGAGATCTCGGAAACTACAAAAGCTAGAAGGTTGAGATTTCACACACATATTCTTGGGCTTCCTACGCAGCTCAAGTTTATTTCAGCCGAGCGCCACGCCCCCTCTAACGCCCATAATCGCCCACTAACGATTTTAAAATGTGTCTGGCGCCCACACCATTTCCGAGAAGTATAAATGCAATTTTGTTGTGTATAAATATACCTATCGAAATGTAGAAGAAATTTTTCAAATCGGACCATTCATTAAAAAGTTATGCGTAATCAAAATAATTTTATATATCCATCTCCCTCGCACTCCCTTTAGCTGAGTGACGGGTATAAGATAGTCGGGACACCAACCCGACTAAAGCGTTCTCTCTTGTTATACCCTTGCAGAGGGTATTATGATTTCAGTCAGAAGTTTGCAACGCAGTGAAGGAGACGTTTCCGACCCCATAAAGTATATATATTCTTGATCAGCATCACTAGGCGAGTCGATCTAGCCATGTCCGTCTGTCCGTCCGTCTGTCCGTCCGTTTCTACGCAAACTAGTCTCTCAGTTTTGAAGCTATCGGGATGAAACTTTCACAAAAGTCTTATTTCTATAGCAGGTTGTATATATGTCGGAGCCGACCGGATCGGAAAACTATATCTTATAGCTCCCATAGGAAGAATCGAAAAAAAAACGGAAAAAAATTATAGCTCTGATGTTTTTTGAAATATTACCTTCTACTCTTGGGAGTATTTATACCCGTTACTCGTAGAGTAAAAGGGTAATATTGTATTCGTGCAAAAGTATGTAACAGCTAGAAGGAAGCGTTTCCGACCCCATAAAGTATATATATTCTTGATCAGGATCACTAGCCGAGTCGATCTAGCCATGTCCGTCTGTCCGTCTGTCTGTCTGTCTGTATGAACGCTGAGATCTCGGAAACTATAAAAGCTAGAAGATTGGCGTTTTGCATGCAGATTCTAGGAGTTCCTACGCAGCGCAAGTTTGTTTCAAAAGGGTGCCACGCCCCCTCTAACGCCCACAATCGCTTATATACGATTTTAAAAATTTCAATATTTCGGAAAAGTAAAAATGCAGTTTTATTGTGTTTATCAATACCTATCGAAATGTAGAAGAAATTTTTCAAATCGGACCATTCGTTAAAAAGTTATGCGTGTTCAAAGTTTCTATCTCCATCTCCCTCGCACTCCCTTTACCTGAGTAACGGGTATCTGATTGTCGGGGCACCCGACTATAGCGTTCTCTCTTGTTTTCTTTTTAAGTTTCCGAATTTTTTTTTAAATCGGATCACTATATCATATAGCTGCCATAGAAACGATCGGAAAATTAATGGGAATATAATAGGAAATAAATTATTGATTCGTTGGTTTTTATTGTATTCTCTTCTACTCTGGGATACGACTCTTTTTAAATATTTCAGAAATTCGATTTTGATTTTATCAAAATCGAACTACTATATCATATAGCTGCCATAGGAACGATCGAAAATAAGAGAAATAATAGGAAATTTAAAATTTTTGCGATTTGTAAATTAATAGGAATGATCTGCAAGGGTATATAAGCTTCGGCTGACCGAAGCTAGCTTCCTTTCTTGTTTTTAAACTATTGTATTTAAACGAATTAAGTTAAAAAGGCGTTTAAGTATTTCAAAATACCTTTTAAATGAGGTATAGCACATGTCTGTAGCTTTAGTGGTTCAGAAGTTACGAACTTGAAATTTAGCTATTTGTAGCTGTTTTCCCGCTAAAGTAGCGGGTTTTTACAAAAGTCGTAAAACAAAAGTTTCCTATATGGAACTGCTTAAAACAATTTAAATGATTCCATGACCCTAAAATACAGTTTGGATACGCTCCCACAAAATTCAATACTTGGGCAGCGATAGTTGTTCTGAGCTGGCAAAAGTGGCTACTTTTGTTTTTGAATAACTTTTGAATCTGACTTTTTACAATAACGGATATTTCACGGATTTTATGCCACTGGTTTCAAAGTGGGATCTCTCTTGAGGAATTAGCTATGAATTCTTTTGTACGTTTTTGTAGTAGTTAACTGTCAGAAAGAACTACTAAGTAATGTAAAATAATCGTATATGCTTTGGAAAAAATTAATAAATCAACGAAAAGAATTCATAGATAATTCCACAAGATAATTCCCACTTTGGAACCAGTGGCATAAGATCCGAGAAATATGGGGCTTTTTGAGAAAAATATAATGGTATTTTTGCAGACTGGCCCTTTGGACGAAATCCTACTTTTAGACTTTAAAAACGCCATCGCTTGGCCATCTACGGTCTAATAAAATACATATTTTTTCTCGTAATCGGCCATGGAAAGCCAGATTTTTCTGCTTTTGAACCATGCCAATTGTGTCTTCCGTTCGCAGGATAAAAATGATTTTGTATTTTCTTTTCAACGCGAATATACGGCGAAAGAGAGGTAACATTGACCAAATAGGTATGAGGTAAAATATTGGAAACAAGGGGCTTTGCAATCAAAACAAACCAAGAAAAAAAAAAAAAAAGGGGGTGACCGGGTTGAACGTCCCATATACGTAAATTGTGTTAAGGATGCGTTTATTGTATTTTAAAATACCTTAAATATGAGGTAAAGCAAAAGTCTGTAGCTTAAGCATTTCGCACGTTATGGGCTTACGAAATTTAGCCATTTATAGCTGTTTTTCCGTTAAACTAGCGAGTTTTTCCAAAAGTGGTAAAACTAGTGTTTCTTATATCAAGCTGTTTAACACCATATAAAATTTCCAGGACTTTAAACCAACGTTTTGGGACAGACTGGGAAGAAGAAGAAAATCTTCTTTTGGCTATAACTTTTGAACGGAGCATCAGATTTTATCATATGACCTCATTATACCCGTGCAGAGGGTATTATAATTTCAGTCAGATATTGTAACGCAGTGAAGAAGACGTTTCCGAACACATAAAGTATATATATTCTTGATCAGCACTAATAGCCGAGTCCATCTAGCCATGTCCGTCTGTCCGTCTGTTCGTCTCTCCGTTTCTATGCGAACTAGTCTCTCAGTTTTAAAGCTATCGCGATGAAACTTTCCAAAAAGTCTTCTTTCTATTGCAGGAAGTACATATGTCGGAGCGAGCCGGATCGGACCACTATATCTTAAGGCTCCCATACGAATAATCAAACAAATATAAGAAAATTCATTGCAACTTGCAGGAAGTAGGCGTTTTGATTTCTGACAACTTATAAAGGTATTTCTTTTATCTGCAAGGGTTTATAAGCTTCGGCTGGCCGAAGCTAGCTTCCTTTCCTGTTATATGGAACACAACTAAAATAATACGAGGGGGCATTTATCCCCACCAGCCCCAACAGCTCCATATTTCGAAATATTCACTTTTTCACTTTCACCGCTCTCTCTCCCAAGCCACTTGATTTTCTTAAAGTCTTGGTATGCAATCCTTTAAGTTTTTGCGATACCTTTCGATTGATGTATTACTCATTACGATCCGACTGTCACAGCAGATTTTCAATGTTGATATCAGAACTTTTGTACGTTGAAGGTGCGATCGTCACTAGTTTTTTACCTCGTTAAGAGGTGTTTTTATTTGATATCAGAGATGTTTTGTATTGTTTACTTTTGCTCTCATAGAAGCTAATATATTGGTACATTTAAATTTAATTATTTGTTTAAGAAACAATTTTAACGATTCCTTGACCCTAAAATACAGTTTGGATATGCACATACACATAAAAAATTACTTTTTGTCATTCAGAAATTGTTAAAACACTTAAAACTTAACTTGTAATCATTAAAAATTGTTAAAGGACTAGTAAACGATGAGAAAACATGAATTCCTTAAGGATCCGATAAGAATGAGAGAGTAGCCCTACTTGCTGCGACGTGTTTTCATAGAAAAAAGCAGAGGCCTTGTCAAAAAAATTTCGATATTTTAAAAACTAACAAGAGAGAACGCTATAGTCGGGTTGGTGTCCCGACTATCTAATACCCGTCACTCAGCTAAAGGGAGTGCGAACGCTGTACTCGGGTTGGTGTCCCGACTACCTATTGGGGCTAAAGGGAGTGCGAGGGAGATAGATATATAAACAATTTTGATTGCGTATAACTTTTTAATGAATGGTCCGATTTAAAAAATGTCTTCGACATTTCGATAGGTATTAATAAACACTATAAAATTGCGTTTACATATTTTTAAAATCTTAAAAGATGTGGCCTAAAGACACATTTGAAAATCGTTTATGGCGATTGTGGGCGTTAGGGGGGGCGTGGCACCTCGATAAAACAAACATGCGCTGCGTAGGAAGCCCAAGAATATGTGTGTGAAATCTCAACCTTCTAGCTTTTATAGTTTCCGAGATCTCAGCGTTCATACAGTCATACAGACAGACAGACAGACAGACAGACAGACAGACAGACCGACAGACATGGCTAGATCGACTCGGCTAGTGATCCTGATCAAGAATATATGTACTTTACAGGGTCGGAAACGCTTCCTTCTACCTGTTACATACTTTTGCACGAATACAATATACCCTTTTACTCTACGAGTAACGGGTATAAAAATGGCTCCAACTGTTTACAAAAACCGATTGTAACTAACAATATGGCGCATACATTGAAATATAAAAAAAAAAAATTATATACAAAATTTTTTAGAATCTTAATTTGCTTTTATTTTTAAGAAACTAAAAACTTGTTTTTTTTTAAGGAGAGGTTTTAGAGGAATTAATGCAAAAGACATGAAGTCACGCGGATTCATATAACCGGAGATAAAGATTTTCAATGAGAGGGTGCTTTTTCAAATTTGTCAAATTTTGGAAAACTTTTAAAAATTCTAAATAATTGCTCATTTTCCAAATAGAACATGTAAAAAAAGTTTCAGGCAAATCAAAAATGTAAAATTTTTTTTTAGCCAAATCTGTTCGGTTTGTAAATGAACGGCCCTTGGGCAGCATTAATTGTTATGAGCTAGGAAAAGTGGCGATTTTCGTTTCTGAATAACTTTTAAACGTGACTTTTTACAGTAATGTTTTATACACCAAAATTTAAGGAATCTCAAGGGCTAGACAGTTTAAAGTTTTAAAGAAAATCGTTAGAGCCGTTTTTGAGAAAAATAAAAAAAAGCTAAAAAAAAGTTTTAAAAAATTTTCTTTTGTTTATATTGTTTTAACTATTACATTTACACAAATTGCATATAGAAGGCGTTTATAGCATTTAAAAATACCTTTTAAACGAGATGCAGCACAAGTCTGTAGCTTTAGTAGTATAGAAGTTTAGAATTTTAGCTATTTATAGCTGTTTTCCCGCTAAACTAGGGAGTTTTTCCAAAAGTGGTAGAACAAAAGTTTTTTATATCGATGTGATGAACGTCATATCAAATTTTCAAAACTTAAAAAACATGTTTTGGACAAACTGACAAACAGAATTAAATTTTCATTTTGGGAAGACGAAGAAAATCGTATTTTGGCTATAACTTTTGAACGGAGCGTCGGATTTTATCATATGACCCCTCATTCGACGGGTATTCAATAGGAACACAACTAAAACATTGCGAGGGGGCATTTATCCCCACCGGCCCCAACAGCTCCAAATTTCGAAATTTGCCCTTTTTCACTTTCACCGCTCTCTCTCCCAAGCCAATTGACTTTCTTAAAGTCTTGGTATGCAATCCTTTAAGTTTTTGCAATACCTTTCGATTGGTGTATTACTCATTACGATCGGACTATCACAGCAGATTTTCAATTTTGCGGCTATATAATAGTAGTCGCCTTCGCACACTCTCCTGGTGCGCTTCGTCACTACATGGACTGCCGTCCATAGTGATATAGTGTCACCTTCGCACACTCTCCTTTGTCACTACATGGACTGCCGTCCATAGTGATAAAGCTGCCATTAGAAGGATCAACAAATTAAGGCCAAAATAATACGAAAGCAGCTTAAATTAAGATTGTTGTAACATATACGCAAGTAAATCTAAATTTAATGATTTTGTAAGTTAATAGGAATGATCTGCAAGCTAGCTTTCTTTCTTGGTTTTGAAGATAAATCGCTCAGGAATCCATTTTTAGAATTAATTGAATGACTTTTACTTGACCTGTGTGTAATTTCAAATTTAAGATTTTGTGAGTTGTTATAAGGGGAATTTGTGTTATGATGTATGAAATGAGGGTAATACTCTAGATTAGCGGACTCACCCCCGAAATTCGCGAAAAAATTATCCTCGATGGACCGCGATTTCTTAAGAATTTACGTGCAAAAAGAACTTGGCGGTCGGCCATGGTTCTCTCGTAATTGAATTTCAAAGTTCCCGCTTTTGTTATAAAAAACAAGGGTGCTTAACTCATATTTTCAATCAAAGTATTTACGTTTTAATGAGTTCCTATAAAATTAATGAATTGTTTAAATGAGTTCCTATAAAATTATTTAATTGTTTAAATGAGTTCCTAAAAAAAAAATATAGAACTAAAAAAAAAAAATTTTTCAATAGTTTTAATGAACACTTCCGCACGACCATTCAGGTAAAGTTCCAGGTTATTTTTTTAATAACCTATTATGGGCAAGAAATCTCTATGCTGAAGTATTCCCAAATAGGAAGTATTTGAAAATAGTGCATTTAAAAAAGAAAGTAGGAGAAAGAATGCGCCGCAAGCGAAAAAAACTTAAGAAAACATCGCTCGATTTTTCCTAAAAAAAATTCTTACTTATTCAGTATTAAACAAGTAGTTTTTGCTGAATAAGGATTGTTGTGTCGCTGAGAAAAGCAAATTCAATCTTGATGTTTGGTTTTGGGCGGAAAAGACTTAAAGAGAGGTTGAAATATATAATCCTCCTTGGACCACGATTTCTTTTGATTACACTATGCAACATCAAAAATGTACCTCGATTGATGCAATTGTTTTGAATTCGTTACGAATTCCCAAGTTAAACTGCGTTTTACTCAGATTTTTGGAATTTTAAATTAGTCTTATTTTGACAAAAAGGGAAAAGTGTACATATATGATTTTTTTAGCAAACGTTAGAAAAGCATACTTGTTTTTATAGCAAAACCGGGAACTTGAAAATTCAATTAAATTATAGAACCATTGCCGACCGCCAAGTTCTTTTTGCACGTAAATTCCTAAGAAATCGCGGTCCATCGATGATAATTTTTTCGCGAATTTCGGGGGTGAGTCCGCTAATCTAGAGTATTACCCAAGTTTGTTTCAGCCGAGCGCCACGCCCCCCTCTTTAACGCCCACAAACGATTTTAAAATGTGTCTGGCGCCCATATTTTTAAAGATTTCGGAGAAATATAAATGCTATTTTGTTGTGTTAATTTATACCTATCGAAATGTAGAAGAAATTTCGGATGATTCGTTAAAAAGTTATGCCCGATCAAAGTTTTATATCTCCATCTCCCACGCACTCCCTTTAGCTGAGTAACGGGTATCTGATAGGGCACCCGACTGTAGCGTTCTCTCTCGTTGATTATTGGGAATCTCAAAATACCTGGGAAAGGACACTTAAATATGAAATAGAATAAAATCTTACTTTTTCATAAAATCATGGTTTTGTAATGTAATATTTGGGTAAACATGTTCAATTGTTCTTTGTTTCTTAATGAGACAACTCACTCAGTTTGCTCACTTGCTCACTCGCTCACTTGTTCGCTTGTTCACTTGCTCACTTGTTCTATCCTTAACTTTGTCACTGGCTCTGAGAAAACAGCTGATTGACTGTAAAGCCGTATGGAAATGCATCCAAAAAGTAAAAAAAAATTCTTTTTGAGCCAAATACAGCAAGAGACCAACTGAGCAAGTGAACTAAAAAGATCAAATAAGCGAGCAAAACTGAACAACAAAAAAAAGCAAGTAAGTGAGCAAAACTGAGCAAGTGAGCAAAAATGAACAAGTGAACAATAAAGAACAAGCTCGAAGGAACATGTTCACTCACTGTAGTGAGCCACTCTTTTTTGTTCACTCACTCATGAGCAACCCAACACTACTACGTAACTACTTAGGGAGGGGAAAATTTGGTGTTTTTTTTCCGCAATTAACATTTATATATAAAAGGACACTTTTGGAACAAAAAATTGGCTAAAAGTTGCCACCAGAAGTGGGCTCAATCGAAGGTCTTTCTTCATAAAGCATTATTTCGTTCAGGAATGGCTTCTTTAACATTCCATTCCATTTACACTAATCCTTTTGGAAAGAAGGACTCGTATGGACGAGATATTTTGAAAGGAATTCTTAAAATGAGCCAGTGGGCCAAGCCATGAAATTTAGCTTGGAAGTCCTGTCTAGGTCTACACAAGGACATATGTACAATTAAAAAAATGTTAAAAGTTAAAGGGCATCATTAAAAAACGTATTTACTAAAAGATTACGAATAATTTTTGTGCGTAAAAAAAATAACTTTTTCTTTAATTTAATTAATAATACTATGAGATTTATGATATCGATTTCATTTTTTTTGTAATATGTATGTTTAGAATATGTTTGCTGTTAATGTCTGATTTATTGTTTTTGTTTTTACGGTATATAGGAGTGGTTGGTTTTAATGTCGAATGTGATAAGGGTACGTATAATAATTGTGCTTACTGTATGCAGTTCAACGCAACCGGTAGATACCGATTCGCCAGACAGGAAGTAGCCCTGACGAACGATAGGGATAAGGGGATTTAACATAAAGTACAAAGTAAATGTATACATATACTTAACTATGTATTTTACTTACGTTTGTTAAAAAAACTTGTATTACGTAAAGAATAGTAAATTGGTATAATGGGATGCTTAGAAAATAAAATTTTTTGACCACAATTTAAAATGTTCGATCTCCAGACTGGAAAAAACAATTGTCCGATTAATGTTCTATTCATCTTACGGAACTATTTTTAAATATCGCTATTGGTTGCTGGCCTAACCTAAGCAAAGAAAGTAGGCGTGATAAGATTTAGCGTGAAATGTGAAACATTTAAAATGAATACATGTATACCCTTTTCCCTTACAGTTCATCCGTTAGAAACAGTTGGGATTTTTGACAAATGTGAAACTCCGATTCCCACAGTGCACATCCAAATCCCTCATCAGATAACAAGTAATAGGGTCTTCCCACAGAGCTCTATCCACCATCCGTTGAACGGATGGTCCGTAAGGTTTTGCGTTCCTAAAATTTCCCAGTTAGTCCGCCATCCAATTTTGACGGACTTTGACAGGCTCTTTTATGCGATAGTTAGGAGATGATTTTTCTGTGCAACTCTGAATTGTTCCTCCTGACTGTGAAAAATGGAACGATGACTGCGGGAACAAATCAAATCGATGGCGGGAAAAAATTAAAAAATGCCCCAGCTAATTGTTTTTGGTTATTCTTGAATTATTTGTAGTTAGTTAGGAGCGAAAAAGCATTTGCAAACAGGTTGCTATGAGTGTGCCAAAATGTAAGATGTTCTGCGTACGAAAACATTAATGATTTCAGCAAAGTCTCAGAATATGTCCTGCACTTCGTAAATAATAACTAATATTAATTAAAAGTGTACTATGTACTCCTATAAAGTTGAGGAGTGAGGTACAAAATTTCCAAAGAGCACAATTTTGGGTTTGTTTACAAATTTTCCATATTAATATTGGCTAGACAGAGGCGTAGTAAGAGCGTCGTGCGGGGTACGGGAGGTTAGGGGGTCCCCCAGTCAGCAATATGTATGCATACTCCTTATAGAACATGTAATAAAAGCTCAGATATGTTTCAAACTATTATCCTATGCTGTTTATTGTATTAATCTGCAATAAGACTAGGAAAACGAAATTTTATGCCATTTTCGCCGAGTTTAAATCCCCCTTCGTTTATGTTAAGCTGAGCAACTGCCTTTTAAGTCAGCTGGTATTGGATGGGATGGTGGATGGAGCTCGGTGGGAACATGAGTTTTACCTTTGTCAAATATCCCAAACGTTTCACACGGATGGACTATATGGGAAGAGGCTATAACTTGAGAAGCAGTTGCTCATCCTATCATGAGCGAATGGGGATTTCAGCTCGGCAGTTTTGTAAGTAAAGCCTAGTACTCAGTTCGGCTAAGAGTTTTACTAGTCGAAAAATATTAATCTTTTAGTGTGGCCGAAGTTTTTGTAGTTCATCCGCAACGCATGTAGCATGGTCTTACTGGGTTTGTTGACAAACAGCAAACATCAACTGGCGCCAATTTTAAAATATTACAAAATGTTGAGCCGACTTGGGTCGCAAGAGTTAAATTCGCTGTTGGCATGGCGATATGTATTGCCGCAAATCCTACAGGCACTTTTCCATTGGTTTTCGGGGTTTTCCTTCCATTTATAATGTGTTATTGGCACACCGCTTCTGCACAAACACAGCCAAAGATCAAATTTTCTATTCTTTGGGCCGCGGCTAAAGGCGTTCATCGGAATTCATCCGCTAAATCTGGTATTTTTTGGTATTTCCTTACTATTTCCTTAGCTCAACTGAGTACCGCGGTGAAAAAAAGTCCCAGCTAAAGGCGTTAGCTACCTATTTGTCTCTCGCTTACTCCTATGCTTAGCTAGCAGTTTTCGTCGTACTGAGTACTAGGCTTAAAGCTAAATGTGTGGTGTTTTGGTCACTTATAGCCATCTTTAGATTTATACGATTATATTCTACATCGGATTATATGCAAAACGGATTATATTAAACGGCTAATCGAATTAAAATTTCGATTGCACTGAAATTTGCTACACATTAAAATAATAAGATTAAGCTTATGCTGGTTTTGCATTTTCGCCATATCTTGCATATCAAGAACATATCCAACATATTTAACGACATATTATCAAAGCAGGCTTTTGTCAGAATTATAGTAAATAGTTGATAAAAAACAAGAAAGGGAGATAACTTCAGCAGGCCGAAGCTTGTATACCCTTGCAGTTCAAATACATACTTACCTTCTTTGAGAGCTTTAAACGCTTTATCTCGATGGGTCCCGTTGACCCACGTAAGATTTGCGTTTTAAAATCGCTATAAAAAACAACGAATACATATTGAAAAAAAAATTTTTTTTTTTGGATAGCCACAACATTGTTGTTTATCTATGAATCACCATATTGTTCATATGGCTGCCTCGGCTAGCTTTCCAGAAGCCCATTCGGTCGACCCAATCAAAATCGACCAAAAATCGTGCTTTCTTATGAGGCCCATTTCCACCTCGGTGGTTATCCCTGCAGTTCCATTCAGCGCTTTTTTGGCTAAATTTTGCTAAAAATTGAGCACTAAGCGCTTAATCACTGATGAATTTGTATGAAAAATAGCGATGATTTTAACATGGGCATGTCCTAGGGGCTCATCACTGCCAGAAACTAGCGCTTTTTTAGCACCTGTTCATCGCTTAATTCATCACCAAATTCGGCGCCTTTTCGGCGCTTTTTTAGCGCCTAAATATCACCCAAAATCATCACCTCCCATTTTCATTAAAAATATGTTGAATTTATCAAAAGGTTTATTTCTTTTCATTTCATTGTAGTACATCATTTTTGGAAAATTATTTTCATACTTTTACATTAAGTTAAGATGTTTTTACAAACTACGCCGACTTGTAGGGGTCTTCGGTACGTTTAAAATGGCTTCCGGAGTCTTAGTGAGCTCCCTTCTCGCGCATGGAGATTTTTCACGCATCTCCGCATGCTCTCCAGGCTCCACCTGACCAATGAATTTTGAAAATATATATTTTTTTATAATATTATATAATATTAGAATATTAGACAAGAATGATAAAAACTTACTTAGAAGTGCAAAAATAACATCCTTCTGGGCTGTAGGACAAAATGATCTCATCTGAAATTATATTGTTTATGCACCTTGTACCATCAGCTTGGCCTATAAATATTAAAAATAAAACATGCATATTCCAAAAATGAGAAGCTATAATAATTTAGAAAAGACAAAGTTTTAATACCCTTGAAAATTACTTACCTAAAAATGTATTCTTGATTAATAGCACTTTTGTTTAAACTCCAAAACAACTTATCACAGCTAGAACGCAATTGAAAAACGCGGAACAACGGCGCCGGCTTTGAGAAATAGAAAAAGAATACTGAGCGAGAAAAACAACTTCTGCAATTTCAATCTCTCTTGTTGTTCTTTCCCTTCACGATCGCGCTTGCCTAATTTGACTCCTACCCCTGCGCAGAGAGACAGTTTGAGAGAGAGAAATTAGGGAGAGCGTCGTCTCTGGCGCCGTTTCGATCGGCTCCGTCGGCGACGGAGATTGAGAGAGAGGGGGTTGGTGAGAGAGTCGCTTCTGCCGAGGCTCTGCCGGCGTCGCAGTCGACTCAGTGCAATTAAGCGCTCGGTCTGAATTCGGGAACTGCAGGGATGTTAATAAGCAAAACTGTCGCATTTGGGCGATACGTGCCACACAGCCAACGTCACAATCGATCTTTTGTTCGAAAATCGCATAATCAGCCGAAGCGGCGATGTCAACTGGCCGCCTCGCAGCTGCGATTTGACCCCGTTGGACTATTTTTTGTGGGGTGCCGTCAAGGATAAGTGTTACGCCAACCACTCAGAGACGATTGACGACCTAAAGCAGGAGATTGAAGTCGCCACCTGGGCCATTGAGGGCCATACCATCGAAAATGTGGGGTACTGTAAAGCTAGCCGAAGCAGACATATGAACGAAGTGGTGTTTCATACATAAACCGCAATGTTGAGGATATCCAATAAAAAAAAATGTAGAAAAATATATACTCCTTGTTTTTTTATAGCGATTTTAAAACGCAAATCTTACGTAGGCCACCCTGTAGAAACGAACAAGAAACTCCCGTTCTTTCAGATCAGTGTGAAGCCATGATAGCATTTAACCTACCATTTAAATCAATTAACAACAACATTTTTAGGTCTTTTTTACACAAATCAAAACATTCCAGACAAAAGTACTACATGCAAGCACTATCTAGACAAAAGCTATCAAAAAGCCCTCCAAGAACTACAAATATAAGTAGACAAGACAACTGACAGGAATAGACGAAAAATAGCTAATTTAATAACTGGATGAGAAGATGTCAACGCGTCCATATATGATTGCCTGCAGTCAAATAGAAAGAGTCAACAACAGTACATTTTCTAGTTTCTAGATACAGACGCAGCTGCCTATGTATATGATAAATGCTGGTCAAAACTTGAAGGTATTCTATCCCAACATGATACATGTGACTTGGTTGGCCCATTGATTGCATCGAGGACATTTCCCAAAATTCAAGAAATACATATCGGATATTAAAAAAATATTTTTTTAATCTCCCCACCCTTGCGCCCTATACAAATTGGTGCTTGATATTGAATTACCGCCGGAGACAATACTAACGAGATGGGGAACTTGAATTGACGCTGCATGCTGTCATGCTACAAACTAGACATCTGCATGACTGGAATCGAACAGGCTTTGAAATGATTCCATTCGAATAGAATAGAGTTAAATAAGTGCTTGTTATGTCTCGACTTATTTATGGTGATCCAACCATCGGATTCCGGCTAGCAATCGGATTTCCCAAGCGTGAGTATGACCACGATAGTTGGATTTGTCGGCACACAGTAAATATTTATTTTCTTCAGACTTGATGACAACTTTAAAAATGAAAGGAAACAAGGACTGCGGACCTGCTGTTGATGGCCGCGGAATATACCCTCCCATCCTTGAGCGGCTGTATCTTTTAAGCAACTCCCCGATACTGGATACTGGGTCTGTTATGCGTCACCTCACCCCATTTTAACACTCTACTCGCTCATTTTCTTTTCCACTTTAATTCACAAAAATGCTTATAAATAACCTTCATTTAACTTCACAATTCCCTAACCCGGGTACCACAGGGACGATTACATCACACATGAATAAATAGTTATAAGTATAAATAAATGAATAAATAATATATATAGGGTTACATGAGTATTTTAATTTATGTAGAAGTAGATTTGTAGTTTGTAGTTTGTAGTGGGTGGTTATAGTTGATTATATTCGTGGTTTTGTTAACTTTAAAATTAAACTTAAAATAAAAAAACCTGCCACCACCCAGATGTGGGCGGCGATAATCAAATTTCCAATAGATTTCTCCCAGTTTAATTCCTTTCCTCGCAGACTCCCAGATTTCGAATTTTGCGCCGGAAGTTTGGAATTTTGTTCCCAGAGACACGACTACTCTTTCTTAGCTTCTAGGTGGTTCTGATTTGCCCTTTAGTTGCCCTTCTTGTGAGTCGGCTCAATTGCATTTTCGAGAGAGAGTTTTCCGAAATTTAAACCTATCTTGAGCCCACTATTCTACTAGTTCCGCCACGAACCAGCACGACTCCGGAACCAGTTCTCCATTCCCAGGCCATCTCTAGTATCGGCATCTGTTGCTCCTCTCTAACCCAGGTACGCGGTCGTTTGGTATGTTTTGATTTTTGTTTATTTTCCTTATTTTGGCAGCCCATAACAAGGTGACGAATGTATTTTGACTGAATTTATGAATAAAGTGAATTTATGAATTTAAAGTGTGAATTTTGATGTTGTTTACTGTCGTGTATCCAAAGGTGTTTGGGAGATTCCCGAATTTATTTGGGCTATCCTAACGTTGTTATTGTTGTTGTTGTTGTTACCACCATTGCCGTTGTGGTTTTCCCCACAGCTGTTTCCGCCGCGGTTGTTTCCACCACGGTTGTTGCTTCTGTAGTAATTGTTGTTTTGGTTATTGTTATTGTTATTTCTATTATAACTATTGTTTTGATTATATCCGTTATTTTGATTATATCCGTTATTTTGATTATATCCGTTATTTTGATAATATCTGGTATTGTTATAATTACCTCGATTATTACCTCTACCGCGATAATTGTTTTTATAATTATTACCGCGATAATTATTTCCACGTTGGGTGTACAATATGGAATTGGCATTGCCTGTCATTTCAGTACTACATTGTATGTACTTGGCGACGGCTTCATTCATGGTTGCAAAATTGCCTGCTTCCAATATTGTTTTGAGGCGGCCATGCTCACAATTTTTGACCATTGTGGTGATGGCTTCCTTAGTGCTGAATTTGTCAGCGTGTTCGGCCGATAGGCCTTCATCCATATACGAAGCTTCTAGGAGCTTTCGTAGGTTGTCAATTTCTGTGTTGAATTTTTCTGCAGTTTTACCTTTTTGGCTTGTTTTTGCCATTTTGGCTTTAATTACTTCGGATGTTTCTCCGACTATAGTATCTTGCAGTTTTTTAATTATAGCTTCTATTGTTGTTTCGTTTTGGACTCTGTATACTGTTGATCCAATTATTTTGGATTTGATGACTTCTACAGCCAAAATCTGAAATATACCTTTCGTAAGGTTAACCAACTTCAAAGCTGTTACGAATCTCTGAAGGTGTATCCTTTGCCCGTTAAACTCCGGTATGGCACTTGATATTTCTTTAATGTATGCCCTTTGGGCATTTATCTCCTCAGGCATTGTGGTTGTTTTTATTTCTACAATGCTGTCGCTAGAATCCGAGACGGTCAAGCCCTGGTCTGATAATTCAGATTGAATAAGGACTGCCGGAATAGTAAGGTTGTTTATATCTTTTTCCTCTATATCGGGATCTGTAGAGATAGGGTCGTCAGTCTCAGCTTGTACTGGTGGATCTGATGATTCTGACTCTTCTCTAGTTTCTAACTTTAACGGTGTGTTTAGGATAGTTGGTACCGAAATGGTTAAGTCGTACCTTTGATTTATAGCTATTAGGTAATCCCGTAATTTGTTTAAATATTTTGATACCTGAGACCAATGCACTATGGGGTAAAAGTCCACTTTTACTGGCATTAAGTCATTCTTTAAAAGTGTTCCATATGGGAAATAATTAATTAGAAAGTACTAACAAAACATCAAACTGTTATGCCTTATACTTAAAATGTTAATATTTAACAGTGCTATGTTAAAATACCAGCTGCAAAGTCAGCTGTTGTTTACGAAAACGCACACGCTAAGTTTGCATAGTTTTTGACAGCTGCAAACTGGCTTTTAGAACTTACCAGCTAAAGGAAGAAAGAGCGTTCCGTATAGTCGTAAAAGGATTACATTTTTCAACTCCGACAACCGAGATTGTGGAAGCCATCGAAAAACTCGGGCATAAGGTGCGCGATGTTAAAAATGCCCTGTCGAAATCAAACAAGTCCCCAATGTCGATGTTTTTTGTCAATCTTGAGCCAGCTGTCAACAACAAAGACGCTTTTAAAATCAACAGACTCTGCCACGCCGTAGTCTCTGTGGAAGAGCCGAGAAAATTCAACGATTTGGTGCAGTGTTTCCGCTGCCAGGGATTTAATCATACCAAAAACTCGTGCAGGCTGCTATTTACTTGCGTTAAATGTGGCCAAGAGCATGACACCCTCGAATGCAAAAAGGCTAAGGAGGAGCCGCCATTGTGTGGCAATTGCGGTGAAGAACATACCGCCTCTTATCGTGGTTGCCGTGTGTACCTAGAAGCCAAGAAACGCTTTGGCCCCAAGCCAAAGGCAACAGTACCAACTAGGCATGCTCCGCAGCCCAATTTCGCTCCAAGCGCTGCTGCAAATCAGCCTGGAAACTCAAAATTCAGCTATGCCGACGTTACTAGGGGAGGAGCCTCACAATCCTTTGGCAATAACTATTCTACAAACGAAGACGAATCAAACTTGGAGCAGAGACTCATGCGACGGATAGAAATAATGATGAACACCATGTTTAAACAATTCCAAAATATGATGAGGGCCATGTTCTCAAGTCAGATGAACATGAACCAATGTCCATGAACACACAAATACTAATTTGGAACGCGAATGGCTTGACTCGCAAAAAGCCTGAAGTAGAACATTTCATCAAAACGAACCAAGTTGATGTAATGCTCGTGTCAGAGACCCATTTTACCAGCAGGTCCCATTTTTCTATCCCTGGCTATGACATAATCAATGCGAACCACCCAGGCGACAGAATACGCGGTGGTGCATCAATTATTGTGAAGCGCGGCATTCAATACGAAGAGCTAGAGTCCATTCAACATGCGTGGATGCAATGTGCGAGGATCACCTTACTCACGTCGACAGGAAACATCACCGTTGCTGCAGTCTACTTGCCCCCTCGCTTTACAATAGTCCAAGCGGATCTAGCTCAGGAACTGACGAGCTTGGGTCCCAGATTCATAATTGGTGGAGACTTCAATGCTAAACATACTTGGTGGGGATCCAGAACCGTCAACCCCAAAGGCAGCATTCTTCTTGGATGCATCAGGGAAATGGGCTGCAGCGTCCATTCAACTGGAGAGCCCACCTACTGGCCCACTGACCCAGCTAAGATACCAGACCTCTTGGACTTTGCTATTAGCAAAGGGATTGACCCTACTAAGCTATCCACTGCCGCCTGCTACGATCTTCGCTCTGACCATAGCATGGTTAAGGTACTTTACAACAACACGTACCTGAGAAATCAAGCTCCTGTGAAGCTCATAAGGCGCAATACAAATTTACGCTCATACAAATGCTGGCTGGAAGAACATGTGGATCCAGAGCCGGAAATACAAACTCCAGAGCAAATTGACGAGGCAGTGGAGAGCCTTACCAGAAAGTTACATACGGCAGCAAGCATCGCAACTCCTACTGTTCAAACCACCCACACGGTACATCACAGAGCCCGTAGAGACAACTACCTTTGGTCGACGGAGTTGGCTTCCATGGTAAGAGAGAGGAGAAGACTGAGGAGGGTTTGGCAGGTCAGCAGAAGTCGGAGCGACAAGACTGCATTCAACAGGGCAAGTAAGGATCTCAACATAATGCTATTAGACCTCAAAAGTAAGTCCTTGGAAGCATTCCTGGTGGACCTCGAGCCCTGCAGCGCTGAACACAACCTTTGGAACGCTACCAAATACCTCAAGAGGCCCGTAAAAAGGATAGCACCAGTTAAATCAGCTGCTGGAATATGGTGTCGATCCAGCCAGGAGAAAGCCAATGCCTTTGCAGATCACCTAAGCAACAGTTTCCAGCCCTTTGACTTGTGCGACCCAGAAGACTTAGAAGAGACAATAACCTTTCTGGACGTACCCTGTCCCATGGATCTACCTATTCCTGAAATAGTCATAGAGGAAATCCAGGAGGAAATTAAGAACTTAAAGCCTTCCAAGTCGCCTGGCTACGACCGCATTGATGCCACCGCCCTAAAGCACCTTCCATTAAACTGCATCGATAATCTCAAAGTGATCATGAACCAAAGCCTGAGACTCGGTCATTTCCCATCTCAATGGAAATGTGCCGAAGTTATAGTCATCCCGAAACCAGGCAAGCCGGAGGCTGAACTGGCGTCTTACAGGCCAATTAGCCTCTTGGCCATTTTCTCAAAAATCTTGGAGAAATTATTCCTTAAGAGATTGATGCCCATTCTGGAGGACAAGCACATCATCCCAGACCACCAGTTCGGCTTCCGGCGAGGTCATGGGACAATTCAGCAAGGCCACAGAGTCGTCTCCTGCATACTAGCCTCATTTGAAAGCAAAAGATTCTGTGCTGCTGCTTTCTTGGACGTCAGGCAAGCTTTTGACAGAGTCTGGCACCAAGGCCTCCTCTTTAAGCTCAAGAGTAGTTTGCCGACTCCCTATTACCTGATGTTGAAGGGATTCTTAGCGAACAGGAGATTCTATGTGAGGTGTAACCAAGAGGAGTCGCCCATTAAGGAAGTGGCCGCTGGAGTTCCCCAAGGCAGCGTTCTAAGCCCTATCTTATATTCAATATATACTGCGGACATGCCCACGACGACGGGGAATCACAACATGACGTGCACATACGCAGATGACACGGCTTTCCTGGTCTCAGCGGACACCCTTGCCACAGCAGCGCAAGGCCTACAACAAGCGCTCGACAACTTAGAGCCATGGTTGAGGAGGTGGAACATCGTCATTAATGCTGAGAAATCTACACATACCACTTTTACGCTGAGGCCAGGAATCTCCCCGGCAGTCTCCATAAATGGCGCACTCATCCCGCAGCAGACGTCGGCCAAATATTTGGGTTTGACTCTGGACTCCAAACTTACATGGAAGGACCACATCGTAAGTAAAGTTAAGCTCCTGCTGCGAAAGAACCGACAGATGTGGTGGTTGCTCCAACGAAGAAGCAAGCTCTCGCTTAAGAACAAGCTACTTCTTTACAAGGCGATATTGAAACCTGCTTGGATGTATGGGATTGAGCTCTGGGGCACTGCTGCAAGCACCAACATCAAGAAACTTGAAAGGGCGGAAAATCGAGTCTTGAGGCAAATTGTCAACGCGCCTTTCTATGTGCGCAACACTACTATAAAGCGAGACCTGGGACTGCCTACTGTAGTAGAAGAAGTGGCGAAACATAGCACCAAACACCTGGACAAGATGCAGATTCATGAGAATCCCCTAGCTACAAGCGCACTGGACCAACAGCCTCGTCGTCTGAGCAGATGGCACCCAACGGACCTGCCTTTCAGGGTCCCCTAAGGCTCAGAGTTAAAAACGTCGATCTTATCGCATATCACACAACACACATTACACCCACACCCCCCTTTTACAACACTCCCTGTTAACACATCTACACAAAATACAATTAAACCAACATAATTTGTTATCCCACCATTAAATTTAATCACAACATTTAATATAATGCCCCATGGGCAGATGTAAATAAAGACAACATTATATCAAAAAAAAAAAAAAAATGTCTGCCACCACGTTATCTTTCCCCTTCCGGTGCTCTATTTGGAAATCATATGTCTGTAACGCCAACGACCACCGCGCCAATCGTCCGTTTAGGTCTTTTAGCGTCATGAGCCATTGAAGACTGGAATGATCGGTGATGACTGTGAAGGGTAAGAGTTCTATATATGGGCGAAATCTATACACAGCTTTCACTGCGGCTAAGCACTCTTTCTCTGTCACCGTATAATTCAATTGAGCTCCTCGCAGCTTCTGAGAGTAAAACGCTATCGGTCTCTCATTTCCATCCACATCCTTTTGAAAGAGAACCGCACCAATCACCACATGGCTCGCGTCGCATTGGACGAAGAATCGGCTCTGAAAGTCTGGATGTATTAGCACTGGAGCTGAGGTGAGTGCTGTTTTCAGTTTGTCAAATGCCTCTTCTGCTGCAGGTGTCCACTTGAACTTGGTCTTTGACTTCAAACAGTCCGTTAGAGGCGCCGATAAATCTGAAAAACCTCAAATGAACCGCCTGTACCATCCAGCTGTTCCTAGGAAGCTCCTCAACTGTCTCACATTCTTTGGTACTGGATCCGTCCTCAAGGAGCCCTCTCCGATTACAAAACCCAGATACTTCAGGAATCGGAAGCAGAACTTGGATTTGTATAGCCCGATCGTGAGGTTGGCGTTTTGTAAGCTCTTGGCAACCTCGGTAAGTATCCGCATATGATCCTTGAACGTTTTCGAAATAATCAACAGATCGTCTAGGTACACAAAGACGTTGCTCCTGAGCTTCTGAGGGATGACCCGGTCCATGAGTCGACATAGCCGTTGAGCAGCGTTACATAAACCAAACGCCATCCTCCGAAATTGATACAACGGCCTACCCGGGATGGTGAATGCGGTGTACTCCCTACTTTTTTGGTCCAGCTCAATTTGCCAGAACGCATGCTTCAAATCCACACTGCTAATGTAAATGGTTTCATCCACACGGCTCAGAATCGATTCTATATTCTGCAATGGGTAAGCATCCTTGATCGTTACCTTATTGAGTTTCCTCGCATCTAAGCATAATCGCAACATTTCTTCTACTTCCGCATAGAGCAATTCCTGGACTTTTGGTGACACCGGATAGAACCTTTCCTTCACTGGGACTGTTCCTGCCTCCAGTTGTATGGAATGCGTTTCCAATTTCGTCAGTCCCATGCCGTGTCTTTCGAAAGTTAGAAACTTATCCTGCACTAACTCCAACTGTGTTTTCTCTTCCTCAGACAGGATGTGTGGTTCTACCGGTTCGCTCGTAACATGGAACTCATTCTCAATCGACGACAATTCACCTACCCCTACGACGTCCGGAGCTAATGAAAATTTCCGCCAAAAGTCTATTCCCAAATACAGTTTTTGCCGCAGTGAGGGACATAGGAGCAATGATATGCGGAGGTGGACGTTAGCTATAAACAGGAAACCGTTTATAGCTAACGTCATCCTCTATGCGACCCGCTATCCGGTGTGTTGCACCGCCTGCTGTCTGTACTGTTGATCTCACTTTCAAAACTTCTAGTTTCAGCCGCTTTACCAGGTGCTTACATCCGTCTCCTAGGATGCTCTTCGATGCTCCTGTGTCAAGTAGCCCCTGCATTGGATGATTTGCAACCAATACCTGCTGATATTATAGCTGTGCAGACCTCTCTTCGTTCCTGTCTTCGTTGCTGGTAACGCCTCCGGGCTCGGATTATCCTCGACGACTTGCGGGAATGGCTATCTCCCCTTGGTTCTCCAAATATCCTTTCCCTTGCCTGTTGATAGTCGCGTTCCCTCTCTTCAATAGGTCTGGCCACGTATTTTTTTTCTATATTTACCTTGTTTACATTTTTATTTATTAATATCTTCTTAAACACTGACTTATATTTATCTTTAAACATCTCTTTCAGATCCTCGGAGGCAGTTAATTTGTCGTCTTGGGATGGGAGCGGGACTCCTCCGGTTGCGTCAAGCTCCATCTCGCGTTTCCCGCCTGACATTTCGGACACCGAGTAAAACGTACTCCCTGTCGGCCGCATCTGTAGCAGAACTTATTAAGGACCTCCGAGTGGCACGTGTAATACGTGTGTCCCGGCATGGAGCAATTGTAGCAGACCAGCGTACTCTGCGTTCCGCCTTCTCTGCCCCGGGAAATGGCCTCTACAAACTCCTGGGATACGTACGCCTCGTGAACCTGGTGCTTCTCCCTCGGTGGTCTCTGGTGCTCTTGCATCCCGGATGTGCGCGACCAGCGATTGGCCAAAACCCTCTCGGCTTCGTGGCATTCCTCCCTCAGCTGTTCCAGGTTAGTTAACCACATGGGATATATTATCCTCGATATCCCGTCTCTGATGTTCACTTTAATTGTCCTTATTAGGTCGTGGTCGGACATGTTGATGTCCAACTGGGATCGGAGGCTCCGCATCCCTCAATCCCGTTGTGCGAATGTGCATCCAAAACCACTCCTTGGCCTGACCATCTACCAGGCAGTGAAAAGATTGAAGGACCTCTTCCCACGTGACTTGGTAAGCCATCTGTAGATGCTCTATCCGGAATATAAATTCACCAATTGGCATTCCCCTAGGTCCGCCATCGAAGGATATACCCCACTTCCTGGGATGGCTCATCTCGGGTTTGTAATCCCTATGCCCGCCACTTGGATTCCCGTCCGATCTTCCGGCCGCTGAAACTCCTGGCCTAAACAAAGGCGGTGGTTGGCTATACTGATGCCAACCCGCCCATACCCTCTGTTGCTCTTCCCAGAGTCTGCCATCAGATCGCTGCTGCGCTGGATTAGGCATTTCTGCTTTCATCGATGGTCTAGGAGGAGGCTCCTGAGTGTCTGCCTGTGCCTTCACGGTAGGGCGAACGATCTGATTAATTTCCTTCATAAAATTCATCATATCCTGTTGCATTTGTTTCTGGAAAGCAGAAACCTCAATGGACGCCGCTTTACGGTAAGTTTCATGAGCTTGTAATAGAGCTAAATTAATGGCTGACTCTATTTCTTTACCTAAATGCACAGGACCCTTCCCTTCCTCATCGCTAGTGAGATTGTGTTGGTCGCCGCGGGGAACCCCGTCGCTAGTATGTGCTTCCACGCCCCCCACTGCTCCCGTCATATCCTGCTGGTCGCAGGTCTCAAAGTCTGTGCTACCATCCATCATAAATCCCTGGGGAGGAGTGATATCCTTTATCTCTCGGTTCACTTTCTGATGGGCTTGGGAACGTGTAGCTGGCGGAGTCATTATGTCGGATCCGCGGTTAAAAAAAAACTCTAAACTTCTTTTAATTTTTCTTTTGAATGTCTGCCTGTTTCTTTCCACGCCTTCTGACATATCTTTTCTTCCCTTCTTTTTCTTAACTTTTCTTTTTTTCTCTTTTGTCATAGACTTCTTCTTTCGACGCCCTTGATGGGCCGCGCCGAACCAGGATATTTCTGTCTCCTGTCGGGGTCCCGGTCGTGGGCATCTCAGCGATCATCCTACGTGGCTGCGTCTCTCGCCTCCTAGTGGGACTTCTAAGATTTGCTCTTGGTAGCAATTATCCAGGACCACCACTAGGTGTCGAGGACCAGCCGGAGATTCTCTTCCTGTCTTTTTATTATGTTTTCCTTGGGCGCCACTCTGTTATGTCTCGACTTTTTTTTGGTGATCCAACCATCGCATTCCGGCTAGCAATCGGATATCCCAAGCGTGAGTATGACCACGATAGTTGGATTTGTCGGCACACAGTAAATATTTATTTTCTTCAGACTTGATGACAACTTTAAAAATGAAAGGAAACAAGGACTGCGGACCTGCTGTTAATGGCCGCGGAATATACCCTCCCATCCTTGAGCTGCTGTATCTTTTAAGCAACTCCCCGATACTGGATACTGGGTCTGTTATGCGTCACCTCACCCCATTTTAACACTCTACTCGCTCATTTTCTTTTCCACTTTAATTCACAAAAATGCTTATAAATAACCATCATTTAACTTCACAATTCCCTAACCTGGGTACCTAAGGGACGATTACATCACACATGAATAATTAGTTATAAGTATAAATAAATGAATAAATATATATATAGGGTTACATGAGTATTTTAATTTATGTAGAAGTAGATTTGTAGTTTGTAGTTTGTAGTGGGTGGTTATAGTTGATTATATTCGTGGTTTTGTTAACTTTAAAATTAAACTTAAAATAAAAAAACCTGCCACCACCCAGATGTGGGCGGCGATAATCAAATTTCCAATAGATTTCTCCCAGTTTAATTCCTTTCCTCGCAGACTCCCAGATTTCGAATTTTGCGCCGGAAGTTTGGAATTTTGTTCCCAGAGACACGACTACTCTTTCTCAGCTTCTAGGTGGTTCTGATTTGCCCTTTAGTTGCCCTTCTTGTGAGTCGGCTCAATTGCATTTTCGAGAGAGAGTTTTCCGAAATTTAAACCTATCTTGAGCCCACTATTCTACTAGTTCCGCCACGAACCAGCACGACTCCGGAACCAGTTCTCCATTCCCAGGCCATCTCTAGTATCGGCATCTGTTGCTCCTCTCTAACCCAGGTACGCGGTCGTTTGGTATGTTTTGATTTTTGTTTATGTTTATTTTCCTTATTTTGGCAGCCCATAACATGCTAAGCAAACTATGAATAGAGTGCATTGAATCTTAGTAGGCTTAGAGTATGATAGCAAAAGCCTAGAGTGAAATGAGTGATACAAAAAAGGGGATTTTCAAATTCGAATAGGCTGAAATCATTCGAGTTATTCGAATTATTTCGTGCTGTTAGTTAAATCGAACGGAAAAAATGGAAGGGATTGAGGCAACCATTGCTGTAAGAGCAGTTTAGTTAAGCTAAGCTTAACGTTGCATAACAACCACAAGTTTTGCCGTGTCTCTCGTTAATATTTCGTTAAAATACATTAGGAAATGTGGATTTTCACCAGTTTCCCTGGGATATCCGTATTTCCACGATTAAGCCATCCCCAACAAAATAATTTTTCTTTGAATATGTATATTAAATTTATTGGGTTTGATAATTGTATTTTTTTTTTTTGTTTTATTCGCCTTAGACTGATAGCTGTGTATTTCCATTTTTTGAGTGATTTTTCAGTTTTTAATAATTTTTTTTAAACATATAGGAAGCAGGGGTGAATGCACTAATGTAAAGGAGAAGTTGCAAAGTGCAGTATATACCCTAATCACTATGGACGGCAGTCCATGTAGTGACGAAGCGCACCAAGAGAGTGTGCGAAGGCGAATACTATTATATAGCCGCAAAATTGAAAATCTGCTGTGATAGTCCGATCGTAATGAGTAATACACCAAATGAAAGGTATTGCTAAAACTTAAAGGATTGCATACCAAGACCTCAAGAAAATCAATTGGTTTGGGAGAGAGAGCGGTGAAAGTGTAAAAGTGAAAATTTAGAAATTTGGATCTGGCCGGTGGGGATAATTGGCCCCCCGGACTACGTTAGTTGTATTCCTACTGAAAATGCGCTTAATATGAGGGGTCATATGAGAAAATCGGCTCCGTTCAAAAGTTATACCGAAAACAAATTTTCGGGGGCCTAGTCAAAATGAAAATATAATTCTGTTTGTCAGTTTGTCCTAAATATGTTTTTTAAGTTCTGAAAATTTTATATGACGTTCATCACATCGATATAAAAAACTTTTGTTCTACCACTTTTGGAAAACCCCGCTAGTTTAGCGGGAAAACAGCTATAAATAGCTAAAATTCGGAAAGCCGTAACTTCTATACTACATGCATATTCCAAAAATGAGAAGCTATAATAATTTAGACAAGGCAAAGTTTTAATACCCTTGAAAATTATTTACCTAAAAATGTATTCTTGATTAATAGCACTTTTGTTTAAACTCGAAAACAACTTATGGCAGTTAGAACGCAATTGAAAAACGCGGAACAACGGCGCCGGCTTTGAGAAATAGAAAAAGAATACTGAGCGAGAAAAACAACTTCTGCAATTTCAATCTCTCTTGTTGTTCTTTCCCTTCACGATCGCGATTTCCTAATTTGACTCCTACCCCTGCGCAGAGAGAGAGTTTGAGAGAGAGAAATTAGGGAGAGCGTCGTCTCTGGCGCCGTTTCGGTCGGCTCCGTCGGCGACGGAGATTGAGAGAGAGGGGGTTGGTGAGAGAGTCGCTTCTGCCGAGGCTCTGCCGGCGTCGCAGTCGACTTAGTGCAATTAAGCGCTCGGTCTGAATTCGGGAATTGCAGGGATGTTAATAAGCAAAACTGTCGCATTTGGGCGATACGTGCCACACAGCCAACGTCACAATCGATCTTTTGTTCGAAAATCGCATAATCAGCCGAAGCGGCGATGTCAACTGGCCGCCTCGCAGCTGCGATTTGACCCCGATGGACTATTTTTTGTGGGGTGCCGTCAAGGATAAGTGTTACGCCAACCACTCAGAGACGATTGACGACCTAAAGCAGGAGATTGAAGTCGCCACCTGGGCCATTGAGGGCCATACCATCGAAAATGTGGGGTACTGTAAAGCTAGCCGAAGCAGACATATGAACGAAGTGGTGTTTCATACATAAACCGCAATGTTGAGGATATCCAATAAAAAAAAATGTAGAAAAATATATACTCCTTGTTTTTTTATAGCGATTTTAAAACGCAAATCTTACGTAGGCCACCCTGTAGAAACGAACAAGAAACTCCCGTTCTTTCAGATCAGTGTGAAGCCATGATAGCATTTAACCTACCATTTAAATCAATTAACAACAACATTTTTAAGTCTTTTTTACACAAATCTAAACATTCCAGAGAAAAGTACTACATGCAAGCACTATCTAGACAAAAGCTATCAAAAAGCCCTCCAAGAACTACAAATATTAGTAGACAAGACAACTGACAGGAATGGACGAAAAAAAAACTGGATGAGAAGATGTCAACGCGTCCATATATGATTGCCTGCAGTCAAATAGAAAGAGTCAACAACAGTACATTTTCTAGATTTGTAAACAATGTACTGCTTATGGTTACAGACGCAGCTGCCTATGTATATGATAAATGCTGGTCAAAACTTGAAGGTATTCTATCCCAACATGATACATGTGACTTGGTTGGCCCATTGATTGCATCGAGGACATTTCCCAAAATTCAAGAAATACATATCGGATATTAAAAAAATATTTTTTTAATCTCCCCACCCTTGCGCCCTATACAAATTGGTGCTTGATATTGAATTACCGCCGGAGACAATACTAACGAGATGGGGAACTTGGATTGACGCTGCATGCTGTCATGCTACAAACTAGACATCTGCATGACTGGAATCGAACAGGCTTTGAAATGATTCCATTCGAATAGAATAGAGTTAAATAAGTGCTAAGCAAACTATGAATAGAGTGCATTGAATCTTAGTAGGTTTAGAGTATGATAGCAAAAGCCTAGAGTGAAATGAGTGATACAAAAAAGGGGATTGTCAAATTCGAATAGGCTGAAATCATTCGAGTTATTCGAATTATTTGAATTATTTCGTGCTGTTAGTAAAATCGAACGGAAAAAAATGGAAGGGATTGAGGCAACCATTGCTGTAAGTAATTTTAAGGCAAATATTAAGTCCTTGCTTCGTTGGAGCAGTTTAGTTAAGCTAAGCTTAACGTTGCATAACAACCACAAGTTTTGCCGTGTCTTTCGTTAATATTTCGTTAATATAAATTAACTAAAGTCAACCGGACAGAGTCGATGACCGGCTGTCCGAATACCATGCACCGGCCAAATCGCTGACACAGCATTTGACCGGATGCTCATGCATAGCCGGCAAACACAGCACTTTTGCGTGGCCGCAATGAGTTAGCTTCTGTTAGCTTTAAGTCCAGAATTCGTATTCAGTTCT
>JBAMCF010000671.1:0-34965 GCA_037075285.1 Drosophila lutescens
AATGTTGACTATAAAAATATTACGCAAATATCAGGCGTTGGCGAGGGAACAACAAATTCAAAAAGGTTTAGCAGCAATAGAACTTCTATCAGGCAACTATGCTATACCACATAATTTCCATATAGTAACGTCCAACTTTCCTATTCCATGTGATGGAATTATAGGAATAGATTTTATGAAAAAATACAATTGTCAAATAGATTTAAAACCAGAAAATGATTGGCTTATACTGAGACCAGATAATCTCCGTAATCCGATTAATATTCCAATAAATCATACACTAGAAAATAATTCGACCATTTTACCAGCAAGATCTCAAGTCATCCGAAAAATAACTATAAATTCAGGAACCAGGTATATACTTATACCAAACCAAGAGATCCAAAATGGAATATTCATTGGAAATTCCATTGCAGATTCTAAAAACACCTTTGTCCGAATTCTAAATACAACAAATAAAACAGCAATTCTTCAATTAAATACACTTAAAGTCGAACCATTGGATAATTACGATATAATTAAATCTAATAAAAATACAAATAACGAAGAAATTTTAGAAAAACTTAACAAAAATTTCCCGCCTCAATTTAAAGAAATACTTAAAGAATTATGCACCAAATACACAGATATATTCGGGATAGAAACCGAACCGATATCAACCAACAATTTCTATAAACAAAAAATAAGAATGAAAGATGATGAACCAGTATATATAAAGAATTACAGAATCCCCCACAGTCAAAAAGAAGAAGTAGAAAAACAAGTGGAAAAACTAATTAAAGATAAAATAGTAGAACCATCAGTTTCAGAATACAACAGTCCATTATTAATAGTCCCGAAAAAATCATTACCAAATTGCAATACAAAAAGATGGCGTTTAGTAATTGATTACCGCCAAATTAACAAAAAAATTTTATCAGATAAATTTCCACTACCAAGAATAGACGATATTCTTGACCAATTAGGTAGAGCTAAATACTTTTCATGTCTAGATCTAATGTCAGGATTTCATCAAATAGAACTCGAAGATACGTCTAGAAATATAACGTCCTTTTCCACGAGCAATGGCTCCTATCGTTTTACACGATTACCTTATGGTTTAAAAATAGCGCCAAATTCTTTCCAAAGAATGATGACAATTGCATTTTCAGGTATCGAACCATCTCAGGCATTCTTGTATATGGATGACCTAATTGTCATCGGTTGTTCAGAAAAACACATGATTAAAAATCTTACAAACGTCTTTGATCTATGTAGAAAAAACAACCTTAAACTGCACCCAGAGAAGTGCACATTTTTCAGACACGAAGTGACCTTTCTTGGACACAAGTGTACTGACAAAGGTATTTTACCAGATAGTAAAAAATACGAAATAATAGACAAATACCCAGTCCCAACGGACGCTAGAAGATTCGTTGCATTTTGCAATTACTACAGACGTTTTATTAAAAACTTTTCCGATTATTCACGTCACATAACTAGATTATGTAAAAAGAATGTTAAATTTGACTGGACAGATAAATGTCAATACGCATTTGAATACCTAAAAACCCAATTGATGAAACCCACATTATTGCAATATCCCGATTTTAATAAAGAATTTTGCATAACAACAGATGCAAGCAAACAAGCATGTGGAGCTGTTCTTACTCAAGATTACGATAACACTCAGCTACCAGTAGCCTATGCATCAAGATCTTTTACGAAAGGAGAAAGTAATAAAAATACAACAGAACAAGAGTTAGCAGCTATCCACTGGGCAATAAACCATTTTCGGCCATATATTTATGGAAAACATTTCACAGTCAAAACAGACCATAGGCCTTTAACCTATCTATTTTCAATGACAAATCCAAGTTCAAAATTAACACGAATGAGATTAGACTTGGAAGAATATGATTTTACTGTGGAATATCTTAAGGGAAAAGACAACCATATAGCCGACGCGCTATCAAGAATAACAATAACGGATTTGAAAAATATCCAGACAAATAATAAAATTCTGAAAGTCACTACCAGAAATCAAAGTAAACAGAAAAATTCCTGCGCAGGAACAGAAAAAGAAAAAATAGATTTGCCTAGGCATATTCTAAATAAAGCTTCTCAGCCCAACGTATACGAAGTCATTGTTAATGACGAGGTACGAAAAGTAGTGACCTTGCGAATAACTGATTCACTTTGCTTACTAAAGAATGGGAAAAAGGTTATAGCAAGAATTGATGTTAGCGATTTGTACACCAATGAAATTCTCGACTTAGGTCAGTTCTTTCAAAGGCTTGAAAAAGAAGCCGGTATACTTAATATCAGCCAACTCAAAGTGGCACCGAGCGAAAAGATCTTTGAAACCATTTCAATTGAATCTTTTAAAATTATGGGCAATAAAAAATTACAAACATTAAGAGTAGCGCTACTCAAGCCGGTGACCCAATTATCAAATAATGATAAAGAGAAAGAAGCATTACTGTTTACATTCCATGATGATCCAATACAAGGAGGTCATACAGGCATAGCTAGAACATTAGCAAAAATAAAAAGGCATTATTATTGGAAAAACATGACCAAAGATATAACAAAATATATAAGAAAATGTCCTAAATGCCAAAAAGCAAAGACAACAAAACATACGAAGACCCCATTAACTATCACCGAAACGCCACAAACGGCTTTCGACAGGGTAATTGTGGATACGATCGGTCCACTACCTAAATCTGAACAAGGAAATGAATACATAGTAACGCTAATTTGCGATTTAACTAAGTACCTTGTAGCAATACCAATCCAGAACAAAAGTGCAAAAACAGTAGCAAAAGCTATATTCGAAGATTTTATTCTGAAGTACGGTCCAATGAAGACGTTCATCACGGACATGGGAACAGAATACAAAAATTCGATAATTGAAGATCTATGTAAAAACTTAAATATCAAAAACATAACTTCAACAGCACATCATCACCAGACTGTAGGAACCGTGGAGCGAAGCCACAGAACATTTAATGAGTTCATCCGCTCATACATCTCAGTTGATAAAACAGATTGGGATGTATGGTTGCAATACTTCGTATACTGTTTCAACACAACACCCTCTATGGCACATGACTACTGTCCATACGAGTTAGTTTTTGGTAAAACATCTAATTTAGCCAAACACTTCAATAGTATAGATAATATAAAACCATTATATAACACAGATGATTACGCTAAAGAATCTAAGTTTAGACTAGAACAAGCATTTAAGAGAGCTAGATTAATGCTAGAATGCCATAAACACAAACAAAAACTTAACTATGACAGAAATATTTTGAACTTTGATTTAAAAATCGGAGACCAAGTTTTGCTAAAAAATGAAACAGGGCACAAGCTAGACTTTAAATACACTGGACCATATAAGGTAGAAAGTATACAAGAAAGAGAAAATATAGTAATTTCAAATAACAAAAATAAGAAGCAAACAGTTCATAAGGATAGGTTAAAAATTTTTATTTCATAATCACTTTAATTCTCTTATATATATATCACGTATGATCATACGCAATAAGAACCATATAAAAAAAAAAAAAAAACCATAATTATATTGAAAAAAAAAAATAATAAAATAAATAAATAATATATAAATATTACTTTTGATTCAAAACAATACTTTCTGATTCAAAACAATTTTTAATAAGTTAAACTACATAAAAACGAAAAAAAAAGAAACAATTTAATAAAAATATTTTCATTAAATATACACCTAGAAAATAACTCCATATAATTACGTTATTTTTCAAAAGGAGGGAGATGTAGTATGTTCACATATCGAATGCACACTGTACTCAGTGTTACGCATCGATTTAAGTACAGACACCTTATTTGGCATTTTGCATTTGGCCACAATAACAAAACACAAATACATTTATAATCCTAGCAGTTCCCGAGTGCCCGGTTATATGACCGCCCTCGAATGCGTGGGAACTGCAGTGTCAGCATATTTGATATGTGCGACCGCTCCGACGGCCAAGTGAACATAGTATCTCTCTCTCTCTCATATATAAGCACAATTATACATAAGCGTCGACCGCAGCTCTGCCGGCGTCTCTGCCGACATAGCCGGCCGATCTTAGCTTTATGCAAACATGTAATAGAATTAAGAATTCAGATTGAAAATAATAAAGCTTGGGGAGCGTACCACTGAGTCGCTCCCAAATTCAACCAAAAATACAAGTCTACAAGAAGAAACATTAAACAGAGTTGGTGCCAAATACGGAATGTAACTGGATCAGGGACATGCGTGAGAAGATAAAAACACAGCCGCAGAAATTCCCAGACTACGTGTTCGATGGCGAAACGCTGTATAGGCAGATCCCACACAGAGCTGGCAACGTAGATGTGGTGGCCTGGAAGCTATGCGTCCCTACAGAGCTAAGGGAAACGGTCCTACAAGAAAATCACGACTCCCCAGCGGACGGCTATGTAGGAAGCCGGAGGACGATTGCCCGTCTAGCTGCCAGATACTACTGGCCAGGAATGCAAAGGGACGCGAGAGCATACGTTCGGAAATGCGAAGAGTGCCTAAAATATAAACCTAATCAGAGACAAGCGGCGGGGAAAATGCTGACTCAAATTCCGGAAGAACCATGGGCAACGGTGTGCGCGGATTTTGGGGGCCCTCTGCCAAGATCGAAGCACTGTAACCAAATATTGTTGGTGCTAATCGACCGTTTCTCAAAATGGACAGAATTTGTGCCATTACGAACCGCAACAGCAGAAACCGTGTAAAAGGCGTTTGGAGAACGAATAATCGCTCGGTTCGGAGTTCCGAAAGTGGTGATTACGGACAACGGGGGGCAGTTTGCCAGTCGGGCATTTAAGAGGTTTCTTCACGACATGGGAATAAAACAACAATTCACGGCACCATACACTCCTCAAGAAAATCCTACCGAGCGTGCGAACCGAACCGTAAAAACCATGATCGCACAGTTTGCCGGACAAAACTAAAGGAACTGGGATGAAAAGTGGCCAGAGATAATGCTAGCAGTTAACTCAAGCGTATCCGAGTCCACAGGATACTCGCCTTCCTTTCTGACGCAGGGCAGAGAACTACGGTTGCCAAACGCGTTGTATGACTGAGAAACACTGGGCACAGGAAGGCAGTCAGAGTCACCAGAGGGGAACGCCGAAAAACTAAAAGAAATCTTCGAAGTAGTCCGACGAAATTTAGAGAAGGCAGCGCAGGATCAAGCCAGACACTACAACCTCAGAAGGAGACAGTGGAATCCACGGATCGGCGATATCGTCTGGGCTAAGGAGCACCATTTGTCTAAAGCGGCAGAAGGTTTCGCGGCCAAACTAGCGCCGAGATATGATGGCCCATATCAGGTGGTCGATTTTGTATCCCCCGTAATCTGCAAAATTCGCCAACAAAGAAGCAAGAAGGAACGCACAGTGCACATCAGCGACCTAAAGCAGCAGAAAAAGGCAGACGAAGCGAACGAGGACGGAGATACAGGCGGGTCTCAAGTAGCAGAAGAAACTGAACGTGAAGGTTAACAGACAGGAAAACTCGTTTAATCGTCAAGCGAATGCAGAACCACCAGAGTCCAAGTCCGCAGTAGACAGTAGCAACCGTTTAATCGTCAGGCAAAAGCCGGAGTCAACGGAGTACGGCACACACGAGCAAGGACTCCGATCATACCAGCACACACCTAAGTCAACGACGAAGAAAGGATCGGGATAAAAAAAAGCCGTTTAATCGTCAGGACAACGCCGGAGTCAACGGAAGGTGGATGTGGGCAGACAGAAAAGATCGTTTAATCGTCAAGCGAATGCAGAACCATCAGAGTCCAAATCCGCATTAGACAGTAGCATCCGTTAATCGTCAGGCAAAATCCGGAGTCAACGGAGCACGACACACACCAGCAAGGACTCTGAACATGCCAGCACACACCTAAGTCAAAGACGAACAAGGATCGGGAATACAAGAAGCCGTTTAATCGTCAGGACAAGCCGGAGTAAACGGAAAGGGGAGGTGGACATACAAGAAGAACGGTCTTGCAAATGAAGACTTGACAGATCTCAAACTGGATGGGGCAGAGGCAACCGTTTCTGCGTCAGGCCAAAAGCCGGAGTCAACGGAGCATACAACCAATAGAAAGGGACTCTATCAATTAAAGCATTCACCAGGCCTACGAAAAGATCACAATGGAAACAGGTGGATAACAACGACGGAATACATGTCACCGAGGAAAGGGGAGAGACGGTACGGGGTACCGTAAAACTAGAAAGAACACGCGTCAGTGGCGGCCTCCACAAGGCAACTGAAGAGACCAAGCCAAAAGGAAAGGTCTAGGAATCGGAAATTGGCGGCGTTAGACACGGAAAGTTAAGAGAAAGCGGGACCCCAAAGAGAAGACATGAGCCGCAAAGAGAACCACTAGGGACATAACGGTACGGCCAAAAAGGGAATCCCCAAAACCGAGGCTTCATGGTAAAGGAAACTGCGAGGGAACGGGCAAACCAAATCAAGAAGTCGACATGAGTACCCGAGTCACTAGAGCAGCAGCGAGGAAGCAGGCCGCGCTTCAGCAAGGTCCTGAAAGACCCTTCGCGGAGCAAGGACGGTAGGAGGGTAGGCCGCTGCCTATCTTCCGGCCCACCCAAACCCCGCGGCGTGGTGCTGAGGACGATGGAGCTCGCTCGAAGCCCGAGACGGTAGTCACCACGGAGGAGAGTGACGTGGAGTGGGCCGAAGACCCGATCAAGGAGAGGCGAGAGTGGCGCCTAAAAAGGGCCAGGGATCCGGCGATCGACGCAATCCCGCCGGGACACACCCGAACATTTAAGGGTGCGGCGAAGAGGCTAAGGGGAAGCGGCAGCACCTCGATGAAGATGGCCGAAGCAAGGGCCAAAATGCTGAGGGACGAGGTCGAGCGGATGCGGACGATGAGGGCCCCGTACGAGGACCGTAGAGCGGTCGAAAGGGACCTCCAGACGGCGCATCGGGAATGGAAGCGGATGAAGCAGGCCGCCCACGAAGTCACTGTGCAGGAGGCCTACCGCCTCAAGCAAGAAGAGGAGAAGGCTCGGAAGAAAGCGGAAGAGGCTGAGGAGGCCAAGAGAAAGGCGGAGGGGGAGCAGGCGAAGCAGCAAGAGGAACAGGCGAAACAGCGAGAGGAGCAGCAAGCGGAGCAGCATCAAGACGACGAGTGGCAACGACGGCTTCAAAAGTGGGAGGAGGAGGAACGCCAGCTGTGGACAAGTGAGGTCCTGGTGGACGCAGTACCCCTAGTCCTGGAAGGAATGCAGGGAATTCCACCGACGCCCAGGTACGGCGACGCCGAGGTAACCAGCCAGGGATCGGATGCCCCGAACCAGCCGATCGAAGTGGATGGGTGGGTTCCCTACCGATGACCAACCCCCCATCCCCAAGATTGGTCGGAGCCGCCACCAACCCCCCATCCTCAAGATTGGTCGGAGCCGCCACCAACACCCCGCCCGCAGGAAGCTCCAGGCCCGCTGCCCAGTGATCCGGCCCGCGCTAGTACGGATGGCATCCCGGACGGAGGGCGGTTCCTGGCAGGACATCGTCGAGGAGGAGTGGCCAGCTGGCCTACTGGAGCAGCCGGTCGTTAAGGATGCCATTCGACGAGGAGGCAGGCGCTGCGTCATGGCAGAGGTAGGCTGAAGAAGTATAGAATCCGTGTGGCAGCCTCCGGCCGAGTTAAGGTTCGCAGATTCAATTGTTGAAAAATAAAAAAGGGAAAAAAACACCTGAAAATAGCACACACGTAAACACTGACACTGGGACTTAAAACGCGGACAGAACTGGCACAAACACTTAAAATAAGAACGCCATAAAAGCTGAGGTGGTGTATTTGGGGAAAATAGTTCATCTGGAAAAGAAAAAAAACAAAAGTCAGTCAGTTGAGCAACAAAAAGCTAGGAAAGGCACGAACTCACATATACATTGAAGAATGATGGAGAGGGGTAGCTGCTTAAGCGGGGGGCAATCATGGCGACATTCAAATCGCAATCCCAGGTCACATCTCTTTGTTCATTTTCGCTCACAGGCAGTGGCCGCGGTCTAAGGGAAGGTCAAGGGCAAGGGTGGCTGAAAGAGAAAACAGGATGAGAGAAAGGGGAAATGGGAAATTAAAGAAAAAAACTTACCCAGGAAAAATTTCTCCTCGTCATCATGTGCTTAGGGAAGGGGGCGCCAGCGATAGTTGGCGGTCGATTGGCACTATCGTATAACAGCCGATCGATGGGCACGAGACAATGGAAATATCAGCATATGAAGGGTCACACTGATAGATATCACGATGACTAGGTGGCAACGCCGCCCCAAGGCGATATCGATAGGCGTGTCATGTTATCGATCGCAGTATATTAATGTGACCAAGACGAATAACAGGAGACCGCGAATCTTACTGGAGCGGGAAATTTAAATTTCAACGGCAACATTAGGAATCAAGAAATGTTGCGTCAACGAGGGAAGCTTCGTGGGAGAAACTCAAGGAATACGGATCGGCGCAGTCGAACTCGACAATGAGCTGTAGGCGTCGATGGATGGATCGAGAGGACGCAAAAGGCTACAAGGATACACAGGGTAACAGCCGGAGAGGAGGATCGAACTTACTTTCGTTATCCGAAGAAAGGGGGGAATGTGAGGAGTTAAATAACTCCGCACAAATACCCAAAATTAACTGCATGGAGACCTGCCAGTTGCTACTTACGCAACTAATCCGCGTAGTAACGGCAACGCAGGGAAGGAGAGTTTGGAGAAAGCGGTTAAAGAGAGAATGGCTTGCTGACGGACTGGGCCAAATATAGTTCTGCTAAGGCGGAATTTGTCCAGCACAATTCTGACTGTTATCAAAATTACCTGTCTCGTTGTAAGCGTGATTTCAAAAGTAATCCTAAACTTTTTTATTCTTTCGTCAATGTTAAGCGGAAATCTAATTGCTTCCCTCATTCTCTTTTTCTTAATAATAAGATAGCATCTGATGACAATGATATTTCCAACCTATTTGCTGATTTTTTTCAATCGACTTATACGGAATGCAATGGTGTTATTGATAAAGATTATCCATACCCACTACCTCATCTGAACTCTATCTTCAAACCAGTGATTAATGTATCTGATGTTCTTCAGAGTCTTGATACTCTTAAGCTCTCTTTTTCACCGGGTCCTGACAAAATACCAAGTTGTATACTGAGGAATTGTTCGTCCTATCTAGCTTATCCCTTAACATTAATATTTAATTTGTCGCTCAGTCAAGGTAGATTTCCATACATATGGAAGGAATCGTTTATTGTTCCATTGTTTAAAAAAAGTAACAAGTCCGATATCTCAAATTATCGTGGTATTGCTAAACTCAGTGCAATTCCTAAACTTTTCGAAAAAATTATTACCTGTCAGTTGCAGCATCATTGCCGGTCTATTATTTCACCGTGTCAACATGGCTTCACTAGGCGTCGCTCTACTTCTACAAACCTACTAGAATTTACATCTTTAATTACTAGAGGCTTCCTGACACATCATCAAACGGATGTGATTTATACCGATTTTTCTAAAGCTTTTGATTCTGTGAACCATAAACTTCTTATTTATAAATTGTCCCTTTTAGGGTTTCCTCCAAACCTACTTGACTGGATACTTTCCTACCTTTCTAATAGAACTCAAATGGTCTGTTTTAACAATAGAATTTCCAAAATAATTAATGTTACTTCTGGAGTGCCACTGGGTAGCCACCTGGATCCTTTACTCTTCGGCTTAATGATTAATGATTTACCTAATGTTATAAAATCGTCTACCGTATTAATGTATGCAGATGATGTCAAGCTATGTTTGTCCATGTGTTTACCTAGCTCATATAATGACCTTCAATTAGATCTTGACTGTTTGTATACGTGGTGCATGATTAACATGTTAAATTTAAACTATTCTAAATGTAACTTTATGACCTTTTATCGTTGTAATCCATCTCTGTTTTCTTATTCTATTGGAAATAACGCCCTTGAACGAATTTTTTCAGTTCAGGATCTTGGTGTTTTATTTGATCATAAACTTAGTTTTAAAGACCATATATCTACTATATCTAATAAAGCCAGAAGTCTTCTTGCATTTATGAAACGTTGGTCAAGGGAGTTCGATGATCCTTACACAACAAAGCTTTTGTATGTTTCTCTTGTTCGTCCGTCTATGGAATATTGCTCTTGTATATGGTCTCCTCAAATTAGCTGCTACCAAAATATGTTAGAGTCTGTCCAAAAACAATTCCTTCTTTTTGCTCTGAGGGGATTAAACTGGGACCCAGGTAGTAGTCGATTGCCCTCTTATCTTGCGAGGTTGCGCCTGCTCGACTTACCAACCCTCTACCATCGTAGAAAGTGTCATGGAGTTATGTTCTTCACAAACTTATTAATGGTGATGTCGACTCCCCTTTCCTTCTTAGTTCACTTAACTGGAATGTACCCTGTAGAACAGTTCGCCGATTTCGTCCGTTGGCCCTGCCAATATGTAGATCTAATTATGCCCTGCATGATCCTTTTCGTGTTCTGTGTGACGACTATAATTCACTGTGCCACGTCTTACTGTTTGATACCCCTAATGCTACTAATTATAATAAACTTATGTATTTTCTGTCTTCAAATAATTTGTAAATTCTTTGTGAGCATGTATTTTAAACTGTCTATTGTTTAGTTTAGTTTAGTTTATTTATTAATATTCTTAGATCGTATTTTTTCCATGTCCGCGATTCCGCTTACTTGCCCAAAACGGTTTAGGGCTCCGCGCGTAACAAGCTTTGCTTGGTGTCGTAAGGGCCACCTGTTTGTACTGATCATAGTGCATCAACGTCCAAATACGGAGAGAGTTTGGAGAGTACGAGGAGAGAGTTTGCCGAGTACGAACCCAAAGAGAGTTTGGAGAGGTTGCGAGAGACGGAGCGGAGAGAGGCGTCAGAGCGAGACTGCACTAGTCAGAGCGAGAGCGCAGGCGTGCCGTAGCAAGGAAGGAACGGTATAGCGCTGCACTTTGGAATTTAGTGTGGTGCCGTGCGCAGAGGGCGAAAGGTCGAACGGTAAAACCGCGGACTTTGGACCCTGGATTGGAGAGAAGAAAAGGAGAGGCCGAGGATTAACGGGACCCGGAGGCCTATATAAGCGGGCCCAGCGCTGGAAGCGGGACCAGTCATCGAGCATCAAATCGCGAGTGAACAACGTCGAGTGAAGTCAAAGTCAAGGAGAAACAGCCGTGGAAAACCAGCAAGGAGCAAGATCGCTACGTCAAGACGTTCGGGACCAAGCTAGTCTCCGAATTGCGACACAAGTAGCTGAGGTCCTTCAAGGCAACGCACGGCTAGGTCTGCAGAACATCAAGGGTGGCTGTAATACCGACTAGTCCGGCTACATTGGCTGTAATACCGATTAGTCTAACTGCGTGCGGCTAAGTTGGCTGTAATACCGACTAGTCCAGCTACATTGGCTGGAATACCGATTAGTCTAGTTGGCTGTAATACCGACTAGTCCTGCTACATTGGCTGTAATACCGATTAGTCTAACTGCGTGCGGCTAAGTTGGCTGTAATACCGACTGGTCCGGCTACATTGGCTGTAATACCGATTAGTCCAGCTGCGTCGGCCGTAATACCGATCAGTTGAGCAGGACATAGGCAGACTTGGCACGGGCGTCCCCACCAGCGGAGTGTTGGGCACGAACAGCGGACTTCAAGGGAGCAACGCAGGACAACGCATCAACGAGTCGCCCAGGACATCGGCGAGGACAAGCATCCAGGGACCGCGCCGAGAGCCAGGCATCAGGTACGATTCCAACAGCCAGGAGGGAAGGTTAGGGTGGAACGTTCGTCTTTCTCTGGGCGTTTGCTACAGGGACTGCTGGCGTAAACCGGCCGTAGTACCGGAGCGTCAAAGGAAACTGAGTAGGCGTCTAGCGAGACCGGCCGGGACAGAGCAAGGGACAGGAGGCTGCGGCTGGCAGGACGAAGGTCTTGCAAGCGTGGTGCCTGTTCACCCTAGTCTGAGAACGGTGACGCTTCCCTAAGCCCAACGACCCAACTCCACGCCCTCGTCTACGAGTGGCAGCGAAAGTACCCGGAGCATCCAGGAGTACCTTCAGCGAGGAACCACCGAACGGAGTCGCAGGAGCATCGTCAGCACGAGTCACAATAATTATTGTAAACCAGAGCCATAAATAAACGCCTCCTAGAACCGAATTATGAAGTGTTGTTACTGTTAACCGGGCGGTCACGTTCATATAAATTTGGTGGGACGAACACACAAATCTACTGAGCTAGCCGCACGATCTTCGTAGCGAGCAAACAAAATCAGTTCGTTACAAATGACTACCACAAACTGGATACTGCAGCCTGCCTGACGTCTTAGATTGAAACTGCTATGAGCTTGCAAGGCCTGAAACAAGATGTTGTTTTTAATAACAAACGGATTTTTTTTTATTGATTTGTGATACGAAAAATGGGGACGAGGATCAGCTGTCCTCTGAGCATATTTTGAAAATGGCTTTGCTTAACAGAAAGTTGGTACCCTTTACCGTCCTTATGAAAACTGCAGCAGGAACAGCGGATGTGCAACTTTTTCCTGGCTTTTTGTACTGACCACACAGGATTTCGATCACTTGCACGCCAAATAGGGATGCCCCTGCAGAGGATTGAGTGTGGCCTCTCACCTGAGTGCCCAGTCTTTGAGTTTATTTTCTACTGGCCAAATCGACTTAGACGGCGCTCCTCTCTTCTCTATTTGGTACACACGGCAAAAGGCTACTGCACAAACACTGGACTTTCCTCGGGCACGCACGCCTCGTTCGAGCTGACATTAAAGATGCTTTTCCAGGGGCTAACGGGGAGATAAATTTCCTCGCCAAGGACTGGAGATGCATGCTGGCCGATGCCTATTAATAAAACTGCCCAACAAGGATTGCAGTTTGACACATACTACAAGTTAACTGATTGGCATAAATAAATGTAGGAGAAAATGCGAGCCACGAGAGCAGCGGGAAACTTTATTTGACCGATTTTGGGATATATCACAGGTCAAGTAGGCTTTTGTGAAAGTGGCAAAGGGTTTCCTCTTGCCTATTGCGACACGAAATCCTCAGCTGCCTGCGGCGGAAAAAGCGACTGCTGCTCTTCTCCTGAAGCTGCTTTTGTTTGTGTCCCACCGGAGATGACTGCTCCAGCTGAGGTATATGCATGAAGGCTTATCTGCAGACGACGACCCGTTATTTCCGGCGAGATGGCGTTGCAAGAGCTTCACTTTCGTTGTAGACACTGCCTCCTAGAGATGACTCTGCTGAATGGAGGAATGTTGCCCGCTATCATCCTCATGGTAACCGCCCCGGTACCTGAGAGTGTGCGTTTTCTCTCGGGCCTTTGTGCCGACCACGATCAGGATCTTGCTCACCCGAGCGCCAAATGGGAGTATGTAGAGAATTTTTAAAAGGCGATTATCACGGACTGAAAGCGCATGCTGTCTGATGCATCTAAAAACAGTCCTTATAGCCCTGAAAAGATAGAAATTGGACGCTGTCATTAGCTACTACAAGCTACTACAAGCTACTACACGGACGATTGGCGCAAGTGAACACAGAAGGCGAGACTGACGATTGACAGCAGCGAGGGAATTTTATGGGCTTCTACTTACCCTCAGTGAAAAGCTCACTGCACAAGATCTCTTAAGATCCGCGGAAATGCTACCTTTAAATTGGGGTCCACTGCCTACGGGCCCAAACTGACCCCATCTGGCGCTCTCAAATTTCCTGGCAGCCGAGCACGCAACCACACTCCCTGTCCAGTATACGCTCCGGCTGTTGGCTGTTCTCTGCTAACCGGGATCTGCGGAAGATTCGAAATGAACATCAAGGACTTGAGACTTCATCCTGCCCGGCTCTTCTGTCTGTCATTGCAAGGATTTAAAATTTTAAACTAATTAGTTGCGGTCGAAAAATGTAACAAATTAGCTGGAGTCTATAAATGGCTTAACGATTTTTTCTTACTGTTGGTGACTCGGAAGTGGATACAAGGCCCAGCCGTTTTGCGCATGCTTAAAAGTGACTTTTCTTATGGTGCCCAATATCGTCTTCATGCTAACATGATAATCGAATCCCGATTCCCACGCACTCTTGCAAGCTGATCTGAACAATCTGTATTCTTGGTGCATCCAGAATTTGTTGTTTTTTTAACAACTCTAAATGTAACTTTATGTCCTTTTATCGGAAGAAGCTTCTCCTCACTACATATTCTATTGGGTCGAATGAACTTGAACGCATAAATTCCGTTACAGACCTTGGAGTGTTATTCAACCACAACTTAAATTTCTCGAATCACATTGGTATAATAGTTAGTAAAGCAAAAGGGGTGTTTGCCTTTGTTAAACGTTGGTCAAAGGAATTTGAGGACCCCTACACCACAAAACATTTATACATTTCCTTGGTTCTTGAATATTGCTCGTGTGTTTGGTCACCCCAATATACCAATTACACTAGTTTACAAAATAATATTCTTGGAGTGCTCCCCAGAAATTGATGGCAAACTCTGTCAGTGCTGGAGCATTAGATCAAATTTTTTTTCGATGGCACATTTTTTTTTAAAGATTTTTTAAAGTATAAAATGTTAAATCTCGCACTTTTTTCGAATTTCTTCTTATATCTCGGCACATATCCACCCGATTGGGCCAGTTTTATTTTAAAGTCAATAGATCAGAGCTTAACTTTGCCATACAAATCAATATGATTGAATAAGTAAAGGCAGCGCAGCAGCCCGTCAAAAATGAAAAATGTGTTTTTTGGTCGACTGTAAGTCGGCTGTATGTATCGTAAAAACTCAAAAAAAATCCGAAATTAAATTTATTAAAATTCTTTAAAAAATATAAAAATGCTTGCGTTATGACCGAGAGTATTTATACCCGTTACTCGTAGAGTAAAAGGGTATATTGTATTCGCGCAAAAGTATGTAACAGCTAGAAGGAAGCGTTTCCGACCCTATAAAGTATATATATTCTTGATCAGGGTCACAAGCCGAGTCGATATAGCCATGTCCGTCTGTTTGTCTGTCCGTCTGTCTGTCCGTATGAACGCTGAGATCTCGGAAACTATAAAAGCTAGAGGATTGGTATTTGAAGATTCTTGGAGTTCCTACGCAGCTCAAGTTTGTTCCAAGAAGGTGCCACGCCCCCTCTAACGCCCACAATCGCATATATACGATTTTAAAAATTTAAATATTTCGGAAAAGTAAAAATGCAGTTTTATTGTGTTTATCAATACCTATCGAAATGTAGAAGAAATTTTTCAAATCGCACCAAAGTTATGCGTGATCAATGTTTCTATCTCCATCTCCCTCGCACTCCCTTTACCTGAGTAACGGGTATCTGATAGTCGGGGCACCCGACTATAACGTACTCTCTCTTGTTTTAATTAGTAATATCCATTTGGACAATTCATTCTTATAAAGGAGATTTTTACGATATATACAGTCGTCCAAAAAATACATTTTTCATCTTTGTCGAGCTGCTGCCATTACTTATCCAATCGTATGGATCTGTATGGCAAAGTTAAGATCTGATCTATTGACTTTAAAATAAAACGAAAACTTGCCCAATCGGGTTGATATCTGCCGAGATATAAGCAGAAATTCGAAAAAAGTCAGAAATTTAACATTTTGAACTTAAAAAAATCTTACGTTAAGAAAAAATTGCTCTAATGAATGAGCCGAACAATGTCGTAGAATAACCGCATAAGGAAATGACATTCTTGACCAAGAAGTTTGTCATCCAATCAGTAGAAGAACTCGCGATCTACCCAAATTTTTGGTAAAACCGAATAGGAATGATTATAAAACAAGTAATCAACTTTAATGTCCGTTCTCAGACATTCAACGCCCAAGAAATAGCGGACTTATCATATAAATTAAAAAGGGAGCCATTTTTTGTTATATTGCTCAATTTTATTTAGAGCAAAGCCTCACTTGCATTTCTTTTTTCCTCAAAAATCATCAAGCCATACCAAAAATAAGAAGTTAGCCTTTTATTGTACGTCAATATCATCCAACGATTTTTGAAAACAGTCGTTCACAATTTTTGTATGGCAAACTTACAAATTTTACACTTTTGTAACGCAATTAAATACCCTAAGTAAGTTATAATAAGTATCGAACCGCATGTATGAGTACTGGTCTTCAAATGTGTATATATTTATACCCGTTACTCGTAGAGTAAAAGGGTATATTGTATTCGTGCAAAAGTATGTAACAGGGAGAAGGAAGCGTTTCCGACCCTATAAAGTATATATATTCTTGATCAGGGTCACTAGCCGAGTCGATATAGCCATGTCCGTCTGTGCGTCTGTCTGTCCGTCTGTCTGTCCGTCTGTCTGTCCGTCTGTATGAACAAAGACATCTCGGAAACTATAAAAGCTAGAAGGTTGAGATTTTACACACATATTCTTGGGCTTTCTACGCAGCGCAAGTTTGTTTCATCGAGGTGCCACGCCCCCCCTAACGCCCACAATCGCTATAAACGATTTTCAAATGTGTCTGGAGGCCACATCTTTTAAGATTTTAAAAACATATAAACGCAATTTTATAGTGTATATTAATACCTATCGAAATGTAGAAGACATTTTTCAAATCGGACTATTCATTAAAAAGTTATACGCAATCAAAATTGCTTATATATCTATCTCCCTCGCACTCCCTTTAGCCCTAATAGATAGTCGGGACACCAACCCGAGTACAGCGTTCGCACTCCCTTTAGCTGAGTGACGGGTAATCAAAAATGTTTAGACTGCAAAGTACCTGATGTAACTAAAGATGACTATATTGATTACCTACCTCAAAATACATATCGAAATTGTGATAATATAAATTGCGGCTGTCAATATTTCCCGATTCTTGGAAATTAGCTAAATTTATACCTGTTCCAAAATCTGCAAACGAATATAGGCCAATTTCAATCTTATCATATTTGTCTAAAGTCTTCGAAAGACTAATGGCTGGTCAGATGACAAATTATTTAACAAGTAAGAATATACTAACCGATAAGCAATCAGGGTTCCGTGTTGGCAGAAGCTGTACCACAGCTATAATTAAAATAGTTGAAGACATCAGGAAAAAATGGATACTGAAAACATAAAATTTTTGACTCTTTTAGATTATAGTAAATCATTTGATACGGTAAATCATGAAATTCTTTGTATTAAGTTAAAGCGTCTATGTAATTTCTCGCGCGCAACAGTGCAACTTATTTGTTCCTATCTAAGCAATTGCGGGCACTCGGTTTTCGTAAATAATGTGTACTCGTCTTTTCTTTGTCTGAAACGTGGTGTGCCGCAAGGATCCGTCCTAGGTCCACTACTGTTCTCAGTGTATGTAAATGAATTACCTAGTAATATGTCAAACTGTGAAATACACACGTATGCTGATGATGTTCAAATGTATGTAGGCCGCCCTATTCGTAGAATTAATGAATGTATAAGTGTCTGACAAACTGAATTGGAAATTGTTAGCCAGTGGGCGAAAATCAATGGACTAGGATTAAACCCGAAAAAATCTAAATGTATTGTTGTAGGTAAAAGAGTATGGCTACCGATGCATTGGAAAAACTATCTATTAATAATGCTCCTCTTGAGTATGTGAAAACTGCAATTAATTTAGGATTTACGTTTAATCAAACATTGACTTGGGATGATGATGGATGTTGATAACATTTGTTCCAGTTTGGGAATTTCCTTAACCGTTTTGTCAATAACGTTATTTAAAAGTGGTTCACACAGTTAATGTGATCATATTGGGTTGGCAAGAAAGTCATGTCGTTAGTAATCGTTTTTAATTTAATTTATTTACGGCTAAATCGAGCACCAGGGTCACACTTTTTCATATCGTTTTAAAGCTTATTGTCTTAGGTACTACCGATAAAAATTTTGTAATTATTCGATAACATTTGTGGAAGCTATAGCAAATTAAACATGGAGGATCAAAGTGAGCATTTTCGGCATATTTTGCTTTTTTGTTTCCGAAAAGGAAAAAAAGCGGTCGAAGCTCGCGAAAAATTGTGCGAAGTGTATGGTAAAGATGCCATGAGTGATCGCCAATGTCAGCGGTGGTTTGCCAAATTCAGGCTTGGAGATTTTGGAGTTAAAGACGCCCCACGTTCTGGTCGACCATAGGCCGTTTTTGACTAACAAATTCAGGCTTTGCTGGATGAAAACCGGCGTTATTCAACGCGGGAGATGTCAGAGAAGCTCAGTGTGTCGCATACAACGGTTGAAAACCATTTGAAGAATCTTGGCTACGTAAACAAGCTTGATGTTTCGGTTCCACATAACTTAAAGGAAATTCACCTAACTAAGCGTATCAATATCTGCCATTCCCTGCTGCAACGGATTAAAAACGATCCTTTTTTGAAGCGGATTATTACTGGCGACGAAAAGTGGGTTGTTTACAATAATGTCCAACGAAAAAGATCATGGAGCAAGAGAGATGAGCCAGCCCAAGCCACATCAAAGGCCGATATCCATCAGAGGAAAGTAATGCTGTCTGCTTGGTGGAATTGGAAGGGTGTAGTGCACTTTGAGCTGCTGGGACAGAATGAAACCATCAATTCAGATGTGTGCTGTCGCCAGCTATCCAATTTGGCGGAAAAAATTAAAGAAAAGGAGCCGGCACTAGCTAATCGCAAGGGTATAGTCTTTCACCATGACAACGCTAGGCCCCACACATCTTTGGTAACTCGGCAAAAATTAACGGAGCTGACCTTATAGTCCGGACCTAGCACCTTCAGATTACCATTTGTTTCGCTCTCTTCAAAACTCTTTGAATGGTAAAAACTTTGATTCAGATGAGGCTGTCGAAAACCACTTGTCTCGATTCTTTGCTGGAAAAGACCAAAAGTTCTTCGAGCGCGGAATTATGCAGCTGCCCGAGAGATGGTCATTAGTGGTTGAACAAAACGGCCAATACATATTTGATTAGTTATAAGTCCTGATATAAATAAATCATCTTTGAAAATATTGAAAAAAAACGACATGACTTTCTTGCCAACCCAATAGTTTTTAAAGACTGAGATCATGTTCGATACACGGTCTGTTACAACCACTGCCTTACGCAGGTCAAGACTAAATTCATTAAGGCAGCATTCTACCTTACTTCTTATTTTTGCCTCTGGAATAAATTGCACATTAATAACGGTTAAAAAAACTAGCTTATCCTCAAGAATATAATGAATTGTAAGGCTTAGATTTGAACGTTTAAGGTTATAGAGAAACCGATCAATCTTAATTGGGCCAGACCCTGTTTAACAAAAGATGTTTTTATACCCGTTACTCGTAGAGTAAAAGGGTATATTGTATTCGTGCAAAAGTATGTAACAGCTAGAAGGAAGCGTTTCCGACCCCATAAAGTATATATATTCTTGATCAGGATCACTAGCCGAGTCGATCTAGCCATGTCCGTCTGTCCGTCTGTCTGTCCGTCTGTCTGTCTGTCTGTATGAACGCTGAGATCTCGGAAACTATAAAAGCTAGACGATTGGTATTTGGCATGAAGATTCTTGGAGTTCCTACGCAGCGCAAGTTTGTTTCAAAAGGGTGCCACGCCCCCTCTAACGCCCACAATCGCTTATATACGATTTTAAAAATTTCAATATTTCGGAAAAGTAAAAATGCAGTTTTATTGTGTTTACCAATACCTATCGAAATGTAGAAGAAATTTTTAAAATCGGACCATTCGTTAAAAAGTTATGCGTGTTCAAAGTTTCTATCTCCATCTCCCTCGCACTCCCTTTACCTGAGTAACGGGTATCTGATTGTCGGGGCACCCGACTATAGCGTTCTCTCTTGTTTTTATATAATTCCCTTATGTTGCAGGAAATCGTGGTTGGATGGGGTAGGCTTTTTTAATGTTGACTGAGGACCAAAGCCGAACACCAATTCCAACTAAAACTTCTGCCAGTTCTAAGAAACCTTCATCTGCAACTATTTGGAAGGGTCGACAATTTTTAACCGAATATTTTGTTAGAGCTAAAGTAATTTCAGCTTTGGTGCTAATACGGTTTCTCCCAAAGCATGGTGATGACCTCTCCTTATAGCACTTGTGCCTCACAAGGTTTGATGTGTTCCCATAGAATTTCATCGGGATGGTACACGTTCTACAAGCGACGAAGCCTGGAACATCTCTGTTTTGCTTGTTGACAACTTTGCCGAACACAGACCAAACTTTGCTTAGTCCTTATACACAGTAGCCCCTTTGCCTACTCCGATGTTTTGAAACATCTCGAAACGTTTGAAACATGGTCTCAAATCCACAGTGTGTTCATTTACAAACCGAACAGATTTGTCCAAAAAAATTTTTTCACATTTTTTGCATACAATTTTTTGCGAACTTAAAAAAATTCTAACTAAAAAAATAATTTTTATTCGGCCAAATCGTGATACACGTGTTTACTTATTTTCCGTATAGTTCAGGCAAATCAAAAATGTGGCCCAATAAATGTTGTTCGGTTTGTAAAAGAACCGCCCATATCTCGAAACTCGGAAGCACAGTATTAACTGTATCCTAGCCTACTACTGTGATCGAAACATACTGTTGATTCATACAGGGCTCTACTCTATATTAAGTATATGGTGAGTACTTCTCTTACCTTCTTTAAAATTAATAAGCGCGCGTATCTAATCTGTCATTTTAGTAACTATTTTAAATTATTTTCCACACCGGTTTACATTTATATACATTTGCCTCTCTCCATAACTAACAAGAGAGAACGCTATAGTCGGGTTGGTGTCCCGACTATCTAATACCCGTCACTCAGCTAAAGGGAGTGCGAACGCTGTACTCGGGCTGGTGTCCCGACTATCTATTGGGGCTAAAGGGAGTGCGAGGGAGATAGATATAATTTTGATTGCGTATAACTTTTTAATGAATGGTCCGATTTGAAAAATGTCTTCTACATTTCGATAGGTATTAATATACACTATAAAATTGCGTTTATATGTTTTTAAAATCTTAAAAGATGTGGCCTCCAGACACATTTGAAAATCGTTTATGGCGATTGTGGGCGTTAGGGGGGGCGTGGCACAGACAGACAGACAGACAGGCAGGCAGGCAGGCAGGCAGGCAGGCAGGCAGGCAGGCAGGCAGGCAGGCAGACAGACAGACTTTGTGTAATAATGCTTAAGTAGCTTTTCACAAAAATGTTGTTGTTCGTTTGTAGTCTCAGTGTGGAATCCTGCGTTAGTATTCTATATGTTTCCGGTTCGTCGAGTATTCTTAACATTTCCTCTTTATTATCTTCTTTAATCTAGCAGCCATGGTGACATTTCCTTTGTCAGAATTTAAAATAAGTATATCCCTGTTTTTGTTTAATAATTCCTTAGTTTGTTCTACTGTCTCCATTGTATACCGATCAATTGCACTTCCTTGTCTCTTTGAGATGCTCTCTTTAATTAAGGGAGAAAGTTGTGTTCTTGCTGCCTCTTGCTTCTCCTTGCACCTAACTGTTTGTTCAAGTTCTTCGCCATCCGCAATGCGGTTGAAGAGCGGAAACTTTGTTGTGGTTTTGTTCACGAACCAATCGTTGTTGTTGTCTTCTCTCTCACTCGCCTGTGTCTGTTTTCTTCTGAGTTTTTCATGTTTGCCTATCTGTTGATGCTTTAGCTCCTTGACTGTTACTTCGGTAAAGGTTTTCTCACTTTCAAAAAATGCCGTCGCGTCTTGTCTGTCCATGAGTCTGCATAGCTTTTTTGTTGTAATTTTTAACTGTTCTGTTCCTTTCTTTATGGTTTTGTGTTAATGTTATTAGAACTTTATGTAATTTGGCATGATATAAATCGGTATGTCTTTTCATTTCTTTTTGTAACCCTAAAGGAATATTATTTTCTTGCTAAAAAATAATATTTTGTCTGGTTGAGTTTTGGATAAACTTGGGTACTATCTTGGATTTTCTACACTTTAACAAAAACTTAACGTTACCCCAAAGCCTTGTCATTCTGTTTGTTGTGGCTTTGTACTTTTTTAAAGAAGATGCTTGTGTGCGGTCTTTCATTTTATAATCTTTAGAGATATTATAACATAGTAGTTAGGTAAATATATATATCAAAAGAATGAATATATATGTAAAGGAAGTTAAATGTTTTGACGGCTATGCCGTACTTACGAACTCTTGACGAAGTCAGCAGGCCTGATGACGATCGATGTGTGCTGTAGAAGTGTTTATGTAATGGTTATATATGTCAATCTATATCAGCGGTCGGCACACACATACAATAACGTTTTGTTTAATATTTGTATGAGTAAATTGCACTGGGCAGATCATCAGAGTGTGTGTGCAGACCGCTGTTCTACAGTATACGTGAGCGAGCAGCGGCTGGGCAGAACAAAACCCTATGCTCACTTAATAGAGCGCTGCCGACCGCTGATCTATATCATAAGCACGAACGCAAATTATTGTAAGAGTCGTAGAATTAATTAAAAACTTGTCTTAGTCTTGCAGTCTTGCGCGGTTTTCGCTGACGATTGCGCCGAATTGGAGCCGCTGGGAGACGTTCCGATGTGTCGATCCTGCTGAAGATTTGGTGAGGTGAAAATCTCACGCGGGTTCACACCAGTGATCCTTGATAAAGCTAGCCGTTTCCGATGATAAAATGAATCCAAGGTGACAAAATGATGAAGCGTGGCAAGGAAATAAGATCCACCTCACGCCGGCTTATCCAATGTGGCACAGGTGCAAAAATGCAACCGCTCCAAGCGTCACCTTCTCCTTGCTGTGCGCAGAGGGAGGACTCGCAGACTGTCGCAATTCTAAGAAATCGCACGCGGTGGGTGGTTTCTGTGTTCTGGGGGAATTCCAGTCAAAAAACGACAATATTTCGAAGAAATTAACTCACCAACAAGACTGGGAATAATACCGGGATAAAATATGCACAGATTCGCAATTCACTCGCGGATGATTGGATGCGATGAAATTAAACAATTTTACCGGAGCGAACGAACTGGTCACGAGAGACGCTGATATAAAAAAAGCAGAAATCATGGCTTCGAGAGTAGACGTCGTAGTTATGAAATCCCAAAATCCCTAAGTATGGTATTTTCGGAAAGGAAAAAAAGCTTTCGAAGCGAAAAATTGTGCGAAGTGTGTGGTTTAAACAAACCACTCCAGGATTGTTGGAGCAACAGGCATCGAACCATACTTCGGAAAGTATCTGCGTAAACTCATCCCAATTACCTAGTGGTATAGAATTAATGCTGGCAACTATAACAAAAACAATGGGAGCAATGCAGCAAACGCTGCAGGAGCTTGTGCGCACTCAAAATCTCCTCCTGGAGCTTCTAGTCAAACAAAAATCTTAGATGATTACTCTTAAAATATCTTTCTGGAATGCGAATGGCATTTCGCAGCACAAATACGAGCGTATGCAGTTCCTTGATCAATATGACATTGACGCCATGCTCATATCAGAGACTCACTTAACAAATAAAAACTATTTTCATCTTACTGGCTATACATTTTATTTGACAAATCATCCTGATGGGAAGGCTCATGGAGGTACTGGAATTCTGAGATGCCATCATTCGCTACGACTTATATCCAACCAACAGCAGTACACCTCGAAACCCAAAGCGGCTACCTAAACCTAGCCTATATATACTGCCCACCGCGCTTCGCTATTACCGAAGCAGAATTCCTAAACTTCTTCGATGTATTGGGTGACCGCTTTATAGCAGCTGGTGACTACAATGCAAAGCACACCCACTGGGGATCTCGACTCATCAACCCCAAGGGAAAACAACTTTACAACGCGATAATAACTCCACGAAACAAGCTTGACTTTATTTCTCCGGGTAAGCCTACATATTGGCCAACAGATCCAAATAAGAAACCTGACCTGATTGATTTTGCTATCACAAGAAGAGTGCCGCAGGCTCATGTTCGTGTGGAGCACTTATCAGATCTATCATCAGATCATTCGCCCACCTTGCTTCACCTCTACGACCATCCTCAGGTTACAGAACGCCCACATTCTCTAACTACTTGTAAAACAGACTGGCTCTAATACAGAAAGTATGTAAGTACCCATATTAATGACTGCCCAAACATTTCCTGTGAAGAAGACCTCGACAATTCAGTTGAAGCGTTATTGAATGTTATTACACTGGCTGCACAACATTCCACGCAACCTATAACATCTAATAAACCATTTAACAGCAGACGTGCTTCTAGGCACATCGAAGAACTGCTATACAATAAGAGAAGGCTTCGTCGAGAGTGGCAAGCGCATAGATCCCCAGCCTCCAAGGAGCGCCTAAAAATAGCCAACTGCATACTCCGCAAAGCATTAGAAGCTGAGAAAAATAGAGATGAACTATCCTTTATGAAGCAACTCTCACCAAATAGCAAACGATATCCACTGTGGAAAGCTAAGTCAGGCATTTGTCCACCAATAGAAAGTGAATCACCCCTACATACGCAAACAGGAACTTGGACCCGCAGCAACGAAGAAGCGCAAACCACTTCCAGCAACGAATAGCTTTGTGCTGCCAATAATCTCCAATCCTGAAGCTAGGCCGCAAATTATATTCCATTCAGAAAAAGTTACAAGAATCATACAGTCCCAAGACAAAAAGAAAGCGCCGGGTCACGATCTCATCACCCCAAAAATGATTACACAGGCCGACAAAATGTGACATGGGTCGGTGTCCAGGCCTGCCACCATTTTATTTCGATAAATGAGGCTTTTCTAAGCATAAGTTTCCACTACACCTATAGTCCATCAGCTCTGGTATTTGCGGTATCTTTAATTTAAGAAAATCACAAATTTTCTTCGTCTTTTGGGATATATCTTCAAGAGTGGTTAACCAATTTTGGTAATCTTTTCGGAATTAAATAGTTACATGTCTTTTTTATACGGTCGTTTTAGAAAATTCAATCTAACTGAACCACAAGAGAAGGTGGACGCATTCAAACTTTTAAAGTCACAGCAAAGTTTAAAAATCTTCATTTGTGAACAGCGTTTAAAAATTAAATAAAAATATTTTCTTCTACAATGCATTTTTGATCCAAAGACACCTTATGTCCTCAATTTTTAGGACACTCATCAAAATTTTGTGAGTTGTTTTGGAATTTTTAAAATGGTTTTTCTTACTTCCTTCACAGTGACGATTCACAAACTGTGCCCAAACCTGTCACAATTTTAAATAACAAAAATCTATACGGTCTAAGTAGTTTTGCTTTGAATATAAGCACATGGGCGTAGCCTACGAACCTTTGGGGCCGAAATGCCTGAATTGTAACCCCCTCCAGCTTTTAGCTTACGCCCATGTATAAATATGTTTAAAGCAAGGGTAACTTGTGCTCAAAAATAGTTATGAGTTACGTGAAATAGTGACAGGTTTGGGCACAGTTTGTGAATCGTCACTGTGAAGGAAGTAAGAAAAACAATTTTAAAAATTCCAAAACAACTCACAAAATTTTGATGAGTGTCCTAAAAATTGAGGACATAAGGTGTCTTTGGATCAAAAATGCATTGTAGAAGAAAATATTTTTATTTAATTTTTAAACGCTGTTCACAAATGAAGATTTTTAAACTTTGCTGTGACTTTAAAAGTTTGAATGCGTCCACCTTCTCTTGTGGTTCAGTTAGATTGAATTTTCTAAAACGACCGTATAAAAAAGACATGTAACTATTTAATTCCGAAAAGATTACCAAAATTGGTTAACCACTCTTGAAGATATATCCCAAAAGACGAAGAAAATTTGTGATTTTCTTAAATTAAAGATACCGCAAATACCAGAGCTGATGGACTATAGGTGTAGTGGAAACTTATGCTTAGAAAAGCCTCATTTATCGAAATAAAATGGTGGCAGGCCTGGACACCGACCCATGTCACATTTTGTCGGCCTGTGTTATAGAACTGCCAAACTGTGCAATACATCTTCTAACCATAATATTTAACAGCATGATGAATTCTGGATATTATCCTCAACAATGGAGGAAGTCTGTCATCATAATGATCCATAAAGCAGGAAAAGACAAGTCCCAGCCATCGTCATATAGGCCAATCAGCCTTCTGCTGAGATATTTGAAAAGCTGCTCCTCAGTCGCATCAAGCAATACTTATAAGCCCACAATGCAATACCAATGCACCAATTCGGATTTCGTGAAAAACACGGAACTATTGAACAAGTGAACCGGATAACCTCCGAGATTCGAAATGCATTTGAAAGGCGAGAATATTGCTGCGCTGTCTTTTTGGATGTCGCACAGGCCTTCGACCGCGTGTGGCTGGACGGCTTAATTCATAAAATCAGATTAATACTTCCACAAAGCACCCATACCATTTTTGAGTCCTACCTACAGAAAAGAAGCTTTGCAGTGCGATGCAAAGATTTCCTCTCTGATTATCATCCAATAAAAGCTGGGGTACCCCAAGGAAGTGTGCTTGGGCCGACATTGTATATTATTTATACAGCCGACCTCCCGACATCCACTCTTACAACAACCTCAACTTTTGCTGATGATACTGCCATCCTAAGTCGGTCTAAATGTCCTCTTAGAGCAACGCAACACCTAGTAGATCACCTCGTGCTTCTAGAACAATGGCTAGCAGACTGGCGCATAAACGTTAACGAACAAAAATGTAAACATGTTACTTTTACCCTAAACAGGCAAACCTGCCCTCCACTATCCCTGAACAACATTATTATGCCACAAACAACTGAAGTAACATATCTAGGAGTCCACCTGGATAGACGACTCACTTGGCGTAAACATATCGAAGCTAAAAGAAATCAGTTAAAATTTAAAGCCAGCAATCTACATTGGCTAATTAACGCCCGCTCGCCACTAAAATTAGAGTACAAAATACTTTTGTATAATGCAGTCCTAAAACCAATTTGGACATATGGCTCCGAGCTATGGGGAAACGCATGTGCCAGCAACTTAGAAATAATCCAGAGAGCTCAATCAAAGATATTGAGAACTATAACAGGAGCACCGTGGTATATACGGACTGAAAATATTCATAAATAATATTCATATTGATCTAAACGTAGGCTTAGTTAAAGACGAACTCGACAAAGCGAAAGCAAAGTATAATCTCAAGCTACACCACAAGCTAGAGAAAAATACCGTTCTCAACGTTCTTGATTTCAGTATTTCCGTGCTCAAAAGTGAGCCAAGAACGGTTTTACTAAAATCAAGAACGAGTGTTCTTGATTTGAGACTACTTTTTTGAAAATAAGTATTCTTGATTTCAGTATAAGTCTTCTTGGATTCAAGAAGAAAAATTCTTGGATTCAAGCATAGGCGTTCTCGGTTTCAAGAATAGGCGTTCTTGGTTTCAAGAGTAAATCGTTCTCGGTTTTAATAATTTCTCTCTTACCAAGAAGAACGTATTCTTGGTTTCAAGAAGAAAAATTCTTGGATTCAAGCATAGGCATTCTTGATTTCAAGAATAGGCGTTCTTGATTTCAAGATTAGGCGCTCTTGATTTTAGTAATATAGACCCTACCGAGACGCTTAAAAAAACTTAAAACATGTAGTAAATTATAATCTTTAAATAGAGCTACAAAGTGAGTCCAGCTCTTTCCAGCTCCAAAACTTATTTTATGTTGTAGAGTAGTCAATTCTTATTATACTCAGTTAGTATAAAAGTGCACTTTTGCGCACTTTCTCTGATATTTAACTTTTTAGGTACCAACCTAACTTTTGCAAACAGCGCGCTGTTTGAAAGCTGGATGTCAGAGGCGAAGAAGAGTTTCAAGGAAATTGCAATATTCAATTATATGAGATCGGCTATATGTGGACCTTGTACTAGTCACGATGAGAAACTTTTAGAAGCCAGAAGTAAAATCATTTATTATAAAATATGCGATTACTGGCTAAAGGCTAAAAGAAACTTAAAGCAATTCAAGCGATGTCATTCTTCTTGGCTAAGCTCCCATACAGTTGTACCCATTCAAAAACGAATAGGACCTGTTGGACGGCCAGCTCTGTCTTACCTATCAAAAAAGGAAAGAACCCAGAGAAAAGAAGCTTCCGATCTAGCATCATTTAAGGCAGGCAATGCTAGTTTATTAATTCAAGCTGCAAGCGCAGCTGCTCGGAAGCGCGCACAAAAAATAAACAAAATTAGATTTCGTGTAAAAAAAAGGTAGGACCACTTTTATTTTTTATAAAATAATATTATATTACAGTTATTCTTACTAAACAAAAAAATTTTTTTTAATTTAATATTAAAAAATAAAAAATTAAGAAAAAGGCCGACCACGCCCATTTTAGATAAAATGAATAGATTTCATTATTATTAACTTAATTCTAAAAACAGAGCCCAAAAATGTTGCTTCGTTTTCGAGTTATTAATTAATGCCACAAAAAGTGGTCAAATTACCCACTGGGGGGGACACGTCGGATCTTAGTGGGCGCCTACGCCCCCAATGGAATACTGTGCAAAAATTTGGCTGCTGTAGCTCTTAAGGTTTGGGCTGTGGTCGTATCCCCTTAAAAATCGGTTTTTCATTTTATAATCTTTAGAGATATTAGAACATAGTAGTTAGGTAAATATATATATCAAAAGAATGAATATATATGTAAAGGAAGTTAAATGTTTTGACGGCTATGCCGTACTTACGAACTCTTGACGAAGTCAGCAGGCCTGATGACGATCGATGTGTGCTGTAGAAGTGTTTATGTAATGGTTATAAATGTCAATCTATATCATAAGCACGAACGCAAATTAAAAAATTAAAAAACGACAATATTTCGAAGAAATTAACTCACCAACAAGACTGGGAATAATACCGGGATAAAATATGCACAGATTCGCAATTCACTCGCGGATGATTGGATGCGATGAAATTAAACAATTTTTCCGGAGCGAACGAACTGGTCACGAGAGACGCTGATATAAAAAAGCGGAAATCATGGCTTCGAGAGTAGACGTCGTAGTCATGAAATCCCAAAATCCCTAAGTATGGTATTTTCGGGTATTTTGTGAAAGGATCGGATTCTTGCTAATAGCAGGGCTGCATTTGGGGCGAATAACATAGCTGGAATGTCTTAGCTAATACTGAGGCAAAAATATACTGACTCTCACAAGCCGTTAAATAATTATCAATTTTAAATTCTTCCCTTTGTTAAAAATGTTTTGTTTCCCTTTAAAGCATTTTTTCAATACTTTTATTACCATATACTATTGGGTTGGCAAGAAAGTCATGTCGTTTTTTTTAGTAATCGTTTTTAATCTAATTTATTTACGACTAATCGAGCACCAGGGTCACACTTTTTAGTATCGTTTTAAAGCTTATTGTCTTAGGTACTATCGATGAAAATTTGGTAAATTTTCAATAACATTTGTGGAAGCTATAGCAAATTAAACATGGAGAATCAAAGTGAGCATTTTCGGCATATTTTGCTTTTTTAGTTCCGAAAAGGAAAAAAAGCTTTCGAAGCGAAAAATTGTGCGAAGTGTGTGGTTTAAACAAACCACTCCAGGATTGTTGAAGCAACAGGCATCGAACCATACTTCGGAAAGTATCTGCGTAAACTCATCCCAATTACCTAGTGGTATAGAATTAATGCTGGCAACTATAACAAAAACAATGGGAGCAATGCAGCAAACGCTGCAGGAGCTTGTGCGCACTCAAAATCTCCTCCTGGAGCTTCTAGTCAAACAAAAATCTTAGATGATTACTCTTAAAATATCTTTCTGGAATGCGAATGGCATTTCGCAGCACAAATACGAGCTTATGCAGTTCCTTGATCAATATGACATTGACGCCATGCTCATATCAGAGACTCACTTAACAAATAAAAACTATTTTCATCTTACTGGCTATACATTTTATTTGACAAATCATCCTGATGGGAAGGCTCATGGAGGTACTGGAATTCTGATAAAAAATCGCATTAGGCATTACGAGATGCCATCATTCGCTACGACTTATATCCAAGCAACAGCAGTACACCTCGAAACCCAAAGCGGCTACCTAAGCCTAGCCTCTATATACTGCCCACCGCGCTTCGCTATTACCGAAGCAGAATTCCTAAACTTCTTCGATGTATTGGGTGACCGCTTTATAGCAGCTGGTGACTACAATGCAAAGCACACCCACTGGGGATCTCGACTCATCAACCCCAAGGGAAAACAACTTTACAACGCGATAATAACTCCACGAAACAAGCTTGACTTTATTTCTCCGGGTAAGCCTACATATTGGCCAACAGATTCAAATAAGAAACCTGACCTGATTGATTTTGCTATCACAAGAAGAGTGCCGCAGGCTCATGTTCGTGTGGAGCACTTATCAGATCTATCATCAGATCATTCGCCCACCTTGCTTCACCTCTACGACCATCCTCAGGTTACAGAACGCCCACATTCTCTAACTACTTGTAAAACAGACTGGCTCAAATACAGAAAGTATGTAAGAACCCATATTAATGACTGCCCAAACATTTCCTGTAAAGAAGACCTCGACAATTCAGTTGAAGCGTTAGTGAATGTTATTACACTGGCTGCACAACATTCCACGCAACCTATAACATCTAATAAACCATTTAACAGCAGACGTGCTTCTAGGCACATCGAAGAACTGCTATACAATAAGAGAAGGCTTCGTCGAGAGTGGCAAGCCCATAGATCCCCAGCCTCCAAGGAGCGCCTAAAAATAGCCAACTGCATACTCCGCAAAGCATTAGAAGCTGAGAAAAATAGAGATGAACTATCCTTTATGAAGCAACTCTCACCAAATAGCAAACGATATCCACTGTGGAAAGCTAAGTCAGGCATTTGTCCACCAATAGAAAGTGAATCACCCCTACATACGCAAACAGGAACTTGGACCCGCAGCAACGAAGAACCGCAAACCACTTCCAGCAACGAATAGCTTTGTGCTGCCAATAATCTCCAATCCTGAAGCTAGCCCGCAAATTATATTCCATTCAGAAGAAGTTACAAGAATCATACAGTCCCAAGACAAAAAGAAAGCGCCGGGTCACGATCTCATCACCCCAAAAATGATTATAGAACTGCCAAACTGTGCAACACATCTTCTAACCATAATATTTAACAGCATGATGAATTCTGGATATTATCCTCAACAATGGAGGAAGTCTGTCATCATAATGATCCATAAAGCCGGAAAGGACAAGTCCCAGCCATCGTCATATAGGCCAATCAGCCTTCTGCCGTGCCTATCAAAGATATTTGAAAAGCTGCTCCTCAGTCGCATCAAGCAATACTTACAAGCCCACAATGCAATACCAATGCACCAATTCGGATTTCGTGAAAAACACGGAACTATTGAACAAGTGAACCGGATAACCTCCGAGATTCGAAATGCATTTGAAAGGCGAGAATATTGCTCCGCTGTCTTTCTGGATGTCGCACAGGCCTTCGACCGCGTGTGTCTGGACGGCTTAATTCATAAAATCAGATTAATACTTCCACAAAGCACCCATACCATTTTGGAGTCTTACCTACAGAAAAGAAGCTTTGCAGTGCGGTGCAAAGATTTCCTCTCTGATTATCATCCAATAAAAGCTGGAGTACCCCAAGGAAGTGTGCTTGGGCCGACATTGTATATTATTTATACGGCCGACCTCCCGACATCCACTCTTACAACAACCTCAACTTTTGCTGATGATACTGCTACTAAGTCGGTCTAAATGTCCTCTTAGAGCAACGCAACACCTAGTAGATCACCTCGTGCTTCTAGAACAATGGCTAGCAGACTGGCGCATAAACGTTAACGAACAAAAATGTAAACATGTTACTTTTACCCTAAACAGGCAAACCTGCCCTCCACTATCCCTGAACAACATTATTATGCCAAAAACAACTGAAGTAACATATCTAGGAGTCCACCTGGATAGACGACTCACTTGGCGTAAACATATCGAAGCTAAAAGAAATCATTTAAAATTTAAAGCCAGCAATCTACATTGGCTAATTAACGCCCGTTCGCCACTAAAATTAGAGTACAAAATACTTTTGTATAATGCATATAATTTGGACCGCTGGCTCCGAGCTATGAGGAAACGCATGTGCCAGCAACTTAGAAATAATCCAGAGAGCTCAATCAAAGATATTGAGAACTATAACAGGAGCACCGTGGTATATACGGAATGAAAATATTCATAAAGATCTAAACGTAGGCTTAGTTAAAGACGAACTCGACAAAGCGAAAGCAAAGTATAATCTCAAGCTACAGGCCCATCCTAATGACCTTGCGCGGTCTCTAATCTGGACCACAAGCTATACACGACTCCGGCGAAGAGACCTTCCCACCCAGCAACAATAGTTAGGGCCGTTATTCTAAATAATTAATTTGTAATTAATTAAAATATATAAAATAGATTAAGATTTGCAAACTTGTCGTTAGTCTTTAAGAGAGAAGATTCGATAAATAAAATACCGTTTAAATAAATGCAATTTTGTTGTGTATATTTAAACCTATCGAAATGTAGCAGACATTTTTCAAATCGGAACATTCATTAAAAAGTTATTCGCAATCAAAAAAATGTTATATATCCATCTTCGTCGGGACACAAACCCGACTATAGCGTGCTCTCTTGTTTTATTTGTATTTAAGCACATTATCTACTTTTAAGTAGAAATATACACACACATTGTGTGTATGTATTGTATTGTACATGTATTGTACATATAAGCAAATCAAAACATATCCAAATATACAAATGTACATACATATTTGGTCAAAAGTTCGAATCTTAAGATTAACGATTAACTTGGAAACATTTTGGCTTTGCTTACAGAATTTGTAGTAATTTTTTATTTTCTTCCATGGTGGAAATTAAACAGGGCTTTTACTTCTGCTACAACATGAAAAATATTTTTTGAAAAATAAAACCCAAGCATTTGATCCACAGGACTGACTATTGATCGAAAATCATATTGATCGGAACAGCAGTTTAAGTTGCTCTCTCGGCCGTCGCTCTCTTGGCATCCGCTCTCTGGGTTTGGCTCTCTCGGCAGGCTCCCACAAAATGCAACGCAATAACTTAGAAAATCTAAATAAATTCGTTAAAAATACTTAAAACAAGAGAGAACGCTATAGTTGGGTTGGTGTCCCGACTATCTAATACCCGTCACTCAGCTAAAGGGAGTGCGAGGGAGATAGATATATAAACACTTTTGATTGCGTATAACTTTTTAATGAATGGTCCGATTTGAAAAATATCTTCTACATTTCGATAGGTATTAATAAACACTATAAAATTGCTTTTATATATTTTTAGAATCTTAAAAGATGTGGCCTCCAGACACATTTGAAAATCGTTCATGGCGATTGTGGGCGTTAGGGGGGCGTGGTACCTTTTTAAAACAAACTTGCGCTGCGTAGGAACTCCTAGAATATGCATGCAAAATGCCAATCTTCTAGCTTTTATAGTTTCTGAGATCTCAGCGTTCATACGGACGGACAGACAGACAGACGGACATGGCTATATCGACTCGGGTAGTGACCCTGATCAAGAATATATATACTTTATAGGGTCGGAAACGCTTCCTTCTCCCTGTTACATACTTTTGCACGAATTCAATATACCCTTTTACTCTACGAGTAACGGGTATAAAAATGTTAAAAACTTGAAAAATAAAACTTAAGCATTTGGGCCATAGATTAACTAATGGTTCCAAAATCATCTTGATCGGAGCAGCGGTTTAGATTTTTAAAATCGAAAAGTTAATTTTAAATGTAGCCCCCAAATTATGGGGGATATCGAAATGTCTTTTAGATTTAAAATTAGGCATTTTCAAGACCTAAAATTCTGCAAAATCCAAATTTCGAAATTCCAACCACTTTAGAAGTTAAGCTTACATCTAAGTACATCTAACTCTTGGAGCTGTTTGGGGCCACTGGGGGGACACGTCGGATCTTAGTGGGCGTCTACGCCCCCAATGGAATACTGTGCAAAAATTTGGCTGCTGTAGGTCTTAAGGTTTGGGCTGTGGTCGTATCCCCTTAAAAATCGGTCTTTCATTTTATAATCTTTAGAGATATTATAACATAGTAGTTAGGTAAATATATATATCAAAAGAATGAATATATATGTAAAGGAAGTTACGAACTCTTGACAAAGTCAGCAGGCCTGATGACGATCGATGTGTTCTGTAGAAGTGTTTATGTAATGGTTATATATGTCAATCTATATCATAAGCACAAAAGCAAATTATTGTAAGAATCGTATAATTAATTAAAAACTTGTCTTAGTCTTGCAGTCTTGCGCGGTTTTCGCCGACGATTGCGCCGAATTGGAGCCGCTGGGAGACGTTCCGATGTGTCGATCCTGCTGAAGATTTGGGTGAGGTGAAAATCTCACGGGGGTTCACACCAGTGATCCTTGATAAAGCTAGCCGTTTCCGATGATAAAATGAATCCAAGGTGACAAAATGATGAAGCGTGGCAAGGAAATAAGATCCACCTCACGCCGGCTTACGGGCAGATTTGTTGTCGAAATGGGAATCCTTTATCCCGATCGGCGTGACGCTGTTGCGGATTGGCGTAACGTTGTTGGGGATTGGCGTGCCGCTGATGCGGATTGGCGTCGCGCTGATGCGGATCCAATGTGGCACAGGTGCAAAAATGCAACCGCTCCAAGCGTCACCTTCTCCGTGCTGTGCGCAGAGGGAGGACTCGCAGACTGTCGCAATTCTAAGAAATCGCACGCGGTCGGTGGTTTCTGTGTTCTGGGAGAATTCCAGTCAAAAAACGACAATATTTTGAAGAAATTAACTCACCAACAAGACTGGGAATAATACCGTTATAAAATATGAACAGATTCGCAATTCACTCGCGGATGATTGGATGCGATGAAATTAAACCATTTTTCCGGAGCGAACGAACTGGTCACGAGAGACGCTGATATAAAAAAAGCGGAAATCATGGCTTCGAGAGTAGACGTCGTAGTCATGAAATCCCAAAATCCCTAAGTATGGTATTTTCG
>JBAMCF010000672.1:0-23538 GCA_037075285.1 Drosophila lutescens
TAGTCAGGGGATAACATTTAACAATACTTTATAATGGAGCAACCATCATGCACGGCAGTCCATGAGGACGCAGCAAGCACAAGGAGAGTGGGGTAAGAAGGCGACTACTATGATATAGCCGCAAAATTGAAAATCTGCTTTGATAGTCCGATCAACAGCATGAACAAATCAGCGGTGGCTACAAACTTATGATTGCATACCAACTCAAGAACAATTATTTGGAAGAGAGAGCGGTGAAAGTGTAAAAGTTAAAATTTAGAAATTTGAATCTGTTGGGGCCAGGGATAATTGGCCCCCACTACGTTAGTTGTATTCCTACTGAAAATTCCTATCAGAAAAATCGGACGCTCCGTTCAAAAGTTATACTGAAAAAACAAATTTGCGGGGCCTAGTCAAATGGTGTTCTAATTTGCTTGTCAGCTTTTGTCTGAAAAAGGTCCAAAACGACGTTTTGCAAGTCCGAATGATATGATGTTCAACAGTCGATATAAGAAACTTTTAGTTCTGCATTTGGAAAAACTCGCTAGTTTAGCGGGAAAACAGCTAAAATAGCTAAAATACGGAAGGCCGTAACTTCTAACTTCTCGATTGAAAGGTTTTTTAAATGTAAATTAATTTGTGAAAATGTAATATTTAAAAAAATATGCACAAAACAAAATTTTTTTTAACTTTTTAAGCTTTTTTTTATTTTTCTCAAAAACGGCTCTAACGATTTTTTTTTAAACTTTCAAAACAACTTACGCTGCCTAAGCAATTCTTAAAATAAATAAATAAATAAATAAATACATAAATAAATAAATGAATAAATAAATAAATAAATAAATAAATAAATAAATAAATAAATAAATAAATAAATAAATAAATAAATAAATAAATAAATAAATAAATAAATAAATAATAAATAAATAAATAAATAAATAAATAAGTAATTAAATAGTAAATAAAAAAAAATAAATAAATAAATAAATAAATAAATAAATAAATAAATAAATAAATAAATAATTAAATAAATAAATAGTAAATAAATAAATAATAATAAATAAATAAGTAAATAAAAATCCCCGTACTGAATCCTCCTCGAGGGTGCCGACTGGTAATGACGCTACATTGCCTAATCTTAGGTGGCGTTCAGCTAAGATTAGGGGTCAGAACTGTGTGCTCTAATTTTTTCAATAGCCAAGCCATATGGGGACGACTCCTAGTAATGGTATTGGGGTACTTTGACTATGGTCAAAACAAAAACTTTTGATATCAAACAAAAACACCTCTTAATGAGGTAAAAACAAAAATAGTACCTAAAACGTACAAAAGTTCTGATAATGAACTTTTGTGACGAAAAATGATTTTAGATGCGACTGGTGTACGCTACCTAAAATGTATTCATTCGGCACGCTACAACAGAAAACTTTCGTGTAGATATTAAATATTTGCTTAAGCGGGCCGAACGAATAAATTTTAGGTAGAGTTTTTGTTTGATATAGTCATAGCGACAGGACGTACTTATGCTCTGTTGACAAAACTTTCATTCACTAAATCTATCTGAGGGAGTTAGATAATTAATCGCCAAAGCTATCCTTATGCCCACTCTCCTTTACGGCATTGAAATTTTTGGTAATTGTGATTCGCGGGATATGCGGACATTAATGTGAATCCACATCTAAGGATGTTTTGGAATTTATTCGAGAAAAATTCCCCATCCAAGGACATTCCAGTATAACAATTTCGATTTACCGTTGGATATCGTCTTTTAAAATATTTGCTCCGCCTGATGTGTTTAATGTACTATTTTCTGAAAGCTTTTTGGCTTAATGATGATTTGGTAATAAACCGAGAACAAATAACAAACAACCACTGCGCCAAAAAAATGAAAGGTTTATATTTGGCGTATCAAAATGTTAGGGGACTAAATATGAAGCTACCCGAGCTTTATGCTGACTCCTCTGCATTATCGAAGATATTTTGGATTTTACGGAAACTTGGCTGATACCAGAGATATCTGAATTTAAAGTTCTGTCAAACAATTTTAATACCCATAGGACCGATCGGTCCTCGCGGAGGGGGTAGTGTGCTGATTGCCGTTACCTCCAGTTTAACATCCGAGAAAATGTACTCTCTTATCAATAACGAAATTTAATTTGTTATTGTTAAAGTTTTCCTACAATCCTTATCTATTTTGGTAACCTGTTCTTATATTCCTCCTGACTCTGATTTAATAATTATGAGCACCATCTGTTTGCAATAAAATCTGTTCTATCTTTTCTTTCCGACATCGTTTTGGGTGATTTTAATCTCCCTGATATTTCTTGGTCTCGTCCTACTGACTCACTTGTCGCTATTTCTTTATCCTTTCATGACTTTGTGGACGGCCTTTTAAAATTGTCGTTACAGCAAGTAAGCTTTATACGAAATTCATTAAATAGAAAATTAGATCTTGTATTTGTTTCAGATCCGTCTGAAGTCACGGTATCTTGAATAGACGCTCTTGTTGTACCGGAAGACCGATATCATTGGAATTTACAATTTGCCTCCCCTGAACTGATACCCCCTCTCCTTTAGTTTCTCCAACTAAAATGATATGTTTTCGTAAATGTGACTTTAATAAACTTAACGATATGATTTCTCAATATAATTGTACAGACTGGTACAATTGTATGGATATTGAAAGTGCCACTGAACTATTTTATACAGTGTTAAATCCTTTTTTTCAATGAAAGCGTTCCTGATAAGCTTCCTCCACAGCTAAACACACCTCCTTGGCTTAATAATGCGCTTCAAAGACTTAAAAACCTTAAATCCATCATCTATAAAAAGTATAAAAAATCGGGTAAGCCATCTGATTTTGCGAAATATGTGATGGATGGCTCGTTCAGATTTTAATGTTCTCAAAAGTCATTGCTATTCTATGTATTTAAATCGATGTAAATTCGAATTTTCAAATGATCCAAAGCAGTTTTGCAACTTTGTTAATGACAAGCGTAAGTCTTCGGCATTGCCTTTATCGGTACGTAAAAAAGGTAAAAAAGGATTCTGAAATTTCTGATTTATTTGCCGAGTTTTTCCAAACTACTTATAGCTTGGCTGCTTGGTCAAATTCTAACTACCCTAACCCCTTAAATAGGGTTAATTTGATTTATACCCCTAAAATTATCGAAAGTTCTCTCTTAAGAGATTTAGCAACAACAACGCCAACTTATTTCCCCGGTCCAGATGGACTCCCTGGGGGTTTGCTAAAGTTTTGTGCATCAACCATTTGTAAACCGATTCTTCAACTTTTTCAATTGTCTATTTTAACATCAGTTGTTGGGGCGCGAGTGGCTTGACTGTAGAAGCTGATGAGTCCCAGGAAAAGCGGATGAAAATCCGAGCAGAAATGATAACGAAAACACGGGTAGAAAACTTCGGGGTATTACGCGACGTGCGTGTGTTTAGTAGTGCACTTAAAAATAAGAACTTCACAGCGAAGCGGAGACTTGGGGAATAGTTGGAGAAAGAGACCGAAGGGCAGTGCGAGCAAGCGAGATGTGGACATCTGGAGAAAACTGCCGCTCTACACTGCCTCCTTAAATTAAACGCCCTTTTGGCGTGAACAGGGTGCGAAAGCGGATGCCCAGAATTATACAGGTATTTCAAAATTGTCGGCAATTCCAAAAGCATTTGAACGTATCTTTACTTCTCATTTGCAACATTTATGTTCCTCGCTAATATCACCATGTCAGCATGGGTTTGTTAAGCGAATATCGTACTGCTCCAGTGTTTGGACTCCACAATATGACCACTATCAAAATATGATAGAATCCATCCAAAAGCAATTTCTCCTTTTTGCACTACGAGACTTAAACTGGGAGGAGGGACGCCGTTTGCCTTCTTATAGAGACAGGTTGCGCCTCTTGGATCTACCTACCTTAAAGGATCGTCGTGATGTTATGATGTGATATTACTTCACAAACTTATCACTGGCGCCGTCGACTCAGTTCATCTGCAGAGCTTCCAGCCGATTCCGTCCATTAGCACTTCCTGTGTGCAGGTCAAACTACTCCCGTTTCGACCCCTTCCGAATCCTATGCGATAACTATAATGAATTTTACCACCTCTTATCCTATGAGTGCTCTGCCAAGACTAATTCGCTAAAAGTCATTGCGTTCCTTTCTTCATGGACTTAATATTGTAAAATTTTTTTTTTTTTTAATTTATGATGTTCTTATTTTTATGCTATGTATATAATTTTAAGTCTATTGAGCAGTACATTGCTTTAAATAAACAAATACAAATACAAATACAAATACAAAACCTTCTGACCCTGCATTAAAAACTAAAATCTTAACTCATTTGCTTCATTCTTAGTTGTAGCCATTATAATTCTTTATGTGTCCCGTCTCTATTTGTTTTATGTTGAATTGATAATGGGCCCCGCGCGTAAAAAGCTGGTGGTTGGTGTTGTTGGGCCACTTGTTTGTACTGCTCGTAGTGCATCAACGTCCATATATATACAAACACTGTTTTCGAGGAGACAATTTTTCATGAATGGTATTCGGTTATGGAACAATCTACCGCACCAATACAAACAATTAGGAGCGCAACTTAATCGAGTATTACTATAAAAGAGTAGATGTCGATTTGCGTCATGTTCCCCCAGCCCAAACCATAAGACCTAAAATTCTGGAAAAATTGGATCTGAATCGTGTGTTAGAGGAGGTGTGCATTAGGAAAGGAAATTTTTAAAATTCGGCTCCTATGGACTCCCAGGGCTCTCGAAAAATGCGAAATTGCTTGATTAAAACATCAACCATTCTGACAGTTTTCAACCAAACAAGTTGATATTTTTATTTTAAGCTTTATTTGTGGAAATCTTTGAAAGCCCAGAAGATGAGCCCCAACCGACTTCCGGTTGGGGCACTTAATTAATTTTTCCGAACCGATTATGCGATCGGAACCGTTTTTCGTTTTAAGTACGGAGCTATGCCATACAATCAGTAAGGTATTTTTAATTTAATTTTAATTTTATTGCAGAGAACTGCGTGCACAAATAACATTGCAATTTTAAAAAAGGTAGTATTCGCACAACGTTGATAATCTCGAAATTGTACCAGCCAAAAAGTACCTACCTAACACCTATTTAAAAAAAATGGTTTTAAATTGTGTTTAAGGCGAGGGGCGCACGAAGAAAATTGTTGGAAAATTTAGTCTCAAAAAGGCTAACAGGTCGAATTACACCCACAGTTTTCACCCAAAAGAGTTGGAGCTTTAGGTGCGTTTTTTTAATTTTCCTTATTTTCGGAAATATGTAACTCCAAGCTGTTGATCCCCAGCCGACATTGGGGCACTTCTTCTTTTGTTTACTTACCGATCGTGCGAGCGGATCCGATTTTCGCTTAAACCATTTTGGCCGTAGCCTTTCATAGGTATTTGTGTTATTTTTTATATATTCTTTTTTAAGTTTTTAAGGTTTTTGGGGGTTAGATCTGTTCGAAAAACAAACAGTTTCGGTAAAAAAATCGTAAGACACAAAAATATGTAAGTGGGCTGAACAAAATTAATACAGTCAAACTTCAAATACACATACAGGGAAAAAATAAATAAGAATACCTACAAATTATTTACACAAAATTAAAAAATTTTACAGTTTAAATAAAGCAATTGTAAAGGTGACTTATAGATAAAGTGAATTAATATCAGCCGTCCCTAAATAAAATTTTCTTTCGGACGCCAAGCACCCGGTTATTAATATAAAATTATAATAAACAAAATTCATTATGTCGAATAAAAACATTCTGCCTTCTAATAACTTGTGTTTAGTGTCAACTAATTAGTGGCCTTATGAGTTTTCCAGGCCCATATAGGGAAACTAAAAGAAGACTTGACAGTGACAGTGAAGAAGAATTAATCCGTAGTTATCAACCAGCACGGGCACAACAAGAAAATAACACAGAAACCATGAACGCGGCACAAATAGAGGCGGTAATTCAGGCCGCATTAGCTAGCCAAGAACAGAGGCTCAGAGCCGAATTCGCGGGTCAGATCAATGCCGTTAATCAACAGCTTCAGAGCTTGCGTATAGAAGCGCCAGAGGTAGAATCTTACCAGAGGGTAAAGGTAGTACCGGGAGCACCACAGTGCGATATACCATTACATATAGTGAAGTCAATTCCAGATTTTACTGGCGTACGTGGCATGGAGGCAATCCGCCACCGATGCCTATGAATTATTCGAGTCTTACGAGAGCAGTTCCGCGCATTACCAAGCCGTTACTATTATTAGAAACAAAATTAAGGGACCAGCGCGCGCGCTGCTAGTTTCTTATAATACAGTGCTTAATTTTAAAGCCATACTAGCTAGATTAGACTGCTCCTACGCAGATAAAACATCTTTGCGCCAATTACGGCAGGGACTTGAGTCGGTCCGCCAGGGCGAACAAACACTCATGCAGTATTACGATGAGGTCGAAAGAAAATTGACCCTCGTTACAAACAAAATTGTCATGACACATGACGACGAAAGGGCTTCTTTACTCAATTCAGAGGTTAGGGCAGACGCCCTACACGTATTCATTTCTGGTCTAAAAAAATCACTAAGGGCTGTTGTATTTCCAGCACAGCCAAAAGACCTGACAGCAGCACTGGCATTAGCTAGAGAGGCAGAGGCCAGTATCGAACGAAGTATGTTCGCGGCCACATATGCCAAAGTAGCTGAGCAAAGGAACCAGGAACCTATGGATATTGATCCATAATATTCTAAATTCCGACATCCTACGAGTTTTAGACAGGGAAACAACACTCAATACCAAAATTTGCAGGGCCCAAAAAGACCAAACTCTTCGGAGAGAATGACTGGCCAAAGGCGCCAGCGGGCTAACCACGTTGAGCAAACTGCAAACGCGGAAGAAACTCAAGATTATGAAAACGCGGCCACAGCCGCATTAAGTGCAATTGATGATGACAGTGTCTCATTTGACGGTAACGACCTCGTCAATTTTTTAGAGGAAGGTCTCGCTTGCCCTTCAATGAGCGAGGGCTGGCGGGGAAAACTATAAAAATCCTCATAGACACTGGAGCGGCAAAGAGTTATGTAAAGCCCCTAAAGGAGCTGAAGAACATAATGCCTGTCGACTCCTCATTTACTGTGAGTTCCATTCATGGCTCCAGTAATATAAAAGAAAAATGCTTCATGCACATATTCGGCCTAAAGGCTCAATTTTTTTACTCGATACTATCAACACTTTTGATGCCATAATAGGTTTCGACTTGCTAACGCAGGCCGGAGCGGCATTAGATTTACAAAACAGCGTAATCAGGTATGGAAACATATCTGAACAGCTCAAATACCACGAATGCGATAACGTGAACATCACAAATATCGATGACTTAATAGTCCCAAATTCAGTGAAAGCTGCATTTCAAAAAATGATCCTTAAGAGGAAACAAGCGTTTTCTCACTCTAACGAGGCGCTACCTTTTAGCACCTCGATCATTGCCACAATTCGTACCCCATGGGAGCAGAAGATTTCGTTAACACAGAAATCAAACAGCTGCTAAATGATGGCATTATCCGGCCTTCTAGGTCGCCATTTAACAGCCCAACATGGGTTGTTGACAAAAAGGGACTTGATGCAGATGGCAACAAGAAAAAACGGCTGGTGATCGATTTCAGTACCCTTTGGACTGAAAAATGCGGGAAGCATATTTCAAAGGGCGATCGATGACGTACTACGTGAACAGATTGGGAAGATTTGTTACGTCTACGTAGACGACGAGATAATTTTCTCCGAAAACGCTGTCGACCACGTTATACACATTGACACAGTCCTTAAATGCCTGTGCAAAGCCAACATGAGAGTGGCACCAGAGAAAACAAAATTTTTCAAAGAAAGTGTTGAATTTTTAGGCTTTATTGTTACTTCAAACGGAGCCAAAACGGACCCGGAAAATGTAAAAACCATTCAGGAGTACACTGAACCAAAAAATTTGTTCAGCCTCAGGTCTTTTCTAGGGTTGGCTAGTTACTACAGAAGTTTTGTCAGGGACTTCGCTACCATAGCCACACCACTTACATCCATACTTAAGGGAGAGAATGGCACGGTTAATAAACACATGTCGAAAAAGGTGGCTATCGAATTTGATGAGTCCCAACGCAGAGCGTTCGAGCGCCTGCGAGACATTTTGTCATCAGAATATGTGATACTAACGTATCCAGATTTCAAACTCCCTTTCGATTTGACCACCGATGCCTCAGCAACCGGTATCGGTGCGGTACTGTCCCAAAAAGGCAGGCCAATCACAATGATATCATGTACGTGGAAAGACTGTGAGCTCAATTACGCAACCAACGAAAGAGAATTATTGGCAATTGTTTGGGCTATAGGAAAACTACAAAACTACCTATATGGCACAAAAGAGATCAGGATTTTTACGGACCATCAACCTCTTACTTTCGCTGTATCCGAGCGAAATACGAATGCCAAAATTAAACGATGGAAAGCATTCATCGAAGAACATAACGCCAAGGTGTTCTACAAACCCGGAAAAGAATATTTTGTGGCCGATGCTTTGTCGCGTCGAAACATAAACGCTATACAAAACGAACCCCAATCTGACGTAGCCACTATTCACAGTGAACTTTCCTTAACCTACACGGTCGAATCCACCGATAAACCCCTGAACTGCTACAGGAATCAAATAATCCTGGAGGAAGCAGAGCAGCCTTTACGGCGACACTTCATAGTTTTCGGGACCAAAAACCGACACACAATTCAATTCAATAACAGGGACTCGCTGTTCGGATTGGTCAAAGAGGTAGTAAACGTAGACGTTGTTAACGCCATTTACTGCGACCTCTCCACATTAGCATGCATCCAACATTCCTTGGTGACCGAATTCCCAGCAACCAAGATCTGGCATTGCAAAGAATTCGTGAATGACATCACGGATGCAAATGAACAAAAAGAAATAATTATCTGCGAACACAACCGCGCTCACAGGGCAGCCCAGGAAAACGTTAAACAAGTCCTTCAGGATTACTACTTTCCAAATATGTCCAAACTCGCCAACGAAGTGATTGTAAACTGCAAGACATGCACCAAGGGGAAGTACAACAGACACCCCAAGAAGCAAGAGTTAGGTATCACACCAAACCCCCCCATATGCTGGCGAAATGCTGCATATTGACATATACTCTACGGATAAGAGACTTTTTTTAACCGGCATAGATAAATTTTTAAAGTTCGCTGTAGTACAGCCATTACTTTCTAGGGCCATAGTCGATGTGCGCAGCCCCATATTACAACTAATAAATATTTTCCCAAACATTAAAACAATATATTGTGATAATGAGGCGTCTTTCAACTCGGAGACTATAACCTCATTATTGAAAAATCAATATGACATTGACATTGTTAATGCACCCCCTCTACACAGCAGCTCAAACGCGCAAGTGAAACGATTCCACAGTACCCTAACTGAGATAGCTAGGTGCATGAAAATCGGCCAAAAGGTTGACGACACCGTTGAGCTTATTATGAGAGCCACTGTAGAATATAACAAGACAGTACATTCAGTGACAAGACTGTCACCTAAGCATGCCTTGCACTCAGCTAATGCCGAACAAAAATTGGCAATAATAGGTAATATTGAAAAGGCACAACAGGCCAATCTAGACAGGTGCAACCCTACTAGGCAAAACAGAATTTTTGAGGTAGGAGAAAAAGATTTCTTCTACATTTCGATAGGTATTGATAAACACAACAAGAGAGAACGCTATAGTCGGGTGCCCCGACAATCAGATACCCGTTACTCAGGTAAAGGGAGTGCGAGGGAGATGGAGATAGGTATTGATAAACACAATAAAACTGCATTTTTACTTTTCAGACAGACAGACAGACAGACAGACAGACAGACAGACAGACAGACAGACAGACAGACAGACAGACAGACAGACAGACAGACAGACAGACAGACAGACAGACAGACAGACAGACAGACAGACAGACAGACAGACAGACAGACAGACAGACAGACAGACAGACAGACAGACAGACAGACAGACAGACAGACAGACAGACAGACAGACAGACAGACAGACAGACAGACAGACAGACAGACAGACAGACAGACAGACAGACAGACAGACAGACAGACAGACAGACAGACAGACAGACAGACAGACAGACAGACAGACAGACAGACAGACAGACAGACAGACAGACAGACAGACAGACAGACAGACAGACAGACAGACAGACAGACAGACAGACAGACAGACAGACAGACAGACAGACAGACAGACAGACAAACTGCAAACGCGGAAGAAACTCAAGATTATGAAAACGCGGCCACAGCCGCATTAAGTGCAATTGATGATGACAGTGTCTCATTTGACAGTAACGACCTCGTCAATGTTTTAGAGGAAGGTCTCGCTTGCCCTTCAACGAGAGAGAGGCTGGCGGGCGTAGTTAACTACCAAAAACTCCTCATAGACACTGCGGCACAGAGTGATGTAAAGCCCCTAAAGGAGCTGAAGACAGACAGACAGACAGACAGACAGAAAGACAGCAGACAAGACGAAGACAGACAGACAAAAAAAATTGTCAAAGCCATCGACAAATTTTATAAATACAATATATATATATAAATTATGTTTTGATTCTGGAGCCACGCGCTATCCCTCGCCGCTGTCCGTGAGGGTGAGGAGTTGCGGTCCAATTGCCAACGTGGCTGGTCCGGGGGAAGGGGTGAAGATGCAGTTGCCACCGTGGCTGGCTGCTATTATGGATGAGCTGGGCGGTTGCCACTGGCTCTCTTCTCTCTTCTTATGAAGATTACGTCGGGAGTAACTAACTCCGTTGCTAACGGCCCTTAAGGCTCGATAACCAATTTCAATTAATAAAGGCAGTGTTGACGGCAATTGCCGGAGTTTTATATTCAAGCCAATGCTCTTTAATGAATGTCCAAGTAAAAATAAAAAAATTTTTGACTGTACGTAAGCTATGCGCGGCCGGCAAGCCGACCGCTCGTGCAGCAAAGTGCTGACACTAGCAGGCACGGCCTCTAAAGATGTTTATGCTGATTTTGCAACTGAACACTAGGGTGATCCAAAAATCACCCAAGATCTGTATCGACTTATAATTACTCCTTAACAGTGTTAACAACTCTCCCCTTAGGAATATGACCGTCCTCGGTCATCTGGAATTTGTCAACGACTTGTTGGATCTCCCGTGCGTCTCGTCTCCTCCTCAGCATCTTGATAAGTAGGAAGGAGCAGCTGATGAGAAGACTGGCTCCCAAGCCAACCGCGAACCAGGTGTCGATAGTTCCAGCCGATTTCACTTCTTCCTTAAGCCCTTGGATAACCTCCAAGTTTTGGGTGTTAATTCTTTGGAGAAGTGGCATGCTTAGTGTGGAATCGTGGCCGATGATGTTGAGTAACGGGGATGCCACCATGCCCGGAGTTTTTCTTATGGCTTCACGTTGGTTTGAGTATTTGGTGCCATTGATGAAAGCCACTCGCTCGAACGTAATGAGGTGTGTGCCGTCGGTGGCTATTTCAGGGCCGTCGTCAGTGCTGACTTTAGCTGGGCACTCGTTGATTATTATTACTCCGTCATCTATTAACGTGATGGGGTCTAGGTGGCTGGCTTGCGTCTCGCATAGTGCGGTACTCCCCGCGTGTAGGCCTCGAGCACAAGTATCATGGGTCGCTAGCTTGCAAAACGACGCGTAAGTTCTTGTTACGCAATCGGTGACTGCTAAGACGTCGCTATTGCATTCGGCTACTGTGTTCTCCTTCAATTGCAGGATGGTATGTTGGTGTGATACAGGGAAGATCGTGACTTTTTTACAAATAGTTTTAATCTTAGGGTATGCGATTAGCACATGGATAATACTATCGGACTGAAGGACTCTAATGTTAGACGCCTCTAGTAGGCTAATGATGGGGACTTCTATGGGGTGATCAACAAATACAGACTTCAAATCATTTTGATTAAAAATTGCTGGGCTTATGATGTTGGCTTTTGCAAGTGTGACTGTAAGCATTACGTTTTGAATCTCGGTTATTTGTATTCTATTTCTGGCCAAAAGTACCTCGTACAGGTGGGAAGTGTCAACTATATTATTTTGTTTTGCCTTGATAATTTTATTAACGGCCTCTGTTAATTCATTAATTTTATTCTGCGTCTGCGTATTAATTAAAGCCTGCCGGTTATTTGACTCAATTAAACGTGCCTCGGACACTTTTAGCATATCGAAGTCGGCCGCATCAGGTGTGCCCGCAATTACTTTGAGTGCGGTGCCTAGGAAGTCTAGGCTCCTGGCCGTCCTATGGTGTATTTTTAAGACAGACAATAAACTTCTAACATGTTCGGTATCGACGTCTAACATTTTTATACCCTTGCAGAGGGTATTATAATTTCAGTCAGATATTGTAACGCAGTGAAGGAGACGTTTCCGACCACATAAAGTATATATATTCTTGATCAGCACCAATAGCCGAGTCCATCTAGCCATGTCCGTCTGTCCGTCTATCCGTTTCTATGCGAACTAGTCTCTCAGTTTTAAAGCTATCGCAATGAAACTTTACCAAAAGTCTTCTTTCAATTGCAGGTAGTACATATGTCGGAGCGAGCCGGATCGGACCACTATATCTTAAGGCTCCCATACGAATAATCAAACAAATATAAGAAAATTCATAGTAACTTTGCAGGAAGTAGGCGTTTTGATTTACTGGGGTTCGTTTTGTATAGCGTTTATGTTTCGACGCGACAAAGCATCGGCCACAAAATATTCTTTTCCGGGTTTGTAGAACACCTTGGCGTTATGTTTTTCGATGAATGCTTTCCATCGTTTAATTTTGGCATTCGTATTTCGCTCGGATACAGCGAAAGTAAGAGGTTGATGGTCCGTAAAAATCCTGATCTCTTTTGTGCCATATAGGTAGTTTTGTAGTTTTCCTATAGCCCAAACAATTGCCAATAATTCCCTTTCGTTGGTTGCGTAATTGAGCTCACAGTCTTTCCACGTACATGATATCATTGTGATTGGCCTGCCTTTTTGGGACAGTACCGCACCGATACCGGTTGCTGAGGCATCGGTGGTCAAATCGAAAGGGAGTTTGAAATCTGGATACGTTAGTATCACATATTCTGATGACAAAATGTCTCGCAGGCGCTCGAACGCTCTGCGTTGGGACTCATCAAATTCGATAGCCACCTTTTTCGACATGTGTTTATTAACCGTGCCATTCTCTCCCTTAAGTATGGATGTAAGTGGTGTGGCTATGGTAGCGAAGTCCCTGACAAAACTTCTGTAGTAACTAGCCAACCCTAGAAAAGACCTGAGGCTGAACAAATTTTTTGGTTCAGTATACTCCTGAATGGTTTTTACATTTTCCGGGTCCGTTTTGGCTCCGTTTGAAGTAACAATAAAACCTAAAAATTCAACACTTTCTTTGAAAAATTTTGTTTTCTCTGGTGCCACTCTCATGTTGGCTTTGCACAGGCATTTAAGGACTGTGTCAATGTGTATAACGTGGTCGACAGCGTTTTCGGAGAAAATTATCTCGTCGTCTACGTAGACGTAACAAATCTTCCCAATCTGTTCACGTAGTACGTCATCGATCGCCCTTTGAAATATGCTTCCCGCATTTTTCAGTCCAAAGGGTACTGAAATCGATCACCAGCCGTTTTTTCTTGTTGCCATCTGCATCAAGTCCCTTTTTGTCAACAACCCATGTTGGGCTGTTAAATGGCGACCTAGAAGGCCGGATAATGCCATCATTTAGCAGCTGTTTGATTTCTGTGTTAACGAAATCTGCTGCTCCCATGGGGTACGAATTGTGGCAATGATCGAGGTGCTAAAAGGTAGCGCCTCGTTAGAGTGAGAAAACGCTTGTTTCCTCTTAAGGATCATTTTTGGAAATGCAGCTTTCACTGAATTTGGGACTATTAAGTCATCGATATTTGTGATGTTTACGTTATCGCATTCGTGGTATTTGAGCTGTTCAGATATGTTTCCATACCTGATTACGCTGTTTTGTAAATCTAATGCCGCTCCGGCCTGCGTTAGCAAGTCGAAACCTATTATGGCATCAAAAGTGTTGATAGTATCGAGTAAAAAAAATTGAGCCTTTAGGCCGAATATGTGCATGAAGCATTTTTCTTTTATATTACTGGAGCCATGAATGGAACTCACAGTAAATGAGGAGTCGACAGGCATTATGTTCTTCAGCTCCTTTAGGGGCTTTACATAACTCTTTGCCGCTCCAGTGTCTATGAGGATTTTTATAGTTTTCCCCGCCAGCCCTCGCTCATTGAAGGGCAAGCGAGACCTTCCTCTAAAAAATTGACGAGGTCGTTACCGTCAAATGAGACACTGTCATCATCAAGTGCACTTAATGCGGCTGTGGCCGCGTTTTCATAATCTTGAGTTTCTTCCGCGTTTGCAGTTTGCTCAACGTGGTTAGCCCGCTGGCGCATTTGGCCAGTCATTCTCTCCGAAGAGTTTGGTCTTTTTGGGCCCTGCAAATTTTGGTTTTGAGTGTTGTTTCCCTGTCTAAAACTCGTAGGATGTCGGAATTTAGAATATTATGGATCAATATCCATAGGTTCCTGGGATTGATTTTGTTAACCCTGATCTACCCAGTTGTCCTGTTTACGCCATGAATCGTTGTTCTGATACTTGTTTGGCTTTTTGAAAAAATGGGGATTTTTTTCTGGTCCGTGGTCGGCACCAGAATTTTTCCCTTGTTTCTCGGGAGCTTTGTGCTGGCCCTTGTGATAATCTGTATTCTGACTTCTTTGCTCAGCTACTTTGGCATATGTGGCCGCGAACATACTTCGTTCGATACTGGCCTCTGCCTCTCTAGCTAATGCCAGTGCTGCTGTCAGGTCTTTTGGCTGTGCTGGAAATACGTGTATGTATAGGTCGTGAATACGTGTAGGTCGTCATGTGTCATGACAATTTTGTTTGTAACGAGGGTCAATTTTCTTTCGACCTCATCGTAATACTGCATGAGTGTTTGTTCGCCATGGCGGACCGACTTAAGTCCCTGCCGTAATTGGCGCAAAGATGTTTTATCTGCGTAGGAGCAGTCTAATCTAGCTAGTATGGCTTTAAAATTAAGCACTGTATTATAAGAAACTAGCAGCGCGCGCGCTGGTCCCTTAATTTTGTTTCTAATAATAGTAACGGCTTGGTAATGCGCGGAACTGCCCTCGTAAGACTCGAATAACTAGCAGCGCGCGCGCTGGTCCCTTAATTTTGTTTCTAATAATAGTAACGGCTTGGTAATGCGCGGAACTGCCCTCGTAAGACTCGAATAATTCATAGGCATCGGTGGCGGATTGCCTCCATGCCACGTACTCATCTTGTACGCCAGTAAAATCTGGAATTGACTTCACTATATGTAATGGTATATCGCACTGTGGTGCTCCCTGTACTACCTTTACCCTCTGGTAAGATTCTACCTCTGGCGCTTCTATACGCAAGCTCTGAAGCTGTTGATTAACGGCATTGATCTGACCCGCGAATTCGGCTCTGAGCCTCTGTTCTTGGATAGCTAATGCGGCCTGAATTACCGCCTCTATTTGTGCCGCGTTCATGGTTTCTGTGTTATTTTCTTGTTGTGCCCGTGCTGGTTGATAACTACGGATTAATTCTTCTTCACTGTCACTGTCAAGTCTTCTTTTAGTTTCCCTATATGGGCCTGGAAAACTCATAAGGCCACTAATTAGTTGACACTAAACACAAGTTATTGGAAGGCAGAATGTTTTTATTCGACATAATGCATTTTGTTTATTATAATTTTATATTTATAACCGGGTGCTTGGCGTCCGAAAGAAAATTTTATTTAGGGACGGCTGATATTAATTCACTTTATCTATAAGTCACCTTTACAATTGCTTTATTTAAACTGTAAAATTTTTTAATTTTGTGTAAATAATTTGTAGGGATTCTTATTTATTTTTTCCCTGTATGTGTATTTGAAGTTTGACTGTATTAATTTTGTTCAGCCCACTTACATATTTTTGTGTCTTACGATTTTTTTACCGAAACTGTTTGTTTTTCGAACAGATCTAACCCCCAAAAACCTTAAAAACTTAAAAAATAATATATAAAAAATAACACAAATACCTATGAAAGGCTACGGCCAAAATGGTTTAAGCGAAAATCGGATCCGCTCGCACGATCGGTAAGTAAACAAAAGAAGAAGTGCCCCAATGTCGGCTGGGGATCAACAGCTTGGAGTTACATATTTCCGAAAATAAGGAAAATTAAAAAAACGCACCTAAAGCTCCAACTCTTTTGGGTGAAAACTGTGGGTGTAATTAGACCTGTTAGCCTTTTGGAGACGAAATTTTCCAACAATTTTCTTCGTGCGCCCCTCGCCTAAAACACAATTTAAAACCATTTTTTTTAAATAGGTGGTAGGTAGGTACTTTTTGGCTGGTACAATTTCGAGATTATCAACGTTGTGCGAATACTACCTTTTTTTAAATTGCAATGTTATTTGTGCACGCATATATTATTGCACGCATTTTATTGTTTTAAAGTACAAAAATGCATATGTACGTATGTGTGTATACGTATATCTCAATAGTTTCTGTAATTTCTTTACAGATTTCGAGTAGAGCCCAGAAACTAAAACTCCTTAATATTTTACGGGATACATACACATTTTGATTTAGAATTGCATTCATTAGGTAATCCGGTATTTTATCCTAATTTAATCATTACATACTTACCCTGCAGTTCCCGAATTCAGACCGTGCGCTAAATTGCACTGAGTCGTCTGCGACGCCGGCAGAGCCTCGGCAGAATCGACTCTCTCACCAACCCCCTCTCTCTCAATCTCTCTCTTTACGAAATTAAGGTGCTGAAATAGCAGTAAATCAGCGCTAAAAAAGCCATAGTTTCTGGCAGTGATAAGCCCCTAGGACATGCCCATGTTAAAATCATCGCTATTTTTCATACAAATTCACTAGTGATTGAGCGCTTAGTGCTCAATTTTTAGCAGTGATTCACTGCCAAAAAGGCGCTGAATGGAACTGCAGGGTACGTACATGCCAATTTGTCGATGTGTGTGTGTATCATTGCGTTTCTTACATACAAATGTGACGACTGAAAGTTTTTCCTTGAAAACCAAGTTAAAATTGTTTTTAAATCAAAACAAAAATTCCTTATGCATTTTACGGGTTGGCTACACTCTTGACTTAGAATTGCATCTATTAGATAATCCGTTCTGGTATCCAAATAGTAAAGTTTTGATCAGGTGTTTCCAAACCAGAAAAAAACATTTGCCGTCTCTCTTTCGCTTCAAATGACTCTCTCTCTGCTCTCTCTCTCTGCATCTGCTGACGTTGTTTTTGTGAGAGCTGTGTTCGGAATTCGTTCGTGAATGCTGTGAACTGCCGAGGCATACACAAAACAAAAACAACGTGCTGCCAAAAAGGTCCGCGCAACCCCCGCAATCTTACAAAAACAATCATATAAAATCAACCGTGGGTCCCGAAAAATAAAAAAAATACCTTACTGATTGTATGGCATAGCTCCGTACTTAAAACGAAAAACGGTTCCGATCGCATAATCGGTTCGGAAAAATTAATTAAGTGCCCCAACCGGAAGTCGGTTGGGGCTCATCTTCTGGGCTTTCAAAGATTTCCACAAATAAAGCTTAAAATAAAAATATCAACTTGTTTGGTTGAAAACTGTCAGAATGGTTGATGTTTTAATCAAGCAATTTCGCATTTTTCGAGAGCCCTGAGAGTCCATAGGAGCCGAATTTTAAAAATTCCTTTCTTAGTGCTCATCTCCTCTAACACACGATTCAGACCCAATTTTTCCAGAATTTTAGGTCTTATGGTTTGGGCTGGGGGAACATGACGCAAATCGACATCTACTCTTTTATAGTAATACTCGATTAAGTTGCGCTCCTAATTGTTTGTATTGGTGCGGTAGATTGTTCCATAACCGAATACCATTCATGAAAAATTGTCTTCTCGAAAACAGTGTTTGTATATATATGGACGTTGATGCACTACGAGCAGTACAAACAGGTGGCCCAACAACACCAACCACCAGCTTTTTACGCGCGGGGCCCATTATCAATTCAACATAAAACAAATAGAGACGGGACACATAAAGAATTATAATGGCTACAACTAAGAATGAAGCAAATGAGTTAAGATTTTAGTTTTTAATGCAGGGTCAGAAGGTTTTGTATTTGTATTTGTATTTGTTTATTTAAAGCAATGTACTGCTCAATAGACTTAAAATTATATACATAGCATAAAAATAAGAACATCATAAATTAAAAAAAAAAAAAAATTTTACAATATTAAGTCCATGAAGAAAGGAACGCAATGACTTTTAGCGAATTAGTCTTGGCAGAGCACTCATAGGATAAGAGGTGGTAAAATTCATTATAGTTATCGCATAGGATTCGGAAGGGGTCGAAACGGGAGTAGTTTGACCTGCACACAGGAAGTGCTAATGGACGGAATCGGCTGGAAGCTCTGCAAGGAACGTTCCAATTGAGGGTACCTAACAGATCAACTGAGTCGACGGCGCCAGTGATAAGTTTGTGAAGTAATATCACATCATAACATCACGACGATCCTTTAAGGTAGGTAGATCCAAGAGGCGCAACCTGTCTCTATAAGAAGGCAAACGGCGTCCCTCCTCCCAGTTTAAGTCTCGAAGTGCAAAAAGGAGAAATTGCTTTTGGATGGATTCTATCATATTTTGATAGTGGTCATATTGTGGAGTCCAAACACTGGAGCAGTACGATATTCGCTTAACAAACCCATGCTGACATGGTGATATTAGCGAGGAACATAAATGTTGCAAATGAGAAGTAATAATACGTTCAAATGCTTTTGGAATTGCCGACAATTTTGAAATACCTGTATAATTCTGGGCATCCGCTTTCGCACCCTGTTCACGCCAAAAGGGCGTTTAATTTAAGGAGGCAGTGTAGAGCGGCAGTTTTCTCCAGATGTCCACATCTCGCTTGCTCGCACTGCCCTTCGGTCTCCCTCTCCAACTCTTCCCCAAGTCTCCGCTTCGCTGTGAAGTTCTTATTTTTAAGTGTACTACTAAACACACGCACGTCGCGTAATACCCCGAAGTTTTCTACCCATGTTTTCGTTATCATTTCTGCTCGGATTTTCATCCGCTTTTCCTGGGGCTCATCAGCTTCTACAGTCAAGCCACTCGCGCCCCAACAACTGATATTAAAATAGACAATTGAAAAAGTTGAAGAATCGGTTTACAAATGGTTGATGCACAAAACTTTAGCAAACCCCAGGGAGTCCATCTGGACCGGGGAAATAAGTTGGCGTTGTTGTTGCTAAATCTCTTAAGAGAGAACTTTCGATAATTTTAGGGGTATAAATCAAATTAACCCTATTTAAGGGGTTAGGGTAGTTAGAATTTGACCAAGCAGCCAAGCTATAAGTAGTTTGGAAAAACTCGGCAAATAAATCAGAAATTTCAGAATCCTTTTTTGAGTTTAAACGTACCGATAAAGGCAATGCCGAAGACTTACGCTTGTCATTAACAAAGTTGCAAAACTGCTTTGGATTATTTGAAAATTCGAATTTACATCGATTTAAATACATAGAATAGCAATGACTGTTGAGAACATTAAAATCTGAACGAGCCATCCATCACATATTTCGCAAAATCAGATGGCTTACCCGATTTTTTATACTTTTTATAGGTGATGGATTTAAGATTTTTAAGTCTTTGAAGCGCATTATTAAGCCAAGGAGGTGTGTTTAGCTTTGAAGGAAGCTTATCAGGAACGCTTTCATTGAAAAAAAGTATTTAACACTATATAAAATAGTTCAGTGGCACTTTCAATATCCATACAATTGTACCAGTCTGTACAATTATATTGAGAAATCATATCGTTAAGTTTATTAAAGTCACATTTACGAAAACATATCATTTTAGTTGGAGAAACTAAAGGAGAGGGGGTATCAGTTCAGGGGAGGCAAATTGTAAATTCCAATGATATCGGTCTTCCGGTACAACAAGAGCGTCTATTCTAGATACCGTGACTTCAGACGGATCTGAAACAAATACAAGATCTAATTTTCTATTTAATGAATTTCGTATAAAGCTTACTTGCTGTAACGACAATTTTAAAAGGCCGTCCACAAAGTCATGAAAGGATAAAGAAATAGCGACAAGTGAGTCAGTAGGACGAGACCAAGAAATATCAGGGAGATTGAAATCACCCAAAACGATGTCGGAAAGAAAAGATAGAACAGATTTTATTGCAAACAGATGGTGCTCATAATTATTAAATCAGAGTCAGGAGGAATATAAGAACAGGTTACCAAAATAGATAAGGATTGTAGGAAAACTTTAACAATAACAAATTCCCCCCAAATACCCCCTACGCGAGGACCGATCGGTCCTATGGGTATTAAAATTGTTTGACAGAACTTCAAATTCAGATATCTCTGGTATCAGCCAAGTTTCCGTAAAATCCAAAATATCTTCGATAATGCAGAGGAGTCAGCATAAAGCTCGGGTAGCTTCATATTTAGTCCCCTAACATTTTGATACGCCAAATTTCATTTCATTTTTTTGGCGCAGTGGTTGTTTGTTATTTGTTCTCGGTTTATTAGGAACAAATTCTTTTATTACCTAATCATCATTAAGCCAAAAAGCTTTCAGAAAATAGTACATTAAACACATCAGGCGGAGCAAATATTTTAAAAGACGATATCCAACGGTAAATCGAAATTGTTATACTGGAATGTCCTTGGATGGGGAATTTTTCTCGAATAAATTCCAAAACATCCTTAGATGTGGATTCACATTAATGTCCGCATATCCCGCGAATCACAATTACCAAAAATTTCAATGCCGTAAAGGAGAGTGGGCATAAGGATAGCTTTGGCGATTAATTATCTAACTCCCTCAGATAGATTTAGTGAATGAAAGTTTTGTCAACAGAGCATAAGTACGTCCTGTCGCTATGACTATATCAAACAAAGACTCTACCTAAAATTTATTCGTTCGGCCCGCTTTAGCAAATATTTAATATCTACACGAAAGTTTTCTGTTGTAGCGTGCCGAATGAATACATTTTAGGTAGCGTACTTATTTAGTCGCATCTAAAATCATTTTTCGTCACAAAAGTTGATATCAGAACTTTTGTACGTTTTAGGTGCGATCGTCACTATTTTTGTTTTTACCTCGTTAAGAGGTGTTTTTGTTTGATATCAGAAGTTTTTGTTTTGACCATAGTCAAAGTACCCCAATACCATTACTAGGAGTCGTCCCCATATGGCTTGGCTATTGAAAAAACTAGAGCACACAGTTCTGACCCCTAATCTTAGCTGAACGCCACCTAAGATTAGGCACTGTAGCGTCATTACCAGTCGGCACCCTCAAGGAGGATTCAGTACGGGGATTTTTATTTACTTATTTATTTATTTATTTATTTATTTATTTATTTATTTATTTATTTATTTATTTATTCATTTATTCATTTATTTATTTATTCATTTATTCATTTATTCATTTATTCATTTATTCATTTATTCATTTATTCATTTATTCATTTATTCATTTATTCATTTATTTATTTATTTATTTATTTATTTATTTATTTATTCATTTATTCATTTATTCATTTATTTATTTATTTATTTATTCATTTATTTATTTATTTATTTATTTATTTTAAGAATTGCTTAGGCAGCGTAAGTTGTTTTGAAAGTTTAAAACAAAATCGTTAGAGCCGTTTTTGAGAAAAATAAAAAAAAGCTTAAAAAGTTTAAAAAAAATTTTGTTTTGTGCATATCTTTTTAAATATTACATTTACACAAATTAATTTACATTTTAAAATACCTTTCAATCGAGAAGTTAGAAGTTACGGCCTTCCGTATTTTAGCTATTTATAGCTGTTTTCCCGCTAAACTAGCGGGTTTTTCCAAAATGTAGAACTAAAGTTTCTTATATCGAGCTGTTAAACATCATATCAAATTTTCAGGACTTTAAAACCATGTTTTGGGACACACAGACAAACTGACAAACAGAATTAAATTTTCATTTTGACTAGGCCCCCGCAAATTTGTTTTCGGTATAACTTTTGAACGGAGCGTCCGATTTTCTGATAGGAGTTTTCAGTAGGAATACAACTAACGTAGTGCGAGGGGCCAATTATCCCCACCGGCCCCAACAGATTCAAATTTCTAAATTTTAACTTTTACACTTTCACCGCTCTCTCTCCCAAACCAATTGATTTTCTTGAGGTCTTGGTATGCAATCCTTTAAGTTTTAGCAATACCTTTGATTTGGTGTAATACTCATTACGATCGGACTATCAAAGCAGATTTTCAATTTTGCGGCTATATATATCGTAGTAGTCGCCTTCGCACACTCTCCTTGTGCGCTGCGTCACTACATGGACTGCCGTCCATAGTGATGGTTGCTCCATTATAAAGTATTGTTAAATGTTATCCCCTGACTAACTGCATTCACTTCATAGCTGATCGGCGTATGGTTTATATAAAATTTTTATAGTGAAAGTGTTGAAATTTTTACCAATTACCAAGCACTTCGATTTCCAAGGATTTATACCCAAGACATTTTTCTTTGCCCATATTTCAATAAGTGACATCATCATACCCGTTACTCGTAGAGTAAAAGGGTATATTGTATTCGTGCAAAAGTATGTAACAGGTAGAAGGAAGCGTTTCCCACCCCATAAAGTATATATATTCTTGATCAGGATCACTAGCCGAGTCGATCTAGCCATGTCCGTCTGTCCGTCTGTCTGTCTGTCTGTCTGTCTGTATGAACGCTGAGATCTCGGAAACTATAAAAGCTAGAAGATTGGCATTTTGCATGCATATTCTAGTAGTTCCTACGCAGCGCATGTTTATTTCAAAAAGGTGTCAAGCCTCCTCTAACGCTCACAATCGCCCACTAACGATTTTAAAATGTGTCTGGCGCCCACACCTTTAAAGATTTCCGAGAAGTATAAATGCCATTTTGTTGTGTATATTTATACCTATCGAAATGTAGAAGACATTTTTCAAATTGGACCATTCATTAAAAAGTTATTCGCAATCAAAAAAATGTTATATATCCATCTCCCTCGCACTCCCTTTAGCTGAGAGACGGGTATTAGATAGTCGGGACACCAACCCGACTATAACGTTCTCTCTTGTTTTATTTTACTTATATAAAGGGCCTAGCACAGATCCATGTGACATTCCCCTGGATAAGTTCCGGAGAGAAGATACTTGTGTCCCAGAGACGACTGCTTGATACCTATTCATTAATAACGACCTAAAAGCTTTGTCGCGTTAGTCGAGAAATTGAACATTTTCCTAAGCTTGGTACTGAGAACATTATGATTCACAGAATCAAAAGCCTATGGTCAAGGAGCGTTAAAAACTTTACTCAGTTCCCGTCCAGATGTATCTTATATCCACAACAATATTAGTGATTGCAGTAATACAACTCCATTTCTTACGAAATCCAGATTGTTTTTCATTAAGTAGAGAATTATTAGCTAAGTAAA
>JBAMCF010000673.1:0-18252 GCA_037075285.1 Drosophila lutescens
TCCCGATACAGTTTCAGCCCCAACAGCAAAATCAATTGCTACTGCCCATAGTGCTTCTCAGGACGCACAGAGTAAAATTTAGCCAATCTAGGGGGACTTGAATCAGTAGGAGTCGTATTTTTGAAGATATCGGCTTTAAGTATGGAGTGAATATTCTAGTAAGCCCAAAAATAATGTTAGATATAAAAAAATGGGCGTGGCACTTTGGGGGGCTTAACAAAATAAACAAAAATTATTTTTTTTAAAGATAAAAACCCAAATACAAATATTAAAAACAAAAATTTTTACAAACTTTTACCTATTTTCGAATTTTTTGTTATAATTTTCGCGAACTTAAAAAATTTTTTTTTTATTTTTATAGACTGTTGGATTTTGGTTTTATGCTCATGTTTTCAGCTGTAACTTCGATGTTATACGCTAAACAGCTTCAAATAAGGTTTTATATTAAAGATAATTGATTAAAAAACAAAAAAACTTCGGTTTATTTTTGTAGGTTTTTTTTTGTAAGTGGTAGCAATTTAAACTTCATAGAAAAGTTGTACTACTTTTTTTTTGCCAAGCTAGTCCGACTCCGAATTCGAGTCACAGCTGTCGTCAGTGTATTCATCTTTTGATAAAAGTTGGGACACATCTTTTGGACAGGGACCGTAATCATTATAAGCGATATTCATAAAACTCAGAAATAATCAATATTTATGAGTTTTATAAATATGTATGAGGAATAATCATTATTTTTGAGTTTTATAAATATGTATCAGGAATAATTATTACATGTAAGCGAAAAAAATATCGCTCACAAATAATTATTATTTTGTGAGCGATATTATTTCGCTTAAAAATATCACTCAAAGTGCGATTGCAGCCGTTCTAACCTGAATTTTGCAAAGATTTAAATGTGTGTTTGTAGGTGGAAGCACGGAGCACATATACAGATAAAAAATCCATTTAAAAAGCGGTTTTAAGTTTACAAGAGGTATGTGCGTACCCCATTTTCTATCAACAGTAGACTTTTATGTCATTTTTGTGTTACTGAAATGGCTTAACAACAGAGTGTGAACTATTCCACACAGAACTAAGTCGATATGTAGGCTAGGTGTTAGTGTGTTGGTACACAGTGCGTGGCACCTCGATGAAACAAACTTGCGCTGCGTAGGAAGCCCAAGAATATGTGTGTGAAATCTCAACCTTCTAGCTTTTATAGTTTCCGAGATCTCAGCGTTCATACGGACAGACAGACGGACAGACGGACATGGCTAGATCGACTCGGCTAGTAACCCTGATCAAGAATATATATACATTATAGGGTCGGAAACGCTTCCTTCTCCCTGTTACATACTTTTTTACTCTACGAGTAACGGGTATAATAATGATTATTATTTCCATGATCATTGCGGATTTGAAAAGGTTATCTAAATAGTAACCAAATGGTGTATTCCATTTGGTTTTCCGACTATTATAAGTGACTGATTTTTATGTTCAAAAAATAAAAAATAATGATTATTTTCAGTCCCTGCTTTTGGAAGCTCTAATTATCTAGTTTTTGGTGGTGCTCGCATTTTTTCTATAAACGGATCGGATGATATCAGTAAGCATACGATCAAAACATTATACAATTTTGGACAGACAATTTTTGTATACTGCCTCAAGGTATTGTATTGGTGCATTGACAATTTACTGTCTATCATAAGGGAAAGTGCTTGATCTGCGGACAGGCGTTTTGAAGTGCCATTAGAAGATAATTTAGCTTTCTTAATTATAGTCCCTGTGGACGCGGGAGCATTTGATAATTCATTAATTAATTTAGCTGAATCCCGTTTTCCGTCCGCCCGCAAAGCCTGTTCTGCGGCTGATAGCAATTGATCCTCATCCATCGTTGACAAAAATTCTTAGCTTTTCCTTTTTTGTGTTTTAGGACAACACTCAGAAAACGCTTATTGTGCCCTCCCTCTTTAACTTCGCAATTTAATGTGACCAGAAACCAACAAAGAAACTCAAAAGACAGTTTACTCATGTGTAATTTCAATTTGGAGTGATCAATGTCATTGCCAAACACCATCACTGCGTGCTGTACAAGAGCGTCTCGCTGAGCGGTTTTTATGTTTTTTGACCAAATCTCGAAAAATGCAGCACGGCTTATTTCACTCATTTCTAAATATAAAGTCTTTGGGCAAAATATGGGCAAGATTTTATTTTAGATTCTGAATCGAATGAATGCCTGAGAATGATGTATGTTCTGGTTGGATAGAGTACGATAGAATAATATAAGTTTTTTTCCACCAAAAAAACAAAATATGAAAAAATTCACTTACTTTTTGACACTTTTTCAAAAAAAAAAATAATTTTTTGTTGGTTACAAAAAATGTCCTTGTTTTTAAAATGTGGATTAAAAATTGTCTAAAGTAACTAAGTAAAATAAGACTAAACTTTGTAAACTGATGCTCGCTTCCCAGTGCAAACTTATATGCATTTCTAAAGTCCAACTTTAAAAACCGTTATCTTTTTGTTCTGTTTTGTGCCTCTATTTGTAACAGTTGAACATTTCTAAAAGTGCTGCTTAAAGCTCATTGACTTCAAAAATAGTTCAACTTTTGCTAAAAGTCCCCCTAGACTGGCAAAATCTTACTCTGTGGGTCGCCTCAGATCTAATTCCGCATGTCGAGGACCCTTTCAATGTATTCAAAAATCAGCTTGTCTTCGATCCTAAGAGACCGAATTACGTGTGCAAAACCCCACACGCGGGTTTTGTACGCTACTTAATCCCGGTCACTTCCGCAGAATCTGTACGACCATCTCTGTATTTGTATATGTATTTGTATTTTATTATTACGTGTCATCCTAACTCTACAAGTTTGGAACTTATAAATTAATGCGCTAGTCACAGATAGGTGCAAACATTTACTTATTATATGACTTAAAACTAATTTTATATATAAAAGAAAAACTAACCTAAGTCGCTTTCTAATTTTACTTTAATTTACCTAATAGTGTTTTTAAGGTGTGAGAGTAGCTTTGTTTTGAATTGCATAGCACTGCTAATATTCTTTATATTGCTGGGGAGCTGATTCCATGATCGAATAGCATTTATTAAAAATTGTCTCTCGGCTGTCAATGATCTAGGTCTTATGCAAGTTAGGTTGTTTGCTCTTCTAGAGGCTGTAAATTGGAGTTTTTCAAATAGATACGAAGGTTCTTTTTCGAAAATAATTTTATGGAGATAAATAAAGTTACGCATATTTATCCATTCATTAAGGTCGACATTAAATATTTTTTGTGAAAATTCCGAGACATGATTTCTTGGTGGTATGTTGAATATGTACCTTGCTATGCAATTCAATACCACCTTAATTTTGTTTTGGCTGATCGTGTCACAATTTGAAAAAACTTCTATTCCATAGAAAAGCACTGGAGCAATACATGTTTTGGCTATCATTAAACGTATATGAGTGGGCAGGCAATTTTTGGTTACGGATAACGTTCTTATTATGCCATATGTTTTACCCACAGCCTTTGTTATGTGATCATTCCAGGTAGGGTCCTGTTGAAAGTAAAACCTAAGTTTATGACTGTTTCAACATATTCAAGTGGCGCGATTTTTATGCTCAGAGGCTGTAAATTATTAAGAGCTATTTTCCTTTTACTTATGATAAGACATTTGGATTTTAATGGGTTGATCCCAAGTCCATTGTTGCCGGCCCACTCATTTACACGTGCAAGATCTCTGTTACAAACATCTATACACTCATTTATTCTGTTTAATGGACGACTCACATACATTTGGACATCATCCGCATACAAGTGGACATTGCATTCAGACAGCGCATTGGGAAGGTCATTAACATATAAGGAAAACAATAAGGGACCAAGAACAGACCCTTGGGGTACACCACGATTCACATTTTCAAACGTAGAAGAGACGCTAGACAGTACAACGGATTGACGACGATTTTGTAGGTACGAAGACACAAGTTTGACAGAAGCTTTAGAAAACATGAACATGTTACGTAACTTGGCACAAAGGACATTATGGTTTACAGTATCGAAGGCTTTACTATAGTCCAGTAAAAATAAGAGTGTAATATTATTGTCGTCTATTTGTTCCCTTAGATCATCTGAAATTTTTAAAATAGCTGAGATGCAGCTTCTGTTTTTCCTAAAACCTGACTGACAATTGTTTAGCATTGCATTGTCAGACATAAACTTATTAATCTGATCAGCCATTAAATTCTCAAAGACTTTTGAAAGATAGGGTAAAATGGAGATGGGCCTATAATCATTGTTTGATTTTGGAATTGGAATTATTTTAGCCGTTTTCCAACAATCCGGGAATGTGGAGGCTGTCAACGCAGTATTGAAAGTATGCGTTATGTATGGGAGGATTTTTGGCAGCAATATTTTTATAAACTTTGGGTTTATGTTGACGAGCCCAGTAGCGTCACTCTTAATTCTAAGTATACTTTGTAGGACATCACACTGGTTAACACACATAAACCTAAACCTAATATCACAGCCTATTCCAGGTACAAATTGTGGGTTTAGGTACTTATTTTCAGGGATTTCAGGTACAGTGCAGTTTAAGAACTTTTTATTAAGATCATTAACATCTATTTCTTGCTCAGCTCGTGGTTTGGATTTGCATATTCCAAGGTTTTTGATTATTTTCCATGTCTGAGTAGTAGAAGCATTATCGGGAATATAAATTTTTCTTGGCTGTTTGAGAAAGTTTGGTCACTTTTTGTAGGTCTAGGAGCGAGTTGCGAGTTTTGGTAAAATGTGTTGGGGATACGGAATTTACTAACTTCATGCCCAGCGATTTCATGTTCTCTGCAAGGTGGGACTCCATTATAATGTCGCTATTAAAATCTCCTGTTATAATTACGTCTGAATAATTTAATGACACGTCTGGGAAAATATTTAAAAACTGTTCATAGTTAATCCGGCAATTTGGTCGGTATATACACCCAATTAGCAGTTTATCGGCATTTCTTCGACATCTAATTTCTACAAACAAGTATTCAATTACACTGCTAGTCGGATGTTTACAAACAAACGTGGAACTTACCTTTTTACTCACATATATTGCAACCCCACCCCCGTGACTATCACGGTCAGAGCGATGCAAATTATAGCCATCACATTCAACTAAGACATCACATAAATTTGGGACAAACCAAGTTTCAGACACACATACAACATCGACGCTTGAATTGATAAAGAGGTATCTGAATTCTTCAATTTTTCGTGTGAGGCTTTGGGCGTTTAAATGACAGATACTTAGACTTTAGCATCGCATGGCTGTTTGATCGATTTGAATTTATATTGTAGATGTCACACATTTTGAATTGTTCATTTGAGAAATTAGCTGCGCACGCTGTTTACAAATAGACATGAAACTAAGATACACCACATTGATAAACAAACTAAAATTAGAGCGACTGATTCTATGCCTAAATAAATATAATAATGTTAATGATAATATTTTGTATGTTGGATATAAATTTTCGGCGGCGGGGTCAGTTGAAGTGAGAAGCTCAGTGCGTTGAAAAGTGCTCTCACGTTCTCCTCCTGGACTTGTGGGACACCATACCAGCGCAATTCACAGGCAACTTCAGACTCAGCCTGTGCGTTGCAGGAGGCCACCCACTTTGCCTCCAACTCTTCGACCCGCTGGGTATGGCAGTTTTTGGCCAGCTTCACCTCCAGTTCTTGGATCCGTTGCTTCAACGTGCCTATCTCTCTCACCTCGTTCTCCAATTGAGTGACTCGCAGAGAGAGCTTGTTGCAATCAGCTGCTATCAACTTGAATTTTTCCTCCAGGCTGCCGGTTATGCGTGCCTCCCCATCTCGGATCTCCCCCGCAAGACTCTCCTTGAGCTCGGAAAATCTGAGGTCGATCGTTTGCAGCAGCTGAACATCGGAGTCACGGGCTCCCTTCAGTTCAGAGTGAGTTTCCTTCCTCAGTCGTTTTGCTGCTGAAGCCACCCAGTGGCGCAATCCGCATTCGGCCGAAATTGGGTAGTCATACAGAATGCATTCGAGAAGGTATATTCGTAATCGATCGTTTCTCCAGCATCTGGAACGTGGGATTGTAATGGGGCATTGTTTTCGTTTCTCGCTCTCCCTTTCCATCGATACTTCGGGAATCGTTCGGGTCGTATAATTTTTTTCTGTTGCACGTTTCTATGATTCCTTACTTACGCACACATCCGAGCGCCTATGTTTTTTCTGCAAGTTTTGGCTTCCACGGCATGTTTTTGTGTAATTTTTTGTCTTGTCTTTTTCTACGCGCTTTTTTCTTGCCCCGCGTCACTTGAGTTTTGGAACTTGGCAGAATCGGACGTTTTATTTGGTGAAATATAGTGTAAGTTTTGATGTATTATATGGTAAGTACAACTAAACATTCTTAATAAATTAACTACTAATTTCCCCCTTTTTCTTAAATATAGATGCTGTAAAAGAAGGTGGACTATGTAGCCGATTCTACATTACATTGGTGCGAGATGTCTTAATAAAATAAATAATAAAAATATAATTTTTAGTTGAAAAACACAATCCTTTATTTGGCTCTAAATAAACCTCTATTTCGTGGTATACCAGTTTGTAAAGCATTTGCATTACAACCCTATACACAGGGTAAACCAGTCAGTAAAACGGGTGCATTACAAACCTATAAACCGGGTATCCTATTCAGTAATGCACTTGCATTACAGCCTCATATACTTGGTATGCCACTCAGTAAAGCAAATAGATTACCACCCTATATGCAACAGTATATAGCACGGTAATGCAGCACGAAGTGTGCTCGGCTATCGCCTACTTTCTCGATTCGAATAATGCGATTTTGAAGGTATACTAGCGGAAAACGCGGCCAACCACCTTATGGAATCGTAAACAGTGTTGTGGTATGAAACCGAATGCATTCCGGCTTCGAAGTATGGCGGTCGGAATCGATTCTCGAAGGCAAATTTCCGCCACTGGGCATAGTGGTGTTGGTGATGAGTGTTTTTGGTTGAGCGTTTTGTTGTGTTGAGTGTTTTTTGTCTTTATGTTTTGTGTTATGCTTGGCACTGTTTTTGTGGCTAGTTTGACTGTTCGTTGCAGTGTAACAGTTCAATTTGGATATTTGTTGTTGCACTTCTGATTGTCGCCTTCTTTTAAATTAAATAAACTTACAAATCAGGTTTTTTGCCTCCGCTGGGAATCGAACCGGGGCCGCAAACATCGGAGTCGAGCACTCTAACCAGTAGGCCACAGAAGAATGATTTTCGTAGAGGAAAATCTATAGACTTGAAATCAACATTTAACAAAAAAAAAAAGGAAAAACATCAGTTGCAAAAGCGGGATTTTAACTCGCGACCCAGAGACTATGAGTCAGATACTCTAACCACCCTAAGACCAGAAAAATAGTTGACCTACAATTTATAATTGTATTTTTAAAACAACAAAATACATGAAGGAAAAAAATAGTTGTGTTACGATATTAATTGTGGTGTCACTATTCAATGCCTCAAAAAATAAAACAACAAAATACACGCGAACAAATAAAATATTTTTGGTACGATATTGATTGAGACGTTACTATTAATTTGCCAAAAGAATAAAACAACAAAATACATGAACATTTCGTAAATAGGTTTTCAACTATTTAGTTGTTAAATACTATTCAATGAAAAAAAAAAATAAAACAACAAAATACATGAAAAATTCAGAAAATAGTGAATAGTGAAAATAGTTTTTCTATTGTATGTTGATTTAACATAGTTTTTTTTTGTGTGTATATGGGCACTTCCACCAAAAAGTCCACCAAGCCAAAATCCTTGAAACTTGAATGAAACATATTTCCACATGATTTTGCCCGATATTAGTTTCTAAATAGTTTGATCCTGAGCTTAACTAAAAATTTGGAGTATAGTTAGATTATTTTTATGACAAACCCCACCAATATACGCAAAAATCAGTTTTTGGCTATTTTTTTGTTATTTTTTGGACCTGTCTTCAGTTGTTAATTTATCCATTAGGAATGCTAGTATGTGACATTTTCCTGTACTGAATGCTTCACTTACATGTTAAACTATTAAGTTAAAAGCAAAACAGTCACTAATTGAAGGATAGAGGTAAAGAAATACACTTTACAAAACGCTCAGAAAAAATGTCCCGAGCGACATGTCCCGAGCGAATGTGGATGAAACTGCATAAAAAAAACGGCAAACAGTTTTTAAGTGAAGCCAAAACCATTTCACAACGACATGTTCTGACACCATTCTAAAAAAAATCGTTTTCAACTATTCCATCAGAATTCGCTAAATTCTGTTGTTGAATGAACTTCCCCGAAATCCACTTCTATTTTTGTCCCGAGAGAATATGGCAGTTTTTTAACGATAACTTAAAAACTAAAAGTAGTACAAAATCAAGATTTTTACACAAAATAGAGCTTGGGAAGAGTGAAAAGGAAAGCCCATTATTAAAATTAAAATCAATTTTTTTCCAATTTTTTTTTTCAATTTTAAAGGTGTGCAAATGTCTCGAGCGACAATATGGAAGTGCCCATATTGAAATATAAATTTTTTTTATTTTTGTGGGGACAATGGATACAACATCTTTATACCCGTTACTCGTAGAGTAAAAGGGTATATTGTATTCGTGCAAAAGTATTTAACAGCTAGAAGGAAGCGTTTCCGACCGTATAAAGTATATATATTCTTGATCAGGATCACTAGCTGAGTCGATCTAGCCCTGTCTGTCTGTCTGTCTGTCTGTCTGTCCGTCTGTCTGTCCGTATGAACGCTGAGATCTCGGAAACCATAAAAGCTAGAAGGTTGAGATTTCACACACATATTCTTGGGCTTCTTACGCAGCGCAAGTTTGTTTCATCGAGGTGCCACGCCCCCCTAACGCCCACAATAGCCATTAACGATTTTCAAATGTGTCTGGAGGCCACATCTTTTAAGATTTTAAAACATAAACGCAATTTTATAGTGTTTATTAATACCTATCAAAATGTAGAAGACATTTTTCAAAACGGACCATTCATTAAAAAGTTATAAGCAATCAAAATTGTTTATATATCTATCTCCCTCGCACTCCCTTTAGCTGAGTTAGGATTATTAGATAGTTGGGACACCAACCCGAGTACAGCGTACGCACTCCCTTTAGCTGAGTGACGGGTATTAGATAGTCGGGACACCAACCCGACTATAGCGTTCTCTCTTGTTTAAAATCTTAATTTGTTTTTATTTTTTAGAAATGAAGAACTTATTTTTTTTAGAAAGAAGAGGTTTTAGAGGAATTAATGCAAAAGATATAAAGTCAATCGGATTCATATAACCGGAGATACATATTTTCAATGAGAGGGTACTTTTACAAATTTGACAATTTTTGGCAAATTTATAAATTTTAAATAAAAAAAATTACGTGATACACATGATTACTTATTTTCCGAATAGTACATGTTAAAAAAGTTTCAGGCAAATCAAAAATGTGAATTTTTTTTTGGCCAAATCTGTTCGGTTTGTAAAAGAACGCCCCATGTGGATGCTAATTCTTTCAATTGTGTAAAACTTGTAAAAAAAAAAGATTTTGATGTTTCAACTTTAAAGTTTGTAAAGCTTGGTATCCCTGATCAGCTTTACGAGTCTTCAAGAAAGATTTTTGGCCAAACTCAGTTAAGGTTAAACGATTTATTCATAGAGAACGGGCCATTGTGGACGGGGATGGAATCGTATCCAATTTGCCGGAGCCTGAACAAAGTTCAACATCAAGTCATCCATCAAAAAACCCGTAATAATCGGCGCCACTGCCGTCGATACTTTTACGGAACATCTTCTTCAAGCCTTACTCGTTGCGCTCTCATCATCTTAACTTACTATTTTTATAGTAAATATACAATTATTTGTAGTTATTTTACAGTAATTTTTAAGTAATGTTAAAAATGTAGTTGTGCAATTACCTTTTCCAAAAGTGACTTCATCCGACATCCTAAAAAGGTGTGGGTTGCACTTGACTTCCAGCTATTGTGGAAGTTTATTAAAGACTTAAGACAGAAAATAAGTCTTAATGTCTCAGAATCTGACTTGGGCTTGGTTCATGAAGGGCTAGAACCAGTTGGGAATAATATAAGGCATCGCAGAAGATTTGTTAAATTACTGTTGCATATTTTTATATTAAAGAAGTTACGTTAGGGTAACTATTTTATATTAGTGGATTAGCTATTTTAAATAGGTTCAAGATTCAAAAACAAAATACACACATTCCGTAAGCGAAACTATTTTAATAGTAGCGTAACTATTTTAATAGTAGTTTAACTATTTAATAAAACACAAAGAAAAAACAAATACACGGACGACTATTTTTATTGTTAAAGTAATATTTTTTATAGTTACTGAATTATCTTCATTGGTCAATTTTACCAAGCAAATTTTTTTGTGTGCAGGCATTGGGAATATCTGTGTATTGCACGCCGTCGCAAAAAAGCGAGGTCAATGGATAGGTTGAACGATTTCATTCAACCTTTATTGAGATATCCATGGTTCGACCTATTTTGGAATATTGCTCGATTGTATGGAGCCCTCAATATAATGAACAACAAAAATTAATTGAGTCAGTTCAAAAGCAGTTTCTATTATTCGCTTTGCGTCAGCTGAACTGGGATCTGACTAGACACTTGCCACCCTATGAACCGAGATTAAAATTAATTGATTTACAATCTCTAAATCATCGCAAAATGTGCGGTGGAGTAATTTTTTTACACAAACTCCTTATAGGTGAGGTAAACTCCCCCCCTCTCCTAAGCTACATTGACATCGCTGTCCCTTTGAGATTCACTAAAACTTTTCGCCCAATTCACTTGCCCATTTGTAGATCAATCTTTGAAGTTCATGAGCCCTTTAGGGTTCTTTGTTCAAATTATAATGTAATGTATACTGAAATATCATTGGAAAACTCAATAGAATGTTTATCAGCTAAAATGTACTCCTTTCTTAAGTCCTCGAGTAGTCTGTTCTAATCATCTTGCTTTGTTAAACTCTTATTTAAGTTATATTTGAGCTATATTTTTATACCCTTGCAGACGGTATTATAATTTCAGTCAGATATTGTAACGCAGTGAAGGAGACGTTTCCGACCACATAAAGTATATATATTCTTGATCAGCACCAATAGCCGAGTCCATCTAGCCATGTCCGTCTGTCCGTCTGTCCGTCTGTCCGTTTCTATGCGAATTAGTCTCTCAGTTTTGAAGCTATCGTAATGAAACTTTCCCAAAAGTCTTCTTTCTATTGCAGGTAGTACATATGTCGGAGCGAGCCGGATCGGACCACTATATCTTAAGGCTCCCATACGAATAATCAAACAAATATAAGAAAATTCATTGTAACTTTGCAGGAAGTAGGCGTTTTGATTTCTGACAACTTAAAAAGGTATTTCTTTTATCTGCAAGGGTATATAAGCTTCGGCTGGCCGAAGCTAGCTTCCTTTCTTGTTAGTAATTAGTTATCTTAAGAAAAGTTAGCAGTTCATTGTAAACCGTAAGCCCCAATAAATATATAGGTCTCTAAGAAATGATCATCCGAAACTCAAACCAATTGAGTTGGTTTTCATTGCGGTGGATAGATATAAGAACTCTTTCCATTCAACAACGAACCACAAGCCAGTCGATATCTTTTTTGATAGGACTTAAAGAATAAATTATCAGGGACTTACAAATTTTAAGGAACAGACCCAAGAAAATATAAAGGGATTACTATCGTATAAACAAAAATTAGCCACGGACCGTCTCAGCAAGGGCAGAACAAAACCTTAAAATTTTAGAAGGGGAGATATGGTCTATGTTTCAAACAAGCAAATCAAAAGCAAAGAGAAACCTTGGTTCAAGGCAGAGGAAGTTGAAGAAAGCGCCAGGGCCACGGTCCCCAAAAATTAGGGACTGAAAACGTTTCACGAAACTCAGCCAAATAAATAAACTAAGATTAGACTCTAAGAATACACAATAGAAAATTAAGTAACATCTCTTCCTAAAGAATGACAACTGTTTACGTCGCCACGGCGCTTCATATCTTCAAGTACCGGCGGGTCGTTCCACTCCAAAACTCGCCCATGTCATTAATCTGTCGCATTTGTTCACGATCCGTTGCACGATCATTGACAAAACTACGAATGAAAGCCACCGCCGCTTCTGTTAGGATTGAAAACAAGAAATGGTAAGATATGATTGATAGTTTTTTCAAGTTTTGTAGGCTGAAGTCGTATACGTATTTCAACGGGAGTTGATATCCAGCGACGGTTACTTTGGTTAGAACGGCATGCATTGCCATTAAATGCGTTATCGTGTAGGTCATATTCCCAACCCTGACCGCTTCCTTGTCATATTCGAATACAAATGAGCCTGATAGGGGACGTTCTTCAGAATCCGCAACAATTGTTCCGTTGAAGTTGGTGAAGAACAGCGTTCCGTCATCAACTTGTTCTATCTCTACCTGATCGTTCCTCAGGTAGTCGCAGAAGGCGTGGCCTCCCTTCAGCAGTCTGGGAATACAGCTGGTTTCGTCCATTTTCTTCAAGTTTTTCTCTCTACAAACCATTGTGTTTCCAACGGAGAGGCAGTCGCCAAGTACTGCGTAAGTCTCCTGGGGGTCCACTGCCAGCTTGTTAAACGAAGGCTCTGCAAATTCCACTGCTTCGACCACATTCTGGTACGGAAGACTTTGGGTTTCCGCCAGGAGGGTTGATACCTCTTTCTGGTTCTGCAGGTTGGAACTCACGACCGACGTTTTCGTCAGTTGACAAGCTCGCATAATTTCGTTAACATGATTCATCAAAATCGTCGCCTTCTGCATCAGGACCGTAGCCACATGAGCGTCTCCGTCAATGGCATTCACCCTTGCCATTACGACGTCCAGCTTCCGCAAAGAATCATGGGTAGCGTCGAAAAGTCTTGTGCTTATTAGCACCTGTTGATTGTTATTTCGAATTACGACATCTTAAGATTAGAGAATGGCATTCAAATAAGAGCCATCAGGGGAACCGGCAACCCACTTCCAGGCGGATCCCAGCCAGTCTACGAAGCGTGTGTGGCGGTGTGTTGAGGTCATTTTTGCAATGCCATCCGTAGCTCTTTCCAGATGGTGTAGCACAAGTTCCAATATCTGATTGTCAATGATTAGTGACGCATCCTCGGTAGTTTTGTCAATTATCCGTTGCACTTGTGACAGATTAATGGGCGAGTTCTGGAGTGGAACGACCGGCGTGTCGTACTTGAAGATGTGAAGCGCCGTGGCGACGTAAACAGTTGTCATTCTTTAGGAAGAGATGTTACTTAATTTTCTATTGTGTTGAAATATGATTTCTCTGTAGTTTGTATTTGTATTTAGTTTTATTTTGGGTTTATTTGGAGCAGCAATGGTGCCGCTCCAACGATCGAAGTGTCTCTGTTCTTTTACAATATTCTTTAAGTCTAATTAAGGCTAAGGCTAAGCGGCGGCAGAGAGACGGCTATGTACCTATATACTTATGTATAAAGGTTGTACTTATATACGTTGCTATGCGCTCTCAAGTAGAGGCGCGAGGGGTATGCATATGCTGTTCGTTCGTTGCAATTATGCCGACGCTAGCACTTTCTGGGTGCGGGCGAAGCCATAGCGATCGGTTCATATTTCGGCCACTTAGGGTTTATGATCGGGACTTTGAAATATGTAAACACTGCAACAAAGTGTTACAGTGCGTACCCTTTAAGTACTTTCGATACAGTGGGTTTTCAATAAATGTGCATACTACATCTCCCTCCTTTTGAAAAAGAACGTAATATAATGAAGTTATTTTTATAATAAAAAATTCTAATTAATACACCTTTTTACCCGTTACTCGTAGAGTAAAAGGGTATATTGTATTCGTGCAAAAGTATGTAACAGCTAGAAGGAAGCGTTTCCGACCCCATAAAGTATATATATTCTTGATCAGGGTCACTAGCTCTGTCTGTCTGTCTGTCTGTCTGTCTGTCTGTCTGTCTGTCTGTCTGTCTGTCTGTCTGTCTGTCTGTCTGTCTGTCTGTCTGTCTGTCTGTCTGTCTGTCTGTCTGTCTGTCTGTCTGTCTGTCTGTCTGTCTGTCTGTCTGTCTGTCTGTCTGTCTGTCTGTCTGTCTGTCTGTCTGTCTGTCTGTCTGTCTGTCTGTCTGTCTGTCTGTCTGTCTGTCTGTCTGTCTGTCTGTCTGTCTGTCTGTCTGTCTGTCTGTCTGTCTGTCTGTCTGTCTGTCTGTCTGTCTGTCTGTCTGTCTGTCTGTCTGTCTGTCTGTCTGTCTGTCTGTCTGTCTGTCTGTCTGTCTGTCTGTCTGTCTGTCTGTCTGTCTGTCTGTCTGTCTGTCTGTCTGTCTGTCTGTCTGTCTGTCTGTCTGTCTGTCTGTCTGTCTGTCTGTCTGTCTGTCTGTCTGTCTGTCTGTCTGTCTGTCTGTCTGTCTGTCTGTCTGTCTGTCTGTCTGTCTGTCTGTCTGTCTGTCTGTCTGTCTGTCTGTCTGTCTGTCTGTCTGTCTGTCTGTCTGTCTGTCTGTCTGTCTGTCTGTCTGTCTGTCTGTCTGTCTGTCTGTCTGTCTGTCTGTCTGTCTGTCTGTCTGTCTGTCTGTCTGTCTGTCTGTCTGTCTGTCTGTCTGTCTGTCTGTCTGTCTGTCTGTCTGTCTGTCTGTCTGTCTGTCTGTCTGTCTGTCTGTCTGTCTGTCTGTCTGTCTGTCTGTCTGTCTGTCTGTCTGTCTGTCTGTCTGTCTGTCTGTCTGTCTGTCTGTCTGTCTGTCTGTCTGTCTGTCTGTCTGTCTGTCTGTCTGTCTGTCTGTCTGTCTGTCTGTCTGTCTGTCTGTCTGTCTGTCTGTCTGTCTGTCTGTCTGTCTGTCTGTCTGTCTGTCTGTCTGTCTGTCTGTCTGTCTGTCTGTCTGTCTGTCTGTCTGTCTGTCTGTCTGTCTGTCTGTCTGTCTGTCTGTCTGTCTGTCTGTCTGTCTGTCTGTCTGTCTGTCTGTCTGTCTGTCTGTCTGTCTGTCTGTCTGTCTGTCTGTCTGTCTGTCTGTCTGTCTGTCTGTCTGTCTGTCTGTCTGTCTGTCTGTCTGTCTGTCTGTCTGTCTGTCTGTCTGTCTGTCTGTCTGTCTGTCTGTCTGTCTGTCTGTCTGTCTGTCTGTCTGTCTGTCTGTCTGTCTGTCTGTCTGTCTGTCTGTCTGTCTGTCTGTCTGTCTGTCTGTCTGTCTGTCTGTCTGTCTGTCTGTCTGTCTGTCTGTCTGTCTGTCTGTCTGTCTGTCTGTCTGTCTGTCTGTCTGTCTGTCTGTCTGTCTGTCTGTCTGTCTGTCTGTCTGTCTGTCTGTCTGTCTGTCTGTCTGTCTGTCTGTCTGTCTGTCTGTCTGTCTGTCTGTCTGTCTGTCTGTCTGTCTGTCTGTCTGTCTGTCTGTCTGTCTGTCTGTCTGTCTGTCTGTCTGTCTGTCTGTCTGTCTGTCTGTCTGTCTGTCTGTCTGTCTGTCTGTCTGTCTGTCTGTCTGTCTGTCTGTCTGTCTGTCTGTCTGTCTGTCTGTCTGTCTGTCTGTCTGTCTGTCTGTCTGTCTGTCTGTCTGTCTGTCTGTCTGTCTGTCTGTCTGTCTGTCTGTCTGTCTGTCTGTCTGTCTGTCTGTCTGTCTGTCTGTCTGTCTGTCTGTCTGTCTGTCTGTCTGTCTGTCTGTCTGTCTGTCTGTCTGTCTGTCTGTCTGTCTGTCTGTCTGTCTGTCTGTCTGTCTGTCTGTCCGTATGAACGCTGAGATCTCGGAAACTATAAAAGCTAGAAGATTGGTATTTGGCATGAAGATTCTTGGAGTTCCTACGCAGCGCAAGTTTGTTTCAAAAGGGTGCCACGCCCCCTCTAACGCCCACAATCGCTTATATACGATTTTAAAAATTTCAATATTTCGGAAAAGTAAAAATGCAGTTTTATTGTGTTTATCAATACCTATCGAAATGTAGAAGAAATTTTTCAAATCGGACCATTCGTTAAAAAGTTATGCGTGTTCAAAGTTTCTATCTCCATCTCCCTCGCACTCCCTTTACCTGAGTAACGGGTATCTGATTGTCGGGGCACCCGACTATAGCGTTCTCTCTTGTTTTTTTATTATGTTATTAGATTCAAAGAAAATGAAATTATTAAAAGAATATGTGTATTTATTTATCTATGTATGTGTGTCTTTGTATGGCCATACTAAGTGCAATTTATGAAATAAAGATTTTTAATCTATCTTTATGAACTGTTTGTTTCTTTTGTTTATTATTTGTTATTACTAGGTTATCTCTATCTCCTATTTCCGTTACTATATACGGACCTGTATATTTAGGATCTAACTTATGACCTGTCTCGTTTTTTAATATAACTTGGTCACCTACTGATTTATCTATATCCCTTACTTTATGATCGTATAGTAGTTTATTTCTATTTATTCGGTTTGACGATTTATTAGAGACTGAAAGAAAATGCTGCACGCAGACAGAACCAGAACTTAAAGAAAAAAAAAAGGAATCGTTACTCGTTACATTAGTGTATAACTCAAAAAGGAATAAGACACACAGTGGTGCATATGCAAATATTTTCAACACTCCTTCTTACCGCGGTAAATCTAATTCAAGAGATTCTTTTTTAGTTTAAGTAATACATTATGTGTGCTTAACTTTACATAGGGCTTTAGTTAGCACATCTGAAATCATATCTTCGGTTGGAACATATTCAATATCAATGACTTTCTTCTTATACAAATCTCTTATGAAATGATACTTGATATCTATATGTTTACTTCTAGCATGAAAACTCGCATTCTTAGCTAAACATTGTGCGCTCTTTTTGTCACTGTAGATCATCAATGTTGGCGCCGTCTCGAAACCCATCTCAGATATCAGCTTCAGCACGTAAGCAGCCTCCTAAGCTGGTGTTGAAAGCGCCACATACTCAGCCTCCGTGCTACTGAGTGCTATGATGCTCTGCTTTTTCGACTCCCACGAAAACGCTGCTCCAGCCATAAAGAACGCCCAACCGCTGAACGATTTGCGGTCAGTACAGTCACCTGCCCTGTCTGCATCCACAAAGCAGTGAACAGGCACACCAGTTCGAACAAAGTGCAACTTCAAGTCCGAAGTTCCTTTAAGGTAACGAAGGACGCGTTTAGCGGCCACCTCATGTTCCTTATGGGGGTCACTACACCTCTGAGCCAACTTTGCCACACAATGAACAATGTCTGGCCTCGTAGTCATTGCTAGGTACAGCAGTGATCCAATAAGCGATTGATACTGCTTCTGGTTGACTCGTGGACAGTCTTTCAAAACACATAGGTTCTGATAACCAACCTCCAAAGGCGTTGCATTCGGCATACAGTCCTCCATGCCATAATCTCGTAACAGCCCGTCGATATACTGCTTATGGCCAATTGCCACACTGCCCGTCTCTCCATTCCGCTCGATCTCCATGCCTAAAAAGTGATTCAGCTCTCCGCCATCTACTACTGCAAATTCTCGTGCGATTTGAAGTTTTATGTCGACAAGGTCTTCTTTTCTGGAACAAGCAATAATTAGATCATCGACATTGTTCAAGAAGAACACTTTTTATATTAAATCTAATACTTTACGAGTTCGTTACATGTCAATATGTTAATTGATCTAGAGCCGTAAATAACGATCTGTAACTCAAACCCCACAAGGGTGCTGTGCTAACACTTGTAATCTTAAGTACAGGCCACTTGAGCCTGACCATAAATATAGTTCTCACACTGCACAAAGGGTCGCCTTGCAGGAGACCGTTGATAAGGCTCCCGCTCAGGCAAGCAGATGTGGTCTCTGCGTAGACCATAGATAAGTATATCATAAGAATTTCATGTTAGTTACGTAAGCGAAGACTTAGAAAAATAAATCAGTTTTTTATACAGAACTCAAACGTGAAGGTTGTTTTCCTTATTAAAGGAAACCCTTTTTAATTTGGTCATTCGAGCCTTTGATTCCTTGCGGAACAATTGGCCAGACTACTCTGCAGTTTTCCCCCACCAGTGGTAAGAGACTCAGAGATATTCTGCACCTTAAAGATTCTGTCAAGTGCTAGACACTTGCAGCTACAGGTTGCAAATAGATTCACACGATTGTTTTCCCCCACCAGAGGTAAGAGACAAAAGTGTTGAACAAAATAAAAGCAAAAAGACAAGCAAAGAGTCTTTTTTGTTTTTAAGCACCTTAAAGATTCTGTTTTTTAACAGCTACAGGTTGCTAAAGTCAGTAGGGCGTTTCCGAGGCAATACAT
>JBAMCF010000674.1:0-114702 GCA_037075285.1 Drosophila lutescens
TATACCCGTTACTCGTAGAGTAAAAGGGTATAATGTATTCGTGCAAAAGTATGTAACAGCTAGAAGGAAGCGTTTCCGACCCCATAAAGTATATATATTCTTGATCAGGATCACTAGCCGAGTCGATCTAGCCATGTCCGTCTGTCCGTCTGTCTGTCCGTCTGTCTGTCTGTATGAACGCTGAGATCTCGGAAACTATAAAAGCTAGAAGATTGGCATTTCGCATGCAGATTCTAGGAGTTCCTACGCAGCGCAAGTTTGTTTCAAAAGGGTGCCACGCCCCCTCTAACGCCCACAATCGCTTATGTACGATTTTAAAAATTTGAATATTTTGGAAAAGTAAAAATGCAGTTTTGTTGTGCTTATCAATACCTATCGAAACGTAGAAGAAATTTTTTAAATCGGACCATTCGTTAAAAAGTTAGTGCTGATCAAAGTTTATATCTCCATCTCCCTCGCACTCCCTTTAGCTGAGTAACGGGTATCTGATAGTCGGGGCACCCGAATATAGCGTTCTCTCTTGTTTGTTTGTGATTTCAAGCACAAAATCTTGCTTTTTCGATTTTATAAGCCGGCCTAACTTCCATTACAGTGATTAAGTCCTTCTGCTGGGGGATTTCGGCCCAGATTGGGCTTATGCCTTTGTGACTTGGCAAGAATAAAGTTGGCAGCGTAAGCATTTTTGTGCCTTAGTAATTATAAATGGTGTATTTGGTATATTTGACCATGAAATTGATAATTAATTATAATTAATCCTTGTCATGAATATTGAATTAAGGATGAAGTAACACAATTTACCAAGTATCTTTAAGGCAGTGCCTCAAATGTTTTGTTGGCTAATTCCAGCATGTGGTGAGGGCTTATAATTGAATTGGATTTTGTAGCAGGATACAATGCAAACACGCAGTAGTAAGGCAATAAACAAATGTCCCACTGTCTCATTTGGTCGCCACTAATGTAACTAATACGCACCGTATGCCGCCCATTACGGAAGTTTTCGGGGATTCGGGACTTCAGTGGGGAAATTGGTAGTCTATATATAGGGTGGGTCAGTGTCAAGTGCCGGTGCTGACCAAAGGACTAAAGGCCGTTAAAGTTGCGGCCAGTCACGTAAATGCGAGGACTTGTTGACTCTGACAGAAACAGCGGAATGTCTTAGGGGGTTTTCGACTTGGCTGGGTTGGCTGTTTTGGAGGACCCATCTTAAGTGCCTGGCCATGGCAGCTGACAAGCCAAAAAGGGGAGGGGATGAAAGGAACTCAGACAAGGAACAACACTTGCAGCTTAATAGACAACACCGCACAACAAAACATCCATTTAAACGATCTAATGAAGCCATCGCCAGCTGCATTATTAATGCCGCCCCCTGCGTAATGGAATCACATAATCATCCCCATTCCCCACGCGATTCAACCACATTTTAATTACCGAACCACGCCCCCTTTTGACAGTTGGCCAACTGCAAATTGAAGTTTGATTGTGCCTTGCTGCCCATTAGACAAACGCGGTGCTGTAACCACCACATCCGATTATCTGCCAATGGTATCGGTGGTAATGTGTTTAAAGCTGAATCGGCTTGTGAATGGGTTCAAGAGTTATGGGAAAAGTTAGGTCTATAAAAGGGGGAAAATTAACATATTAATTGCTTTATCTTTGGAAAACTTTTTAGCATAGCAGCCCGTTTACAATATGTAAAACTTTTGCAAGTATTAAAAAGCTTGACGTTTGTAATGCCAGGAACAAAGGAATTCAATGGGAAATCATTCTTCTTCTTTTTTTTAAACTAATATGTTCAAAAAATATTTTATATAATTTTAAATTCATATATAATTCTTTTTTTTTAATGGTTTATTTTTATTTATTTTTGAAATACTTTATATGATCTAAATTATCAATAATATTGTCTTTTATCTTTATATTTATTCTAAAAATATATTTTATTTATATTTATATTTAATTTTAGGTATTTAGTTTTCCTATTAATTGTTTAAAGTTATAGAAGTTTAAAATATTTAATAACAATACAACAAGAACTTAATGGGAAATAATTATCTTAGTTTTAATTCTAAACTTAATTGCCTTGAAATGTACTGAATTTTTTCTTTCTCAGCTGAACCTCTCAACCCCCAAGTCAACTGTATACTTTTATGTACCCAACGAACCCAGTTCCAGCCATTTTCTGGCCAAGTACAATTACATCTTTGGCCTGTCCTCAAGGCAGGACCTCACAAGCGCACAGTACACTGAATCTGCCTGTTTTCCTTTTGGCTTTGGGCCATATAATGAGCATGAGAATATAGTACTCTGCGAGTATGTAGTCTCTGACCCCCTCTAAGCCCACATAAAAGTGGAAGGCAATGCCATGTGAGCTGGCTCATTTCGCTGGCCGGAAATACTTTGGCAGGATGAAGAGCCCGGGGAGAACCCGGGAGAGCCCTTCATGTGCGGTTAGGAGCGCTGTGAATTTATGAAACGAAAAGCTCTGGCACACATTTTCAGCATTCCGGGGAATCACTGGGGATGGTAGCCGGGAAATTACGTCAAAAGGTAACAACAGCCACGTGCAGCTGTCCGGGCTCACTTAAAGTTTAAATTTTTTAGATTTTTTGTTTTTTTTTGGCTGGCGGAAATCCGGTTTTGAAGCTTACACGCACACATTTCTACTTAGTGGAAATCTCGCTCTCCCCCTCTGGAAAAAAGGGCAGAAAAAAGTGAAGGAAGCCGCAATAACAAAACCGGAAGCCATCATCAAGGACGCTGAAGGGGCGATGGCAGCAACAACTAAGCGCATATAATTGAACACTTGTCATGGGCGCAGGCGGCGTACGAGCAATATTCCGAAACAGGCAATTAAAAAACCGTACACTCGGAAACGCTTCCTTCTAGCTGTTACATACTTTTGCACGAATACAATATACCCTTTTACTCTACGAGTAACGGGTATAAATATAGCAGTCAGTAAAACAACGAGAGACAGATATGAACCCGAGAGCTGACGCTAGCTAAATCCAAAAGTGGGCCAGTTAGCTAGAGCAAGGGGAAATGAGTACCTAGATGGGAACACTTAGGTACGAAAAAAAGAACCCGGAAGCAAAAAGAAAAGCTCAGCTCCTGTTTAAAAGAACGAAAACTCCACGGAGAAGTCAGTCAGATTCTCAGATACGTCCGGTAATCCTACAATCAAACACTAATAATAAAACGATCCGTTCGACTGGAGGCGATAACAAGAGAGAACGCTATAGTCGGGTGCCCCGACAATCAGATACCCGTTACTCAGGTAAAGGGAGTGCGAGGGAGATCGAGATAGAAACTTTGAACACGCATAACTTTTTAACGAATGGTCCGATTTGAAAAATTTCTTCTACATTTCGATAGGTATTGATAAACACAATAAAACTGCATTTTTACTTTTCCGAAATATTGAAATTTTTAAAATCGTATATAAGCGATTGTGGGCGTTAGAGGGGGCGTGGCACCTTTTTGAAACAAACTTGCGCTGCGTAGGAACTCCTAGAATCTGTATGCAAAATGCCAATCTTCTAGCTTTTATAGTTTCCGAGATCTCAGCGTTCATACGGACAGACGGACAGACAGACAGACAGACAGACGGACAGACGGACAGACGGACATGGCTAGATCGACTCGGCTAGTGATCCTGATCAAGAATATATATACTTTATGGGGTCGGAAACGCTTCCTTCTAGCTGTTACATACTTTTGCACGAATATAATATACCCTTTTACTCTACGAGTAACGGGTATAACAAGAGAGAACGCTATAGTTGGGTGGGTGTCCCGACTATCTAATACCCGTCACTCAGCTAGCAGTGCGAGGGAGATGGAGATATTAAACTTTGATTTCGCATAACTTTTTAATGAATGGTCCGATTTGAAAAATGTATTCTACATTTCGATAGGCATTAACAAACACTATAGAATTGCATTTATACATATTTAAAATGTTTAAAGATGTGGCCGTCAGACATATTTTAAAATCGTTTAAGGCGATTGTGGGCGTTAGGGGAGGCGTGGCACCTCGCTGAAACAAACTTGCGCTGCGTAGGAAGCCCAAAAATCTACATTATTAATACCAAAACAAATTTGAACTTAAATTGCCCCTTTCCCCTCCCCATCCCACACAGCACTACCCCACCCCCTCGTCAGTTTTCTTGGCTGTTGCTCTCTCGGCATCCGCTCTCTGGGTTTCGCTCTCTCGGCAGGCTCCCACAAAATGCAACGCAATAACTTAGAAAATCTATATAAATTCGTTAAAAATACTTCAAAAAAAATGTTAAAAACTTGAAAAATAAAACTTAAGCATTTGGGCCATAGAATAACTAATGATCCAAAAATCATCTTGATCGGAGCAGCGGTTTAGATTTATAAAATCGAAAAGTTAATTTTAAATGTAGCCCCCAAATTATGGGGGAAATCGAAATTTCTTTTAGATTTAGATAATTAGGCCTTTTCAAGACCTAAAATTCTGCAAAATCTAAATTTCGAAATTTCAACCCCTTTAGAAGTTAAGCTTGAGTACATCTAATACTTTTTTGCTCTAAATATGGATGTTGGAGCTGTTTGGGGCCACTGGGGGGACATGTCGGATCTTAGTGGGCGCCTACGCCCCCAATGGAATACTGTGCAAAAATTTGGCTGCTGTAGCTCTTAAGGTTTGGGCTGTGGTCGTATCCCCTTCAAAATCGGTCTTTCATTTTATAATCTTTAGAGATAATCCGTTCTGGTATCCAAATAGTACAATTTTGATCAGGTGTTTCTAAACCAAAAAAACTTTGGCCGCCTCTCTTTCGCTTCAAATGATCTTTAATCTTCTTTAATCTCTCGCTCTGCTTCTGCTGACGTTGTTTTTGTGAGAGCTGTGTTCGGAATTCGTTCGTGAGTGCTGCGAACTGCCGAAGCATGCAAAAAACAAAAACAACGCGCGGCTAAAAAGGCCCCCCGCAACCCCCGCAAACTTACAAAAAAAATCATATAAAATCAACCGTGGGTCAAAAAAAATAAAAAAAACCTTACTGATTGTATGGCATGGCTCCACATATTAAACCAAAAACGGATCCGATCGCATAATCGGTGCGGAAAAATTAATTAAGTGCCCCAACCGGAAGTCGGTATCAACTTGTTTGGTTGAAAACTGTGGGAATGGTTCATGTTTTAATCCCGCAATTTCGCATTTTTCGAGAGTCCTGGGAGTCCTTAGAGCCGAATTTCAAAAATCCTTTCTTAGTGCACACCTCCTCTAACACACGATTCAGCCCCAATTTTTTCCAGAATTTTAGGTCTTATGGTTTGGGCTGGGGAATATGACGCAAATCGACTTCTACTCTTTTATAGTAATACTCGATTATTGTACTATTGGACTAATTGGAAAAGAAAAATTATAACGACGAACTTTAAAAAGTGAAGGGCGGGAGCACTACTGCTATTTTGACCGCAGCTGTATGCTTTTTATGTTTTCTTAAATTTGTCTCTCCCTTAAAAAATCCTAAAATTATTCAAAGTATGGGGTTTGAAAGATAAAGAGTGTATCTTTTAAAAAGCTTTAGCATCAAAACAAACCATGAATCCGTCTGCCTGTGATACCTCCGGAAAGTTGGCCAATTTCAGCATTTTTCGAACTTTGAGGTTCTTGTGCTAAGAATCCTTGCGTCGGGGAACTTTTTGGAAAACGCAGTTTAACTTTGGAATTTGTAACGAATTCAAAAATATAGCATCCATCGACCTAAATTTTTGATGTTGCATAGTGTAAAAAATCCTCAATTCTGTATTTATTTTACAATATGGTACATTTTTCCGGAATCCTAAATTTAAGGCCATTCAATAACTTAGCACCAGTTTAGTTTAACCTAAATTGTAGGAAATTTTTTCACATTTTAGGTCTTTTTTTTTTTGGTGCAGGTAGATAAAGGCCTGTTCCGGGAGCCAGTATTCCCGAAATTCGCCGTCACCAGACGAAGGAGCATCGACCGAGGGATGATCTGGTGTTCGACGGAGGAGCGGCAGCGGGAACAGGCTGAACGCGATGCCGAGGAGCCCATCTCGCCGGCATTTTGTTTAAGGCGGCGATATTCCGTGTTGTACTACAAATTCATACGTAACAATATTCTAATGCATAAAAAAAATAATAATAATAGCAATCAAAATTTTTGTCGATTTAAACAAAAAACAAGAGAGAACGCTATAGTTGGGTGGGTGTCCCGACTATCTAATACCCGTCACTCAGCTAGCAGTGCGAGGGAGATGGAGATATTAAACTTTGATTTCGCATAACTTTTTAATGAATGGTCCGATTTGAAAAATGTATTCTACATTTCGATAGGCATTAACACTATAGAATTGCATTTATACATATTTAAAATGTTTAAAGATGTGGCCGTCAGACATATTTTAAAATCGTTTAAGGCGATTGTGGGCGTTAGGGGAGGCGTGGCACCTCGCTGAAACAAACTTGCGCTGCGTAGGAAGCCCAAAAATCTACATTATTAATACCAAAACAAATTTGAACTTAAATTGCCCCTTTCCCCTCCCCATCCCACACAGCACTACCCCACCCCCTCGTCAGTTTTCTTGGCTGTTGCTCTCTCGGCATCCGCTCTCTGGGTTTCGCTCTCTCGGCAGGCTCCCACAAAATGCAACGCAATAACTTAGAAAATCTATATAAATTCGTTAAAAATACTTCAAAAAAAATGTTAAAAACTTGAAAAATAAAACTTAAGCATTTGGGCCATAGAATAACTAATGATCCAAAAATCATCTTGATCGGAGCAGCGGTTTAGATTTATAAAATCGAAAAGTTAATTTTAAATGTAGCCCCCAAATTATGGGGAAATCGAAATTTCTTTTAGATTTAGATAATTAGGCCTTTTCAAGACCTAAAATTCTGCAAAATCTAAATTTCGAAATTTCAACCCCTTTAGAAGTTAAGCTTGAGTACATCTAATACTTTTTTGCTCTAAATATGGATGTTGGAGCTGTTTGGGGCCACTGGGGGGACATGTCGGATCTTAGTGGGCGCCTACGCCCCCAATGGAATACTGTGCAAAAATTTGGCTGCTGTAGCTCTTAAGGTTTGGGCTGTGGTCGTATCCCCTTCAAAATCGGTCTTTCATTTTATAATCTTTAGAGATAATCCGTTCTGGTATCCAAATAGTACAATTTTGATCAGGTGTTTCTAAACCAAAAAAACTTTGGCCGCCTCTCTTTCGCTTCAAATGATCTTTAATCTTCTTTAATCTCTCGCTCTGCTTCTGCTGACGTTGTTTTTGTGAGAGCTGTGTTCGGAATTCGTTCGTGAGTGCTGCGAACTGCCGAAGCATGCAAAAAACAAAAACAACGCGCGGCTAAAAAGGCCCCCCGCAACCCCCGCAAACTTACAAAAAAAATCATATAAAATCAACCGTGGGTCAAAAAAAAAATAAAAAAAACCTTACTGATTGTATGGCATGGCTCCACATATTAAACCAAAAACGGATCCGATCGCATAATCGGTGCGGAAAAATTAATTAAGTGCCCCAACCGGAAGTCGGTATCAACTTGTTTGGTTGAAAACTGTGGGAATGGTTCATGTTTTAATCCCGCAATTTCGCATTTTTCGAGAGTCCTGGGAGTCCTTAGGAGCCGAATTTCAAAAAATCCTTTCTTAGTGCACACCTCCTCTAACACACGATTCAGCCCCAATTTTTTCCAGAATTTTAGGTCTTATGGTTTGGGCTGGGGGAATATGACGCAAATCGACTTCTACTCTTTTATAGTAATATACTCGATTATTGTACTATTGGACTAATTGGAAAAGAAAAATTATAACGACGAACTTTAAAAAGTGAAGGGCGGGAGCACTACTGCTATTTTGACCGCAGCTGTATGCTTTTTATGTTTTCTTAAATTTGTCTCTCCCTTAAAAAAATCCTAAAATTATTCAAAGTATGGGGTTTGAAAGATAAAGAGTGTATCTTTTAAAAAGCTTTAGCATCAAAACAAACCATGAATCCGTCTGCCTGTGATACCTCCGGAAAGTTGGCCAATTTCAGCATTTTTCGAACTTTGAGGTTCTTGTGCTAAGAATCCTTGCGTCGGGGAACTTTTTGGAAAACGCAGTTTAACTTTGGAATTTGTAACGAATTCAAAAATATAGCATCCATCGACGTAAATTTTTGATGTTGCATGGTGTAATCATTATAATAAAATAATTAATAAAGATTAGATAATATTAAAGTACCAAAAAATCCTCAAATCTGTATTTATTTTACAATATGGTACATTTTTCTGCACACATTTTTAGGCCAAAGAAAGCCTAACATTTTGGATTAGGGGTTTTCTCATATTTTTAGGCAGCCAATTATCTGAAATATAGGCCAAAAATTACCCCCACTTAAGGCCATTAATGGCCTACAATTTTAGGTCATGGAATCCTAAATTTAAGGCCATTCAATAACTTAGCTCCAGTTTAGTTTAACCTAAATTGTAGGAAATTTTTCACATTTTAAGTCTTTTTTTTTTTTTGGTGCAGGCAGATAAAGGCCTGTTCCGGGAGCCAGTATTCCCGAAATTCGCCGTCACCAGACGAAGGAGCATCGACCGAGGGATGATCTGGTGTTCGACGGAGGAGCGGCAGCGGGAACAGGCTGAACGCGATGCCGAGGAGCCCATCTCGCCGGCATTTTGTTTAAGGCGGCGATATTCCGTGTTGTACTACAAATTCATACGTAACAATATTCTAATGCATAAAAAAATAATAATAATAGCAATCAAAATTTTTGTCGATTTAAACAAAAAACAAGAGAGAACGCTATAGTTGGGTGGGTGTCCCGACTATCTAATACCCGTCACTCAGCTAGCAGTGCGAGGGAGATGGAGATATTAAACTTTGATTTCGCATAACTTTTTAATGAATGGTCCGATTTGAAAAATGTATTCTACATTTCGATAGGTATTAACAAACACTATAGAATTGCATTTATACATATTTAAAATGTTAAAAGATGTGGCCGTCAGACATATTTTAAAATCATTTAAGGCGATTGTGGGCGTTAGGGGAGGCGTGGCACCTCGCTGAAACAAACTTGCGCTGCGTAGGAAGCCCAAAAATCTACATTATTAATACCAACTTTCTAGCTTTTGTAGTTTCCGAGATCTCAGCGTTCATACAGACAGACAGACAGAGAGACAGACAGATAGACAGACAGACATGTCTAGATCGACTCGGCTAGTGATTCTGATCAAGAATATATATACTTTATAGGGTCGAAAACGCTTCCTTCTACCCTTCTACCCTTTTACTCTACGAGTAACGGGTATAAATATAGCGGTCAGTAAAGCAATCCGATTCAGATGTGTCCTGTCGCCAGCTATCCAATTTGGCGGAAAAAATTAAAGAAAAGGAGCCGGCACTAGCTAATCGCAAGGGTATAGTCTTTCACCATGACAACGCTAGGCCCCACACATCTTTGGTCACTCGGCAAACATTAACGGAGCTGAATTGGGAAGTTCTACCACATCCACCTTATAGTCCGGACTTAGCACCTTCAGATACCATTTGTTTCGCTTTCTTCAAAACTCTTTGAATGGTAAAAACTTTTATTCAGATGAGGCTGTCGAAAACCACTTGTCTCGATTCTTTGCTGGAAAAGACCAAACGTTCTTCGAGCGCGGAATTATGCAGCTGCCCGAGAGATGGTCATTAGTGGTCGAACAAAACGGCCAATACATAATTGATAAATTATAAGTCCTGATATAAATAAATCATCTTTGAAAATATTGAAAAAAAAAGACATGACTTTCTTGCCAACCCAATATAAGTCCTGATATAAATAAATCATCTTTGAAAATATTGAAAAAAAAAACGACATGACTTTCTTTCCAACCCAATAGCTGCTATAGGAACGATCGGTTATAATAAAAATGTAGTATGCAATTTTTTTTTTATTTTTAAAGATATGTTATCTAAACTCCTAACAAATTTTATTCAAATCAAGCAACTAAATTATAAATTAAAAACATAAGAACGCACTTATAAGAAACACCTATCAAAATGAAAAGCAAAAAATATAAAAAAAACAAGAGAGAACGCTATAGTCGGGGTTGTGTCCCGACTTTCTAATACCCGTCACTCAGCTAAAGGGATTGCGAGGGAGATGGATATATAACATTTTTTTGATTGCGAATAACTTTTTAATGAATGGTCCGATTTGAAAAATGTCGATAGGTATAATTATACACAACAAAATTGCATTTATACTTCTCGGAAATCTTTAAAGGTGTGGGCACCAGACACATTTTAAAATCGCTAGTGGGCGATTGTGGGCGTAAACTCGTGTAAACTAGTGAATAAGAAAAGTGAAAAAATAAAAATATTATAGTATGGTGTCTTTATTGTGTATTTGTAGTTTTATTTATACAAGTAGTATATAGTATAGTTTTATTTCGGTTATCCACTTCCGATCAGCAGCCACGCTTTTTCTTTTTTTTTTCTTCTTCTTCTTTTTTCCTTCGTGCCTTCCAGGGATGGAAGATACTCTCGATACTTTTCCAAACCAGGGATAGCACAACATAACATATCCAGGGCTACACAAATAACATAACATAATTAACTTAAAACTACGTTGGCCATGTTAATACTAATAGTAGTTGCTTACATAGTTCTTATTACTACAATTCGGCCGTCCTGACTATGAGGATCTCCCGATACTCGTTGACTTACTTCTAGTAACAATGCTACTTTGGCCATATTTATTTTTTTTACAAGTGTCGTTTACGTCTTTGTTTTTACTATTATTTTCAGTAATGCTAGTTTTGTTTTTATTTACAATAATTTCAATTGTATAGTCAATTTCCTCCACAGGATCTGTTTCCTTATCTTTTATATCTGGATTCTTATTAACATTAATTTGTTCTATTCCACTAAGCCAGGGTTTCATATTATGCACCGCCCATATACCCGAATATGGCACTTGGGATTGCTGAAAGTTTTCTACATCTTCAATAAAGTACCTATCATTATCTAACACCTTGGACACAACGTACGGCCCTTTGAATTTGGGAATTAACTTACTGGACACACCTTGCTGCGAATTGAAGTTTCGTACAACAACATAATCTCCTTCAGAAAATAGATGCGGCTTTTGTCGTTTTGAATCAACATAGTCTTTGTTATGTCCTTGCGCTTTTCTCTGACATATATCAGCTTGTAGTCTTATTTCGTTTAGGTCTTTGTGCATAACTTCTTGACACTCATCAATACTATTTTCTTTTAAACTATCAATGTAACAACCCTTCTGCCTTACACCAAATAGCATTACACTTGGGTATTGATTCAAACTTCGATTATTTGTGTTATTCATTGTGAACTCTACTTTGTCTAAAACTTTGTGCCATGGTTGATTATTCTCTACGTCTGTTAACATTGCTATCATTGGACCTAAGTCTCTATTAACTCTTTCTACCTGTCCGTTTGCTTGTGGCGAAGCTGTTGCTACTTTGACATGCCTTACATTGTTCTGTACAACAAACTCTTCAAATTCCTTTGACGTAAAACAACTGCCTCGATCAGATATTATGTTCTTAGGTCTACCGTACGATCTGAAATAGTTTTCTAACGCTTCGATTGCTTCCTTAGTACTAGTTGTTTTGGTTGGATATAATCTGGTGAACTTTGTACATGCGTCAATTATTACTAGTATATGCTTTTTAGTTGTTTCTTTGCTATTTATCGGACCATAGTGATCAATATGAATGACTTCAAACGCACTTGTTCCTTTCGGAATGGGGTGTAAAAACCCCTCAGTTTTACCTGTTTTATTAGAAAATGCTATACACTTTAGGCAGTTCTTTATGTGACTCTCAACTTTCTTTCTTATACTTGGAAACCAATAACTCTTAGTTATGAGGTCCCTTACTTTGTCAATTCCCACATGCCCCATCTCATCATGGTATTTGTACAGAACATTTTCTTCCATTGATTGTGGAACACAAAACAGTAGCCTATCGTTACATTTCTTATGTACAACACCATTTCGTAGTTCATAGTGCTCATCCTCTTGACTTAACAACATTTCTTTAACTCTATTTATATTTTCATCTCTTCCCTGACATATAATTAGATTTTTTTTCGAAAGTATTTGTTTCAATTACAAGAATGCTATTACTTCGACTAAGTGCGTCCACATGCTGCATTCTTTTTCCCGATCTGTGCTTAAGCTCGTAGTCATAGTTTTGAAACTCTAAGGTTAAAGTTAATTAATTGCAATCAGTTACAATTTTGAACCTAATTCCTTGCAAATAAACTCGAAATCTTTTTAATGCGTTTATTATTGCTAAAGTTTCCAACTCGAAGCTGTGGTATCTTGACTCCACGTCGGTTGTTCGTTTCGAAAAATAAAAGACGGGATGAAACTTGTTATCCCTTTTTCTTTGTAATAATATTGCGCCTTAACCTAACGAGCTTGCATCACAGTGCAACTCTGTCTCACCTCTCGGATCATATATTGCCAAAATTGGAGCTTCTATTAACTTTTCCTTAAGTATAGTGAACGCATCTACTTCTTCTTTATCAAAAACAAACTTCTTGTCTTTTCTGGTTAAATCGTCTAGTGGCTTTGCAATAATAGAGAAATCTTTAATAAATCTTCTAAAATAAGAGCATAATCCTATAAAGCTTGAGACCTCGCTGACTTTTGAGGGTACTGGAAAAGACCTAATTGCTTCTAAACCTGTTTCGTTTGCTTTTATCCCCTCTCCATTGACTGTATATCCCAAGTAATCAATGGACAATTGTAAGAATTCACATTTATCAAGTCTAAGCTTTAATTTGTTTTCAACTATACGTTTAAGAACTTCCTTTAATATTTCGAAATGCTCATACAAACTCTCCGTCGCTATCATAATGTCGTCAAGATAAATCACAACTTTTTCTAGTCGTACCATATCAACAAATATCTTGTTAATAAATCTTTGGAATGTGGGTGGAGCATTTGTCAAGCCAAACGGCATTCTTAGAAATTCAAACTGCCCTAGTGGCGTTGTAAAAGACGTATATTTAATAGAATTATCATCCATGAACACATGATGAAATCCGTTTTTCAAATCAAGTTTCGAAAAGATTTTTTTATTCGCTAACCTTTCCAACAAGTCGTCAATTAACGGAATCGGATAATTATCTTTAAGAGTAACTTTATTAAGACGACGATAATCGACACACATTCTAAGTTCTCCTCTCTTTTTTTTTACAAGAACAATTGGCGACACATATTCAGATTCACTTGGGCGTATATACCCACTGGCTAAATTCTCGTCTAATATTTTTTGAACTTCGGACTTTTCTGCGTAGGACAATCTTCGAGGGGGGCACCGAAATGGTTTATCGCTTTCAATTGTGATCTTCATAGTACATTTTATCTTAGGTTCCATCGGACGATCAGCGTCTTCATAAAATGTCTTAAACAAACATTCAAGCTAGTTTCTTGACTCATCTCTTTTCCTATCGTATAAGTTGCTTTACCATCGCAAATAACATTTATATTTAACATATCTCTATCAAACAAATCCACGTTGTAACTTTCTTCATTCGCAACAACTTTGTCTAGTTTCGTGTCAACATTGTCATTTGTAGCTTCATAGTCCTCAACTTCAGTATTCGCTACAGTTTTTAAACATTTCACTGCCTCGGGCCTGCTCGACTTCTCTACTCATTTCTCCACATCTATCTGCTTCTCTCTATTGACTTCTACTTTGTTATTGTTTCCAAGATCGCTCTCTACTTTTGCCTCTACATCTACCTGATTCTCTACATTGACTTCTACTTTGTTATTGTTTCCAAGATCGCTCTCTACTTTTGCCTCTACATCTACCTGTTTTTCTACATTGACTTATAATTTGTTTGATAGATCACTTTCGCACTCTTCCACTAAATGTATACCCACTGGCTTAACAGATAAATGGTTACCATCGTCAATCACTTCTACAAGCTTAAAATTACTTAAATTTAAAAAATCGCGTCCTAATTCCATTGAGTACCTTACAGATTCATCAGTTACAACCAGTAATCCAACCAACACGTTTTTATTTGAACTTTTAATTAAGCAAACTGTTTTTCCAATTACATTTTCATAAATGACTTGCCCCAAGTTGTTCTCTCTGCTCATGTTATGATGTATGCTGACGACGTAAAACTCTGTTTGCCGTTATCGACTCCCGATTCCCAGGCACTTTTGCAAGCTGATCTGAACAATCTTTATTCTTGGTGCATCCAGAACTTGTTGTTTTTGAACAACTCTAAATGTAACTTTATGTCCTTTTATCGGAAGAAGCTTCTCCTCACTACATATTCTATTGGGTCGAATGCACTTGAACTCATAAATTCCGTTACAGACCTTGGAGTGTTATTTAACCACAACTTAAATTTCTCTAATCACATTGGTATCATAGTTAGTAAAGCAAAAGGGGTTTTTGCCTTTGTTAAGCGTTGGTCGAAGGAATTTGAGGACCCCTACACCACAAAACATTTATACATTTCCTTGGTTCGTCCAATTCTTGAATACTGCTCGTGTGTTTGGTCACCCCAATACACCATTTATCAGGACCTTATCGAATCGGTACAGAAACAGTTCCTTTTGTTTGCTCTACGTGGTTTAAACTGGGAAACACATCGACACCTGCCATCGTACGTGGATAGACTGCGTCTACTTAACCTGCCCTCTCTCAAGGATCGTCGGACCTGCCATGGTGTTATGTTCCTGCACAAATTAATTACTGGACTTGTAAATTCAAGCTATCTTCTTGGTCAAATTCGGTTCTCCATCCCTGTAAGGTCTACTCGGCACTTTCGACCTATTGCCCTCGATATTTGTAAAACGAACTTTCAGTTACATGATCCATTTCGCGTTTTATGTTCGCAATATAATGAACTGTATTTTTTGATATTTTCGGAATGCTCTGTTAATTTAATTGTAACAAACATCCTAACTTACCTGTCCTTGCCCCCTTCCACTTGAAGTGAGTAGGGTACTATGTTTATGTTGGCAGATATTTGCTAACTTTAAATAAATAAATAAAAAAAAAATAAATTTAGTTTACTTTCGTTTATTCCGAAAAAGGTATTATTCAACTTGTTCTCGTCAATGATTACTTTACTGGGAACTACTGACTTCTTTGAAATGAAACGGGACTTCCCGAATCTATGAGGCACTCTATGGAATAAAATTTGTTAGAAATGTGTATCGTATTTTTAAATTGGACTTAAAAATGTCTTACATATTCGTTGCCATGTCCTCTCTTCTTGTACAATGAACACGCTCTAGCCAAGTGTCCAACTTCTCCACAGGCATAGCAAGCTCCATCAGCCCGTACTGGCTTGCGGCAGTCCTTAGCCAGATGACCAAGACTGTGGCAGTTAAAGCATTTGATGACCCTCTGTTCCGGGGTCGCAGCGTTTGATGAAGACGTTCCTTGCATCCTATTTTGTTGTACCGGAGCTCTGGGTTTCTCTACATCTTGAAAGGCTTCCAATACATCAGCAGGCACTGCAAAACGTAGTAGTTTCGCTTGATTTTTAAGTTGTACATTTTGTATGCCAGCTATCAAGTACTGCACTAGTTCGTGAACACTCATAGCGATGTTTTGTGCCAGAGTAAGCTTGTCAAAATAGTAGATAGCAAACTTCTCGCCGAACTGCCACTTGCGGTTTTCAAACTTGCGTCGCATTTCCAAGACGTTATCCTTGGTTCCGAAAAAAATTTTTAGTTGTGCCAGAATCAGGTCAATACTTCCAGACAACAGTAATGGGCGAGATAACAGCCAAAAATTATCCTTGCCCTTCAAGCGTGAGCAAATTAATGGACGCATGACGTCATCACTAACTTTAAACACGTCTTCATCTTCTTCTTCGCGTTGTTCTTCGTTGTTGTTGCTGGTTGCATTGGCGACAGCCACCTCGCCATCTTGTTCTTCGTTGTTGTTGTTGGCCAGATTGGCGTCAGTCATCTCAGCACCAATTTCGCATGTAGACTCCACCTTTTCGTAGTGCAACTCCGGAGCAATTTCAGACGGTAGTACAGCATTTAGTTGCGCAATTAGTGCGGCTTTGTTTTCTTTTGTGGATAAACAAAAATTTGTCACAGAAACTTTTGATTTCCACTAATTTCAGTTCGCCGAGATTAATGCGTGTAGCCATTTTAATATTTTCCTATTCCAATATAACTTGGTTAGGTTCAGTTACCACTTCTGAATTTTAGAATGGTGTCTTTATTGTGTATTTGTAGTTTTATTTATACAAGTAGTATATAGTATAGTTTTATTACGGTTATCCCCTTCCGATCAGCAGCCACGCTTTTTCTTTTCTTTTTTTTCTTCTTCTTCTTTTTTTCCTTCGTGCCTTCCAGGGATGGAAGATACTCTCGATACTTTTCCAAACTAGGGATAGCACAACATAACATATCCAGGGGTACACAAATAACATAACATAATTAACTTAAAACTACGTTGGCCATGTTAATACTAATAGTAGTTGCTTACATAGTTCTTATTACTACAATAAGTTTATTTCTTAAATTCACTAAGCGACATATTAATTGGCGCCAACGTGGGGCGGTGTTATTTAAAAATTCCTGAAAGTAGTTTTAAAACAAAACAGTTTTCAAAAACAAAAGGGAATTTGCGCCACTCAAAAACCTAACCGATGACATAATAAAAAGTGTTTGCATCGTGAAAATAGCTAAAGGAGGAAATAAATAAATATAATAATCCCCCTTTGTTTACAACAACTCGTTAATTAGTGACTAGAGCCCTGCATGAATCAACAGTATGCTTAAATATTTTGAAACATACGAGTCCCTTCTGTCAACTGTATATATGTTTCGAAACATCTGGAAATGATTCGAAACATTCTAAGGTGATTCGAAACATTGGGGAGGCGTTGCTTTTACAAAATTTCACAAGCTGTCCGATTTTTTGTTTTCTGTTAATACCAAATGTTCTATAGGAGCTTTTCTTTTTAAGTCACGTTTGTAGACCGAATCGTAAGTATCACACTGTTGTAGATGTTTCGAATCATTCGAATCTTACTGTGAAAATGTTTCGAAACATAAAATGTCTCGAAAACTGTGGATTCATGCAGGGCTCTAATAGTGACCGTAACAAAAAAGACAAGCTGCTCTAAAAACTAATACTCTCAAAATCGAATTTCAAGCAAAACTAAAAAAATTAAACGGACGAACAAAAAACTAAACATCAAATTCAACAAAAATAAAAAATCAAATACAACTCAACAGAAATAAAAACAAGAGAGAACGCTATAGTCGGGTTGGTGTCCCGACTATCTAATACCCGTCACTCAGCTAAAGGGAGTGCGAACGCTGTGCTCGGGTTGGTGTTCCGACTATCTAATAATCGTAACTCAGCTAAAGGGAGTGCGAGGGAGATAGACATATAAACAATTTTGATTGCGTATAACTTTTAGGTGAATGGTCCGATTTGAAAAATGTCTTCTACATTTCGATAGGTATTAATAAACACTATAAAATTGCGCTTATATATTTTTAGAATCTTAAAAGATGTGGCCTCCAGACACATTTGAAAATCGTTAATGGCGATTGTGGGCGTTATGGGGGGCGTGGCATTTCGATGAAACAAACATGCGCTGCGTAGGAAGCCCAAGAATATGTGTGGGTAATCCCAACTTTCTCGCTTTTGTAGTTTCCGAGATCTCAGCGTTCATACAGACAGACAGACAGACAGACGGACAGACAGACGGACAGACGGACATGGCTAGATCGACTCGGCTAGTGATCCTGATCAAGAATATATATACTTTATGGGGTCGGAAACGCTTCCTTCTAGCTGTTACATACTTTTCCACGAATACAATATACCCTTTTACTCTACGAGTAACGGGTATAATAAGAAAATTGAAAAAATCTAAAATAAAAAATCAAAAAGAATTCGACAAAAAAAGGAAGAGCTGAGGGCAATCCCTCGCTAGAAAGAAATAAATTGAAGGAAGAGCTGAGGGCCATCCCTCGCTATACGACGACCCCAAACAGGATCATCAAGCGCAAGAAGACATCCCATATCAAAGGAAGAAGAAAAGTAGTACGTTTAATGTAAGCGATTTAATAGCACAAATAGTTAATAATAAATTGAATCCTTTGAAGAATGAGATCGCGAGTTTAAAGACACAATTAAATCACAATATAAAGAAAGTTGAGGACTTTCAAGTAGAAGCTGTTGATCCAAACGTTAAGTGCGATACTTCTTATGAAATCATTAAGTCGGTCCGAAAATATAAGGGCGAAGAAGATAGCTATGTTAGTTGGAGAGAATCGGCGGAAGTAGCAATGGGACAAAACAAAAGGGGAAGTGAAAAATACTTTTCGGCACTATCTATTCTTCGAAATAAAATTACAGGCATGCCATAATTTTCAGTGACAAACGACCAATACATATTTTAGAGCAGGACTTAAGTGTAATAAGTCAGGGGAAACTGTCGATTATGGAACTTTATAATTTAGTAAATAAAAAATTAACTCTCCTTATTAACAAAACCATTATGACACATGGGAGGAATAAGCCAATTACATCTGAACTTAATGAAAAACGTAGAAAGACAGCACTACGAGTGTTTATAACTGGTCTATGAATCCACCAGATTTACCTAATGCGATTGTAATAGTACAAGAACTAGAAAGCAACAATTTGAGGGCCCAATTCGCGAACAATTATATAATTTCACAACGCAAGACTAATGAGTCAAACCAATATGGGCAACAAAACTCAAATAATAAACCCAGGCAAAATAACTATAATAACTATAATAATAATTATAGGAATACCAACAACTTGAGGTTTAATCAACCCGATAATCAGAATAAAAATAATTATAATCAGAATAAAAATCAAAATTGGGATCAGGGTAGACAGTATTATCCCCAACAAAATAGTCAAAATCAATGGAATTCCTATAAACCTCAACCGAACAAACCAGAACCGATGGACGTTGACGAATCCATACAGGTTCAGAATAGGCCAACATATAACAACAATCAGGGTTATAAAAATTATAGCAACACTAATTATAACCAGAATAAATGGAATCAGTATAAAAAACCAGAGGCACAAACAACTCAGCAAGATCAACCACAAAATTAAAGACAACCAACAGGGACAGTTAATCAACCGGCTAATAAAACAATGCGTTTAAATAACATTGAAGAGGACCATTTTTTAGGAGAGAATCCGGAGTAGGATTACCCTACATAATACGAAAAGATAGTAAGCTAAATAAAAAACTACAAATTTTAATTGACACAGGGGCAACTTCATGCTACATCAGAATGGGGATCTATAAAAATAAAAACGAACTTCCAATATATAAAAGAGTATCTACGGTTAATGGATACTCTATAATTAAATATTATCACATGGTAACGATATTCGATACTCGTTACACATTTTATGAAATCGAGGGGTTAAAATCAGACTTACTAATAGGTTACAATTTATTGAAAAAAATCGAAGCTGTAATCGACACCGAAAAAGGGGTAATGAAATATGGGGATAAAGAAGAAAAATTGATTTATGATAACGACAGCTCTTGCAACCAACTTTCATTATCTGAAGAAAAAACCATTCTTCCATTGAAAGAATTTATTATCAAAAAATACTTTGATGAAAAAGCCCAAATCAGACTTGACTCTGAAGAGGCAAATCAAAGTACAAGAAGTTTGGGATTCAAACATCCTGAACGCGCCGTCGTAGAATTATCCGACAAAAGTACAAGTTTGGGATTAAAAAATCCTGAACACGCCGACGTTGAATTATCCGTCTTTAATAATAGTTTGGGATTAAAAAATCCTGAACACGCAGACGTTGAATTATCCGTCTTTAATAATAGTTTGGGATACAAAAATCAACCAGAGACTTAGAATCAGGGTTTAATCAGATTCTAATGAAAGAATCAGATGTGGGAAAGACTTCTTTCTCAATAAATAACGGGAAGTATGAATTCTTAAGGATGCCATTTGGATTGACCAATGCACCAAGAATCTTCCAAAGAGCAATGGACGACATTCTAAGGGAAGAAGTAGGTAAAACATGCCATGTTTATATGGACGACATAATTATTTTCTCTAATACACTTGAACAACATTATGTCGATTTAACTAAAATAATTGATATATTATTTAAAGCTAATATGAAGATATCTTTGGAGAAATCAAAGTTTTTTAAACACGAAACCAGTTTTCTAGGATACATTGTATCCTATAACGTCATCAAGACGGATCCGGAAAAAATTGACACCATTATTAAATATCCGCCTCCAAAAAATATTCGGGAACTAAGAAGTTTCCTCGGCCTTACCGGTTATTATAGAAAATTTGTTCCGAATTATGCCTTCAAGGCTAAACCACTAACTAAATACTTAGGAGGACATCATGGTAAAATCTCGAAAAGAATGTCTACAAAAACGTTAATTCAGCTGGATGACCCAGCTATTAAAGCTTTTAACGAGCTAAAAGAAAGTCTCATTGCTCAAATAGAACTGGTTCAACCAGACTATAGTCAACAATTTACATTAACCACAGATGCTTCGGACGTCGCTATTGGCGCGGTATTATCCCAAGAAGGTAAACCAATAACATTTATTTCAAAAACCCTGCCTAAAACTGAACAAGTCTATGCAACTAACAAAAAGGAACTATTGGCAATAGTGTGGGCTTTGAAAAATTTGAGAAATTACCTATACGGAGTGATTGGAATTGAAATTCAAACCGGTCATCAACCATTATCCTTTGCAATTTCGGATAAAAATCCAAATATAGAAATGAAACGCTGGTATTCATTTATAGAAAGGAACGGTTTACATTACGCAGACCCAAGACACAGTACCTACAACGGTCAAGTCGAAAGGGCACATTCGACATTAACAGAATTAGCCCGCTGCCTTAAAGAGCAATTTAATTTAACCGACTATACCGAAATTGTAATACGAGCCGCGGAAGAATATAATACAACCATTCATTCAACAACCAACCAAAAACCCTTTGACATACTTTATAATAAAATTGAGCACGATACTATTCCCCTATTGTTAAAAACTACTCAAGAGAAAATGTTAGAGGGACATAACAAGGACAGAAAGGAGAAGGACTATCTCGTAGGGGAAGTTATTTTTGAAAAGAAGCATGGGGAAAGAAACAAGCTTAATTCTCGATATAAAAGACAAGTAGTTAAGGAACTACTATTCATAAAGACAACATCAAATTTTAAACACAATTTGTTTTAAATTACAGAAAATGAATTCAAAAATATACGTATTGTTGATGATAGTCGCCACCAATTCCGAAATAATGGACTATGCGAACCATGATTTTTTTATTTACAAGGATTTACGTTCTGATCTATTCCATATAACTAATCTAAGTCTATATAAAAACATAATTCAACTCGAATCAACTCACTTAAATATAAGCAATCAGAATTCACAGTGGGAAATTTCCTATGACTTAGACATTATTAAAATTCTTATCTCGCAAATTAACCCAATAGAGCTAAAAGGGGAATCAACGAATTAGGTACACTTTGGAAATGGATAGCAGGAACACCAGATCATGATGATTTCATAGCAGTTCGTAATAAAATTAATGATTTAATCCGTAATAATAACGATCAATTTGTAATTAATTCAAAATTATTCAAAGAAATAAAAACCCTAAGGGGGAAGGGGTCAACCAAATGATTACTCTAGTGCAAAAAAATTTTTTTTTTGTATGAAGAATTGATTACATGGGGGGGAGGGGGTTAAAAATCGTCGAAATTGTGATTACGTAATATATGGACAGCCCCTAACTGAAAATTTTCAATCAGTATTTTCAAACCAAGAATTCCCGCTTAGAAAACACCGCCTTCGTCTGCTAACTTACGGTCTTATGAATTTAATGGATACAATAACATTAGCAAAAATAGATGTTTTCAATACTAAAATTCTAAACACTGAAGACATCCAGGAAATTTTTAAACAAGAACAAAAACCTGTAGTAATTACAGACATATTAGATATTTCTAAATTTAAAATCGCCATACACCAAGAGTTAATTATAATATATATAAAATACCCCATTATTACAAACCGTTGCGAAGTGTATAACGCACGATCCATCTCACACCATGATGGAAAACTCTAAATTGATAATCAGGTCGCTAAATGTAAAAATAAGTATTATGTAATCTCTAATTTTAAGACAGAAGTATTTAATAATTATGGCACTTTAAGCCCAGACAGCATTTGTTTTACTAGACTTCTAAATGGAGAAACAATATAATAATTTCTTATGTCAATATAATGTCAAACGATTCGGAACTTACTTTTGATAACATTAACATATTAAACCCTTTTATTCAAATTAAACAAACTCAAATCCCAATAACGTTAATATTGATCATATTTACTTTAATATATTTAATTATCGCAGTTTTATTAAAATTAAAAAAATATCTAATATGCAAACCACGACAAGCTCATATTGAAGCAAAACCAGAAAATATTATATCCAACAATGCAAATACCATTGAAGTTGAAATTGTAGTCGAGTTGACCACTCATTTAAAATCGCTTTATCCATCAGTTCCAATGAATCGGGACGATCCAATTTAGGATGGGGGGAGTTATCCAACCCAAGATCCCAGGCTCCTTACCCAGTTTGTAAACGACTTCTAGCTGGGAACTTCTTACTCAGCTTTTCCACGAAATCCAGAGCTCTTATTTATCTTCCCCACTCCAATAAGAATTCAATTTTAAGTTCCAAATGCGCTGCGGTCCATCTACTGTAAACAATTGCGCTTGCTCCGCGGTCCTTCTAATATAAACGTTTGCGCCGCGGGCCTTCTACTGTAAACTAAGCCGGGTCTTTCAAATGTAAACATTATCATCCGGTCAGCACCCAGCGAGGCCCAAAATTGCAGAGTAATCTGTTTGATCGCTTTCTACAATCAAACCAATAATTGCATCACCCAATTTATTCCGACTCTCTTGAGTCCTTCTCTTATTCAATTCTTGAGAAGTCCCTAGATTCTCTTAAACCGAGGTTTGCTTATCAGATAATCGGCCCTTGATGAGGCAGTCCGTTTTTGCATCCGAATTGATCGGTCGACCCAATAGAGGATTGTGAGCAGTAAAAATTAAGTTCGGTACTAATAAAAATTTTGTAAACTAGTGAATAAGAAAAGTGAAAAAATAAAAATATATATTTTTCTAAAATTCACTAAGCGACATATTAATTTGCATAAAAAAAAAGCAAAAGGACAAATTCGTCGCATTCATTCTTTTCTTTCTTTTATTTTATATTAAATATTTAAATACATTGTGTTCAGTAATACTCAATGAGTATTAAACATGTAGTTGTTGCTGAATAAGGATTGTTGTGTCGCTGAGAAAAACAAATTCAATCTTGGTGTTTGGTTTTGGTTGGCAAAAACTTAAATAAAGATTAAAATATATTTATAATATAATATAAAAAAAATTCACATGTGGACATCCATGGTTATGATAGTTCTTAAGAAATCGCTGTCTAACGATGATAATTTTTACGCGGTTGTGGGGACTGGTTCCCTATAATACCAAATTGCTCAGATTTCTGAAATTTTAAATTTGTCTTATTTTGACAAAAAAGGAAAAGTGTACATATATACTATATTATTTGTATAGCAAACGATAGAAAACCATACTTGTTTTTATAGCAAATCCGGGAACTTTGAAATTCAATTACAAGAGAACCATGGCCGACCGCCAAGATCGTTTTGCATTTAAATTCTTAAGAAATCGCGGTCCATCGAGGATACTTTTTTCGCGAATTTCGGGTGTGAGTCCGCTAATCTAGAGTATTACCAAATCTGACGCAAAGGACAAGCAAGTGCATATGTTTACAACAATCAAGACACCTTACTACGGATGATAGCATCGACAAAGGCTCACAACAAATTCCTTAAGTTGAACAAATGCATTTATGACACATTCGCGACTGAGTTAATTAGGTGTTTCCCAGAACTTAAGCGCACATCCAGGGATTAATCTCTTAAGAGATAACTTTCGGTAATTACAGGGGTAAACAAACAATTAGCCCTATTTAAGGGGTTAGGGATAGAATTTGACCAAGCAGCCAAACTATAAGTAGTATGAAAAAACTCGGGAAATAAATAAGCAATTTCAGAAACCGTAGATGCCTCCTTTGAGTTTAAACGTACCGATGAAGGCAATGCCGATGACTTATGCTTGGCATTAACAAAGTTATAAAACTGCTTCGGATCATTTAAAAATTCGAATTTAAATCGATTGAAATACATTGAACAGCAATGACTGTTGAGAACATTAAAATCTGAACGAGCCACCACATATTTCAAAAATTCAGATGGCTTACCCGATTTTTTATACTTTTTATAAGTGTTGGATTTAAAATTTGTAAGTCTTTGAAGCGCATTGTTAAACCAAGGAGGCCTGTTTAGCTTTGGAGGAAGCTTATCAAAGTATAAAAAAAGTATTTAACACTATATAAAATAGTTCAGTGGCACTTTCAATATCCATACAATTGTACAAGTCAATCCAATTATATTGAGAAATCATATCGTTAAGTTTATTAAAGTCACATTTACGAAAACATCTTATTTTAGTTTGAGAAACTAAAGGAGTGGGGGTATCAACGCAGGGGAGGCAAATTGTCACTTCGAATGTAGGATGATATCTATCTTCAGGTACAACAAGAGCGTCAAGTCTAGATACCGTGACTTCAGACGGATCTGAAACAAACACAAAATCTAATTGTCTATTTAATGAATTTCGTATATAGCTTACTTTCTGGAACGACAAATCTAAAAGGACATCCACAAAGTCATGAAAGGATAATGGTATATCGACAAGTGAGTCAGTAGGAGGAGACCAAGAAATATCAGGGAGATTGAAGTTACCCAAAACGATCAAAACGTCCCTGTTAAAAAGAAGGGATAGAAAAGATTTTATTGCAGACAGATGGTGCTCATAAATTATTAAGTCCAGAAGGAATATAAGAACAGGTTACAACAAGAAAAGAAGCTAGCTTTGGCCAGCCGAAGCTTATATACCCTTTCAGATCATTAAATTTAGATTTACTTGCGTATATGTTACAACAAACAAAATTATAGCTGTTGTCGTATTATTTGGACACTAATTTTCCATCCTATGGCTGATATATAATATATTCGTCCGAATTTTGCCAGCCGAAGCTTATATACCCTTTCAGATCATTAAATTTAGATTTACTTGCGTATATGTTACAACAAACAAAATTATAGCTGTTGTCGTATTATTTGGACACTAATTTTCCATCCTATGGCTGATATATAATATATTCGTCCGAATTTTGCTAAATTTAATTTGAAATTTTTAAATGTTACAGAAAAGCTACTTCCCAGAGACAAAAAGAATACAATACAAATTATATTTTATTTATAACTCTGTACTTCAACTTTCTGACCTCCGGGAAGAGCCCTCGTTATCCTACAAGCCGTTCCAACAGTGTTCTTTATCAATACATCCCATAACACCGCATTTTCACTCGTCTATCACCACTCAACCAGACAATAAGTAGGGGTACTTTTGTTCTCATATCTATAAGGACAGATCTACAAGTCAAGCTTGAGATCAAACAATGGTGACCCCGACGTGATCCTTGCATATTCACACAAGGAATTTCCGTCGATTCCTTTCGAACAATTAATTCCCTTCCGAGAAAGGCATACCGCTAGAAATTAAGTCCAAGCAGTACCGAAAAATTACTGGTGCTCCAATTCGTCTCCGAGCCTGGCCTATAGATAAATCTAAATCTTATCCTACAGGCGCTCTCTAGGCAAAGCCTACAGAAACAGGCACGCTGAAAAGACTCCAAAAGCCGACTACTGAGTCCCTGTTAAATTTACATTAGTTGAGAGATACTGGTGTACCATTAAGATGTCGAATTCATTCACGAGGAAAACCAGTTTAGCCAGAATTGGCGACTTACTAGATGATCAACATGAACTGCAAAGACAGATCCAGCAGCTCATTAAAAATTACGGAAAAGACTTCTCCGTACGAAAGCTCCGCGGAGGTTACTATCCCAACCGATTAGCCCAATTGAATGAGCTTTGGCAACTGTTTCCACTCCGTGTGGCAAAAGACAGCATCATATAGAATTTCCATCAAATCTCTGCCATTAGTTTAATTTCAGAACAAATTATAAAAGTTCAATCGCAAAGCACAAAAAAGTACAGAAAATGGATGAGGATGTCTCGACTTCTGCCAATCTTATGTGGCCGTCTTTAGCTGGAATTGTGCTTATGATGATTTCTTTTTTCTTACTTCCTGTAGGTTGATTGTCCTCGCAAATAATAACCATATCGCGAATGCAATTTTGTTCGTCAAGTCAAGGTCGGCAAGTATTCTTTTATCCATCGACTCCAAAAGTGATCCTTTAATTGTCGAGCAATTCGGTATTGCTTCCGATGACAAAAGTTGTTAGCATCGCATGAGGTTTTGGTTGTCCCAAGCAAAAAATGTTTGGGCGTTAAAGGATCCGGATTAGACTAGAATGGATTGAATCTTGGTCCGTATAGAGTATGACAGCAAAGGCCTAGAGTTAAACTAGTGATAACGATAAACAGAATGTCATATTTGAATGAGCTGAAATCATTCGAGTTATTCATCTTCCCGTTAACGATGAGGGCTATTTACTACATTTTCAGCTTCAATAAGCAAATTCCTTAAGGGGGAAAATACATATAGAAAAAAAAAATCAATTTTTTTCTTTCTTAAACTAGCAATACCCAAAGCGACGTTGTCCGCTACTTTTAGCAAAGAATATCCGAGTAAAATCCCGCCTAACCTTAGCCAAACAGTAAACCCACCTAGAACGCACTAATATTCTATCCATATCCTCCTAACCATAACATACCTTACCCTAACACCTCATTAACCCTAATATTACTTCACCTTAACCCCACCTATTTTATTCTCATTCTTGGCACACTTTTTTAGCACCTTAATGCTGTTTTCACCTTAACACAAGTTTTTCCTCTTCTTAGCTAACCTAACTTTAGTCTCACCTGAAAAAAAATTTTCCTTACTTTACTTACTTACGTTAACTTCACTTTTTCTTATTAAAACTTGTTTGTCACCTTGACCCACCTTATCCTCGCTAAAGTCCAAACGAACCTTTCCTTTCTTACCTTCACCCTTCCTTTACATTACTTTTACCCTAATCTATCTAATACCCCCTTAATCGCAACTTAACCCTGCACTAACCTCACCTTATGCCCAACTTAACACCACCATTCTGGAAGCCTAAATTTATCATTTTGGTTAACTAAGCGAATGCAGAGAAAAACTATTTTTTTACTGTTTTTTCGAACAGATCTAACCCCCAAAAACCTTAAATACTTAAAAAAGAATATATAAACAAGAAAGGAAGATAACTTCGGCAGGCCGAAGTTTGTATACCCTTGCACTTCAAATACATACTTACCTTATTTGAGAGCTTTAAACGCTTTATCTCGATGGGTCCCGTTCAGGTTTTTTATAATGTCAGAAATCAAAATGCCTACTTCATAACGAAAAACGTATAATGTTTGAATATTCCTATGAGAACCATAAGAATTAGTGGTCCGATCCGGCTCGTTCCCACATATGTACTACCTGCAGTAGAAATAAGACTTTTGGGAAAGTTTAATCGCGATAGCTTAAAAACTGAGAGACTAGTTCGCATAGAAACGGACAGACGGACATGTCTAGATGGACTCGGCTATTGGTGCTGATCAAGAGTATATATACTTTATGTGGTCGGAAACGTCTCCTTCACTGCGTTGCAAACATCTGACTGAAATTATAATACCCTCTGCAAGGGTTTAAAAATAACACACAAATACCTTTGAAAGGCTACGGACAAAATGGTTTAAGCGAAAAACGGAACCGCCCGCAGGATCGGTAGGTAAACAAAAAAAGAAGTGCCCCAACGTCAGCTGGGTATCAACAGCTGGAGTTAAAAATTCCGAAAATAAGGAAAATTAACAAGAGAGAACGCTATAGTCGGGTTGGTGTCCCGACTATCTAATGCCCGTCACTCAGCTAAAGGGAGTGCGAACGCTGTACTCGGGTTGGTGTCCCGACTATCTAATAATCTTAACTCAGCTTAAGGGAGTGCGAACGCTGTACTCGGGTTGGTGTCCCGACTATCTAATAATCGTAACTCAGCTAAAGGGAGTGCGAGGGAGATAGATATATAAACCATTTTGATTGTGTATAACTTTTTAATGAATGGTCCGATTTGAAAAATGTCTTCTACATTTCGATAGGTATTAAGAAACACTATAAAATTGCGCTTATATATTTTTAAAATCTTAAAAGATGTGGGCTCCAGACACATTTGAAAATCGTTTATGGCGATTGTGGGCGTTAGGGGGGGCGTGGCACCTTTTTGAAACAAACTTGCGCTGCGTAGGAACTCCTAAAATCTGCATGCAAAACTGCAATCTTCTAGGTTTTATAGTTTCCGAGATCTCAGCGTTCATACGGACGGACAGACGGACGGACAGACGGACATGGCTAGATCGACTCGACTAGTGATCCTGATCAAGAATATATATACTTTATAGGGTCGGGAACGATTCCTTCTAGCTGTTACATACTTTTGCACGAATACAATATACCCTATTACTCTACGAATATCGGGTATAAAAAGAACGCACCTAAAGCTCCAAATCTTTTGGATGAAAACTGTGGGTGTGATTCGACGTGTGAGCCATTTATAGACGAAATTTTCTAACAATTTTCCCCCCGCCTTTAACACAATTAAAAACCAGTTTTTTTTTTAATTTTTGTAGGTATGTTTTGGCTGGTACAATTTCCAAAATAATCAACGTTGTTCTAATACTACCTTTTCTTAAATTGGAATGTTGTTTGTGCACCCATATATTACATTTTATTTTTATACCCGTTACTCGTAGAGTAAAAGGGTATATTGTATTCGTGCAAAAGTATGTAACAGGGAGAAGGAAGCGTTTCCGACCCCATAAAGTATATATATTCTTGATCAGGATCACTAGCCGAGTCGATCTAGCCATGTCCGTCTGTCCGTCTGTCCGTCTGTCTGTCTGTCTGTCTGTCTGTCTGTCTGTCCGTCTGTCCGTATGAACGCTGAGATCTCGGAAACTATAAAAGCTAGAAGATTGGTATTTGGCATGAAGATTCTTGGAGTTCCTACGCAGCGCAAGTTTGTTTCAAAAGGGTGCCACGCCTCCTCTAACGCCCACAATCGCTTATATACGATTTTAAAAATTTCAATATTTCGGAAAAGTAAAAATGCAGTTTTATTGTGTTTATCAATACCTATCGAAATGTAGAAGAAATTTTTCAAATCGGACCATTCGTTAAAAAGTTATGCGTGTTCAAAGTTTCTATCTCCATCTCCCTCGCACTCCCTTTACCTGAGTAACGGGTATCTGATTGTCGGGGCACCCGACTATAGCGTTCTCTCTTGTTTTTAAGTACAAAAATGCATATGTATGTATGTAGAGCCCTGCACGAGTAGGCTCTGAGCTAGAGTTTGTTTGTTTGTGACTTTCGAGTCATAGGTCATGGGATTATCGAGTAAGCAAGTAACAGCTCCAAACAAGCTCATGTGCCTAACGGATACCTTTAAAACAGTTCAGTTCAAACAGCTCACAACAACAAAGCAATCAAGTCAAACAGCTCAGATTACTCGGACAGCCCGAACAGACCGAACAGCTCACAGGGTCTAGTGTCAAATATTTCCGGCTAATAAAACGATCGAGTTCGTAATTATTATTTCTTTATATAGTTTTTCGTAACATTCGTAATGGTTTCTGTACCACAGGTAAGTATCGCCAAAGCATCTACACATTGGTAACAATTTTAAAGTCTAATTAGTCTCAGCTAAGCTTGGATGAAATCAGGATGAAGGTTTTATCTGGTACTTTTACCATAAGCCAGAAACGTGGAAGAAGCGAAGTATGGGAAATTTTCGGAAACGTTCTAAATGAACACGGAGAAAAAATAACCAACGTCGTAGCATGCAAAAAGTGTTCACATGCAGTCAAGTATAGCAACTCTACATCTAATTTGGCTAGGCATAAATGCTTTAAAGCTCTTGAGCCAAAATGCGAAGATGAGCCAGAAGTGAAAATTGACAACGAAACGAAGTCAAAAATTGTTAAATTGGCAGCAGAGTGGACCGTCGAAAACTGTCGGCCTATTGAGCTATTAGCAGACTCAGGCCCTTTAAAAATGGCGGATGCATTAATAAGACTCGGATCAAAGTTAGGTGAGAATTTAAAGGCGACTTCTGTGCTTCCGCACCCAACTACTGTTTCAAGACAAATCTCGAAATTGTATGCTGTGCATCAGAATCGAGTAAAAACGGAGATATGCGAAAACAGAAAACAAGGTGTCGGGTACAGCGTTACAACAGATGGCTGGACAGATAACATATATAAAAGTGCATATGTTTCAGTGACAATTCATTATGTTATAAAAGGATCAATTATGAGTGGACTTCTGTCTGTGGAGGCTATGAAAGGGGAGCCCTCAACCGGTATAAACATATATTTTACATCAGCTTATCTTCTCTATATTTAATTTACCGACTTATTTTGCAGGTGCAAATTTAAAGAAAACTGTTGCACGCTGTCTTCTTGAATTTGAATGTCATCTTGATCAGGACAATGTTATTGTGGTGACGGACCGAGGAGCAAATATGATTTCCGCGTACAAGAACAACAAGCATATTTACTGCATTAATCACATGCTCAATAATGTCGTAGAAAAATCATTTGACGACCCAGATATGAACAAAATGCTAGGACAAGCTTCCAAGCTTGTAAAATATTTTAAAAAGTCCGTGGAGAACTCTAATCTTAAATCGTCCCCAAAAAGTCTGTGTCCTACGCGATGGAATACTGCGTTTTATATGCTGCGTTCTATACAGGACGAATGGACTGCAATTTCAGGAATTCTAATAAGGAAGAAGGAGGAGAGCCGTCTTGGAGATCTTAACTTAAAAAACCTAAAAGAAGTAACTGAAATTCTCGAACTATTTGAAAATACGTCTAAATTTCTTGAAAGCGAAAACTATCCCACTTTACGTATCTAGCGGATCTAGCGTGCAGCCTCAAAATTTTATTGTTTAACTACATAGACTCCATTGTTATACATAACATCACTGAGTACCACAAAATAGCTTTATTCTTATTCCCACCAGGAAACGAACTTCAACAGTTCACAGACACCGAAAAATTCAAAACAATTGAAGACTGTAAACAATTAATGAAAAATTTTTTGGATGCCGAGTACTTTGATCCCCTGAAGTGGTGGGAAACCAATAAAAACCAATTCCCATTATTATTTAAGGCAAGCTGCCAAGTTCTGGGAACCCCCGCAAGCAGTGCTTCTTCTGAAAGATCCTTTTCTTTGGCTGGAAATCTTATTTCAGAGAAGCGCAATGCCATTGCAATAAATCCAGAAATGATAAAGGAAATAATGTTCTTAAACTGTAATACAAACAAATAAAAATTTATAACATCAAAACAACTTATTAGCCAAAATAAGAAACGTTGAACTGCTATAAGTAAATTAATTAAAGTATTAAGCAATATAATATTCCCCGAATTTCTTCAATCAGATTGCTTTTCCTACATAAGATCTGTTCCTACATAACATTGTTGAGCTCTGTACCTACATAACACTTTTGAGCTCTGTTCCTACATAACATTTTTTAGGTATGTTCGGATACTTGATCTACTAAACATGATCTATGATCTACTATACTTGCTTTTTTTCGATCAAACAAACAGCTCAACGTAAAAATGTGTCAGCTGAGCTACTTGATCCGAAAATATCTATGAGCTGATTTACTCGAACTGTTTTTCTGAAATTTGAGTCAAAGGGCATTTCGAGTATACTCGTATGTATACGTATATCTCAATAGTTTCTGTAATTTCTTTACAGATTTCGAGTAGAGCCCATAAACTAAAACTCATTAATTTTTACGGGATACATACACACTCTGACTTAGAACTGCATCTATTAGATAATCCGTTCTGATATCCAAATAGTAAAATTTTGATCATGTGTCCAAACCAGAAAAAAAACATTGGCCGCCTCTCTTTCGCTTCAAATGACTCTCTATCTGCTCTCTCGCTCTGCTTCTGATGACGTTGTTTTTGTGAGAGCTGTGTTCGGAATCCGTTCGTGAGTGCTGCGAACTGCCGAAGCATACAAAAAACAAAAACAACGTGCTGCCAAAAAGGCCCCGCAACCCCCGCAATCTTACAAAAAAAATCATATAAAATCAACCGTGGGTCCCAAAAAAAAAAAAAAAGAGAGAATGTTATAGTCGGGTGCCCCGACTATCAGATACCCGTTACTCAGGTAAAGGGAGTGCGAGGGAGATGGAGATAGAAACTTTGATCACGCATTACTTTTTAACGAATGGTCCGATTTGAAAAATTTCTTCTAGATTTTTACTTTTCCGAAATATTTAAATTTTTAAAATCGTATATAAGCGAATGTGGTCGTTAGAGGGGGCGTGACACCTTCTTGAAACAAACTTGCGCTGCGTAGGAACTCCAAGAATCTTCATGCCAAATACCAATCCTCTAGCTTTTATAGTTTCCGAGATCTCAGGGTTCATACGGACAGACAGACGGACAGACGGACATGGCTATATCGACTCGGCTAGTGACCCTGATCAAGAATATATATACTTTATAGGGTCGGAAACGCTTCCTTCTAGCTGTTACATACTTTTGCACGAATACAATATACCCTTTTACTCTACGAGTAACGGGTATAAATATAGCAGTCAGTAAAACAACGAGAGACAGATATGAACCCGAGAGCTGACGCTAGCTAAATCCAAAAGTGGGCCAGTTAGCTAGAGCAAGGGGAAATGAGTACCTAGATGGGAACACTTAGGTACGAAAAAAAGAACCCGGAAGCAAAAAGAAAAGCTCAGCTCCTGTTTAAAAGAACGAAAACTCCACGGAGAAGTCAGTCAGATTCTCAGATACGTCCGGTAATCCTACAATCAAACACTAATAATAAAACGATCCGTTCGACTGGAGGCGATAAAAATACACAACATGAATCCTTGTTTCGCGGTTCGCGCAGATTCCGTTTAAGGACCCACAACAAAAAAATGGGATCCAAACAATGTTGAAGTGATAGATCAAAATGACGAGATTGTAAAAGTGTTTAACGTCTTGTGTCTGATCACAGTGTTGATTGTCCTTATTGTCCTACGAGGACTCAAAATGTACAAGAAATCCGTACAGAGTTGTTCAGTTGATTGTTCAGTGTTTTAGAAAAATAAAATGAATAGTTACGCGAAAGACAAGATGTTCAATATATATATATATTGATATTTTTTTTGAAGTGCACTAATTCCATACATAAATACATATACTTAATTAAATTTTTATCTACAACCCAAATGATTCAGATCGTCGAGATCTCATCGCCATGATATAAATGAGTAAGTTTCTATATTTTTTCCAAAAATATATATATGTATATGTACAATACAATAGGATTAATATATGTAGGTAAATACAAATTGCCACCGTAATAACATAATTAATTAAATTCAGGTTCTTCCATCGTGCTTTACGAATTGCAAATTCAGAAATGATTGCATCGCATTCTACCTCTCGTAAAACTTCCGCTTCTATTGTCAACAAAGCCAAAGAATTCAAGCGATTTTGTCCAATAGTTGATCTCAAATAATTTTTAACTCGTTTTAAACAAGTGAAGTTTTTGGATAGCCATGGAAAGGAAAATTCTGCAAGCAATGTCGATATTTGGAAAAACTTCGACAAGATCTTTACATCTGAAAAAGTTTAAAGTTTCAGTAGGTGTGGGTGTGTTCAACTCCAGATCACACTCCAGATATGCTTTAAAATGAGTCAATTCCTCAACTAAAGAACTTTCCAAATCTTCATTGAATGCTTCTTGCAAATCTTTTACTTTTTCACGGATTTCTGCATTATTCATGTTTCTCAAATCAATCAAAACCGAGAACTTTTCGCACACTTCTTTATATTTTTGGCACCTTTCAAGTAGTTCTAATAATAAATTGTCAAAAATTGCATTGTACGTGTTGACTCCGAAGTCATCTTTTCCAAGCAATGTTACCTCCTCTTTTTTTGTTTTATCGTCATAAATTTTCCGACGTTTTCCCCTGCCTTGAAGTGTTTTATATTCTTGGTTAACTGACAACTCAAATGCTTTTTTCGAAATAATCACTTTGATACAATTGAACTACTTCATTCAGGTTGGTAAGCGTGGATTATAATTTTTTGCTCACAGCATTGAATTTTGAAAGTAAAAAACTCCACAAAGATTGCATAAAAGCTGTTTCAAGTAATTCGAAACGAATCCTAATACCTTTGGCTTTACTTCGTGTAACAGCCTTTTGTGAAACATCGTTTTCTATGTAATACAAAGCTTGAAGTATTTCAGTATAATACTGATCGAGAGTGCGAACGGCATCGTTGCGAGCTGACCAACGTGTTAATGAAAGAGATTTCACAGTAATTTTCTCCGATTTTTTGCAGAAAGATTGGAGAACATCCCAACGACTCGTAGATGCTGAGAAAAAGTTAAAAAAAGCAGCAGCTGAGGAACTATTGGGTTGGCAAGAAAGTCATGTCGTTTTTTTTAGTAATCGTTTTTAATCTAATATATTTACGACTAATCGAGCACCCAGGTCACACTTTTTAGTAACGTTTTAAAGCTTATTGTCTTAGTTACTATCGATGAAAATTTGGTAATTATTCGATAACATTTGTGGAAGCTATAGCAAATTAAACATGGAGGATCAAAGTGAGCATTTTCGGCATATTTTGCTTTTTTATTTCCGAAAAGGAAAAAAAGCGGTCGAAGCTCGCGAAAAATTGTGCGAAGTGTATGGTAAAGATGCCATAAGTGATCGCCAATGTCAGCGCTGGTTTGCCAAATTCAGGCTTGGAGATTTCGGAGTTAAAGACGCCCCACGTTCTGGTCGACCATCGGCCGTTTTTGACGAACAAATTCAGGCTTTGCTGGATGAAAACGCGGGAGATGTCAGAGAAGCTCAGTGTGTCGCATACAACGGTTGAAAACCATTTGAAGAAACTTGGCTACGTAAACAAGCTCGATGTTTGGGTTCCGCATAACTTAAAGGAAATTCACCTAACTAAGCGTATCAATATCTGCCATTCTCTGCTGCAATGGATTAAAAACGATCATTACTGGCGACGAAAAGTGGGTTGTTTACAATAAAGTCCAACGAAAAAGATCATGGAGCAAGAAAGATGAGCCAGCCCAAGCCACATCAAAGGCCGATATCCATCAGAGGAAAGTTATGCTGTCTGTTTGGTGGAATTGGAAGGGTGTAGTGCACTTTGAGCTGCTGGGACGGAATGAAACCATCAATTCAGATGTGTACTGTCGCCAGCTATCCAATTTGGCGGAAAAAATTAAAGAAAAGGAGCCGGCACTAGCTAATCGCAAGGGTATAGTCTTTCACCATGACAACGCTATGCCCCACACATCTTTGGTCACTCGGCAAAAATTAACGAAGCTGAATTGGGAAGTGCTACCACATCCACCTTATAGTCCGGACTTAGCACCTTCAGATACCATTTGTTTCGCTCTCTTCAAAACTCTTTGAATGGTAAAAACTTTGATTCAGATGAGGCTGTCGAAAACCACTTGTCTCGATTCTTTGCTGGAAAAAACCAAAAGTTCTTCGAGCGCGGAATTATGCAGCTGCCCGAGAGATGGTCATTAGTGGTCGAACAAAACGGCCAATACATAATTGATTAATTATAAGTCCTGATATAAATAAATCATCTTTGAAAATATTGAAAAAAAACGACATGACCCCAATAAAATTTCGCACTATCCGTCTGTCTGTCCGTCTGTCTGTCCGTCTGTCTGTCTGTCTGTATGAACGCTGAGATCTCGGAAACTATAAAAGCTAGACGATTGGTATTTGGCATGAAGATTCTTGGAGTTCCTACGCAGCGCAAATTTGTTTCAAAAGGGTGCGACGCCCCCTCTAACGCCCACAATCGCTTATATACGATTTTAAAAATTTCAATATTTCGGAAAAGTAAAAATGCAGTTTTATTGTGTTTATCAATACCTATCGAAATGTAGAAGACATTTTTCAAATCGGACCATTCGTTAAAAAGTTATGCGTGTTCAAAGTTTCTATCTCCATCTCCCTCGCACTCCCTTTACCTGAGTAACGGGTATCTGATTGTCGGGGCACCCGACTATAGCGTTCTCTCTTGTTACTTTCTGTGAAGTGTAACTTGTAAGTATAGGACGGTATAGGCAAGGTAAAAATTGGAAGTTATAAACAAAACAATTGTTAATCGGGCCCAATCAACAGTTTTTGCACGTTTTTGCACGTTTTTCGGGAAACCTCCGTGTTGTAGTTGCATTCGAGTTCTGTCACTACGCATTGCTTAATGTTTGAATCGGCAACAACTGGCAACAATCCGCTGTGATAGAATTTGTTTTGCAAACGATGAACGGAATCGAAATAAGCGATAGTCAGCACACAATAGTTAAAAATAAACTTAAGAAGTTTTTTGCCTTCTATAATCGTAAATTGCAAAAATGTCACAGAATAATGGACCGGTTCAAGGAATCGTTCCCAGTGGCCTTCATCGAACCTAAAAATTTAAGTTTTGGAAAAGGACACGCCAAGTGACAAACCTGGTCGCAAATCCTCACTTATACTGATGCAGGACCACGGTTAAAGCGTAGGCGGGCATCTAAATAGGCGAAAGAAAAAGAAAATTCGATGCTATTGCTTTTGCATGCTGCTTCTATTTGGCACAAAATATCAACCAAGAAGATACTTCAGTTTTGTTGCGAAAGGCATTGAATATTAAATATTTATTAACAAATATATATTTTTTTAGATTCTTGTCTTTAAAAGTATATATGTGGCGTGGGCGGTTGATGGAGACATGGTCCAATTCAAAATTTAACAAAAACCGAGATTGTATTACAGTCTTACCAACACAAATAAAATTTTCTTTAAATCCTTGCCTTCAAATTTATATATGCGGCGTGGGCGTAGGATGAAGATGTAGACCGATTCAAAAAGCAACAAAAACCGAAATTACATCTTAGTCTTAAAAGTATATAAACAAATTTTTAGATTTCTATCTTTAAAACAGGAATTTTTGCCTCAAAAACTGAATATTTGCCCAAAATTCCCACGGCCAACAATTTAAAAGATATAAAAAAATAAAAATTGGGTAAAATTATATAAGAACAATGTAATCAACATCCCAAGTTACGAAATCCCAGCACAATCCCTTATTGGTTTAAAAAAATCACGAAAAAAATGAAAAAATTTTAGTTCGATATGTATCTCCCCCTTAAGGTTTCAACATGGGAAGTTTTCTTAAGTGTAACATTCAGAACACATTTGGTATCACCAAGCGTTCCCAGCATCCGCCTGAACTGGGATTTGAAGGGCAATTGAACTGCCAATCAATTGCTTTGTTTGCCATTTCCTTTTTTAGCAATTATCGGCCGGTTTCTCGAGTGCCGACTAACATTTATCGAACAGATAAAATCCCTGTTAAGAGATTTTGGCTTTTTCGAGCATAAATGTGAGAGCTAGCTTTAACAGGGACTCGGACTCCCGGCTAAGCGTTTTCGGCTCGATAAAACGACAGCTGATTTCCCAAAGCCAACTAAGAGGAAGAAACGAAATCACAGCTGACTTTGCCTTTAACTTATACCCAAACAGCTGATGGAATAATCAAAGCACGCCATTTTTTGGGCTTTACAGAACATTCTGTGCGCTAACAGCACTCTGTAATTGTTTTTCGTTCAGATAAATTAAAGGAGTCGAGAAAACCGATTTGCTTTTACGAACAGTTTATCTGGTCTTTAAGTTTTTCGGACAGATAGCTATCAGGGACTTTAACAGGGACTCGAGAAACCGGCCCTAAGTTAATTCAAGATGATTTCAAATACTTATACCCTTTATCATGCTATCGATCATATACCATCTTAAGCTCAGAATTCAACATTTTTTCTCAGTGCAAGTTCGCCCTGTTCTGCCCAATCGATGACACAATCGATGAAGCACATAACGTAATTAACAAGGTTGTACAAATTTATCTGAATGGAAATATTGAACTTCGCGGATTCGTGTCAAACTCAAAGGAGCTTTTGGCAACTCGCCAGAGACCATGACGTCGCCAACAAAATAAAATCACTCTGAGCCAAAAAATACTTGGACTTTATTGGAATCATGGATAAGACTAGTTCTGTTTCATCGTAAAGTTTAAAGGAGTGCTGAACAACGTAGCTGAACCAAAATCACCCCAGACGCTGCCACACACATGTCCTTAAAGGCAGATCCAAGCGTCTGGATTGATGGACCTCCATTAACTCGACAGCTCCGAGTGGCCGTCACCACCTGAAAATATAAAATCACACGATCATGACAAATAATTACGTCCAAAATTTTTGTTGGTATTTTGGCCATGACACTCGATATGATAGACAAATGTAGTAAATACGAGAAAAAGCTTTCGCTCTTTCAGTGAACGGTCGTGTTTTTGTCTTGCGCTCCGAATTTTTGTTCTTTTTGTCCATAAACCATCGGGGTTTAATTCGAATTTTCTAACATTTATATAGCTTTTTATGTCCCTAACAACATCCGTTCGCTTAGCGAGTGCATAGTGATTGTTTTGTGTTTAAATTAACTAAATTAGTTTGCACGCCCAGTCTCTGTGCAGTGTTTGTTGTTATTGTTTTATCTTATTGCATTCTCCTTTTCTACCAAACGCTGTTTGGAGCGGTAAGAATCTATACGGTAGTTACCCGCTCTCCCGCAATCCCGCATAAAACGTTGTTGTTGGCACAGCTAAAACTTACGCTCCCCCGCTTACTCACTCCCGCTCACTCTCTCCCGCTCACAACAGAGCATTCCGTGCCATTCGTGCGATATTATTTTTCATGCAAAATGTCTTGGCTATTCGGGACTGGTTCGCGATGCAATCGACATGAGAAGTGGCTTGCGCTACTATTGTGAAGAATGTATCGCGTATGAAACCCAGGCATTCTCTATAAGACGGCTCACAAAAAGCACTGTAACGGAATTAATTCGTAACAGCCGTAGAAATACGGATCTGCTTGTGGCGCTTGAGTCGCAGCTCACTAGCCGTATGCTATCTGAGCCCGATTCTCCTAAGCGTAAAAAGATCGCGGTCGATAGACAACCCACGGAAGACGCTAGTGCAACTCTCTCTGGCGATCCGGGGTCTGCAGCACAGCAGTCGATCTCAGCTGCCGCACAAATGGTACTGAGGTCGAAAGCTAAAAAAGATTCGGTATCCGAATGTAAAGATCGTGAGATTTTGCCGCATGAGACATCCGAAAAATCTGTTAAAAAAAATACAGAAATGATTCCACCGCCGCATGTTGACTTAACGTATGGAGTACCGACTGGAACTGGTAGTGCAGCCATAAATGCTGTAGTACCAAAACCTGTCACATGCGTGGTACCAAAAACAGTCACCTGTGTACCGCAGCGGAAACAAATTTTTGTTTCTCGGCTGAGTCCTGACCTGTCATCCCTGGACATTACGGCCTATATCCGTAACAAAGTTCAGATTGATGATCTAAAGGTTGAACGATTTAATTTTCCATATGCTAGGGAAGTATCATCATTTAAGATCGGTGTTCCCTGTGCTCATTTTGCAACGATGTGCTCACCCAATTTTTGGCCTGCAGGCATTTTTGTTAAAGAGTACGAAGCTAGAAAAAAGAAAATTCGTTCAAAGGAAGTTGAAAATCCCTTTAAAGAGCCATCCACATCTTCATCCGTATCTGTATCAAAAAACTAGATTCTTTCCTTCTGCTTTCCTATCAGAATACCAGAGGTTTACAAAGTAAGTTGACCAAATTGTACACTGATAGTTTTTCCTTGTCTTCCCATGTTATTGTGTTCACAGAAACTTGGTTAAAACCGGAAATTCTTAGTTCCGAAGTTTTTCCAAGTAAGTTCACAACGTACAGGCTTGATCGTCCCTCCCGACGTGGAGGTGGAGTTTTAATTGCAGTTGACTCAGAATTAAGGTCTGAAGAAATAACGTCCGACGAAATAATGGACATTGAATTTCTGTGTATAAAACTATCCGGGTATTTCTATATACATAACATGTTCTTATATTCCGCCGTCATCTGAATTCCCAATATATGCAAATCATCTGTCCGCTATCCAGTTTATTTCAAGTAAACTATCAGATAGGGATCAGTTAATAGTTTTAGGTGACTTTAATTTACCTAGAGCGACATGGTCCACCGTCGAAACCTCGAATATATTGTTACCTTCAACGCAGCATGATTTTCTTGATGGTTTGCTTGATATTTCATTGTCTCAAGTAAACCATGTTCAAAATTCGTTAGGACGATTACTGGATCTATGCTTTGTTTCAAGTCCAGATTGTGTCTGCATAGTTAAAACCTCTGCAATTACTTTACCGGAAGACCCATATCACCCAACGCTAGAGCTGACTGTTGACACGGGTACAAAATTAATTGAAATATGTGAAAAGTCAGCTAAACGCATCCCCTGCTTTCGTAGGGCAAACTTTCAACTTATCAATAGCCTTATCGCTTGCTCGGATTGGTCTAATTTGTATTTATGTACTAATATGACTGAAGCTGTTAATATATTTTATAATGTATTAAACGCAGTTTTTGATACATGCGTTCCTACGTATTATCCTAAAATTTCTAGCCAACCTCCGTGGTTTAGTAAAGAGTTGTCAGGACTTAAAAATGTGAAGTCTAGACTCTACAAAAAGTTTAGAGCTTCCGGATCACAAGCTGCCTTTTCCCGATACTTAAGTGCTCGGTCGGATTTTACCGTGCTTAACGCTCAGTGTTACAAAAACTATTTAGCTCGTTGCAAGACACAGTTTACACTGGATCCAAAACAGTTTTATAATTTTGTTAACACAAAGCGTAAATCTTCAAGTTACCCATCAACACTTAAATTTGAAAATTCTGCCGCAAACACTGATCAGGCCATAGCCGATCTTTTTGCACAGTTTTTCCAAACCACCTATTCAACAACAAGTCCGTCAGATCAGTCATACCCATATGACATGCCTAAATCTAACTTTATTTTTTGTCCAGTTATAAGTGAAAGCTCACTTCTTTTAGATTTGCAAAGGGTCAAACCAGTCTACTCTCCGGGTCCTGACGGAGTCCCTGGATGTGTGCTCAAGTATTGCGCTGAGACTTTGTGTAGACCATTGCACAAACTTTTTACTTTGTCTTTAGAAACGTCAGATTTCCCGCATAGATGGAAGGAATCGTTTGTTGTCCCGCTTCATAAAAAGGGGAGCAAATTGAACGCAGGTAATTACAGAGGTATTTCAAAGCTATCAGCTATTCCGAAGCTCTTCGAGAACATTATTACTCCCCATTTGCAACACAGTTGTAGGTCTCTTATTTCCTCTTGTCAGCACGGATTTATAAAACGTAGGTCAACGACAACCAACCTTTTGGAGTTTACTTCATTTGTGTTAAATGGTTTTAGAACAAATTGTCAGACTGATGTGGTTTACACTGATTTCAGTAAGGCGTTTGACTCTGTAAACCATCCGATTTTAGTTCGGAAATTGGACCTTTTGGGGTTTGCTGATGATCTTCTTAGGTGGATCTTAAGTTATTTGAATGGCAGGACTCAAAGGGTCATTTTAAAAACTCTTTATCATCCCTAATCCGAGTTACGTCCGGTGTACCACAAGGAAGTCATCTTGGTCCGCTCCTGTTTACATTATTTATAAATGACCTTCCTCTAGTCCTAACGAACTCACGTGTACTTATGTACGCAGATGACGTTAAGTTGTGCCTTAATGATCCCGCACATAGTTTTGCTTTACAATCTGATCTCAATGCATTTCAAACATGGTGCTTGAATAATGATTTAAATTTAAATGGTTCTAAGTGTAAACTAATGACCTTTTTTCGTGTCAGCCCTCACTATTCAACTTATACTTTGAGTGGTTGTGTGTTAGATAGAATAACGCATGCTGACGACCTTGGAGTCTATATGGATCCCAAACTTAAATTTTCTGATCACATTACTACCATGGTAAATAAAGCTAGGGGCGTGCTTGCATTTATCAAAAGGTGGTCGAAGGAATTCGATGATCCCTATGTCACAAAGATCTTGTTTATTTCATTAGTCCGACCAATTCTTGAGTACTGCGCTCCAGTTTGGAGTCCCCAATATGGGGTGCATATAGACCGGATTGAGTCTGTGCAAAAAACTTTTTAATATTTGCCTTACGGGGACTTAACTGGGATACAAGCCTAATACTGCCATCCTATTCTAGTAGACTACTTCTAATTAACTTGCCATCATTAGTTAAACAAAGAACTATGCTTGGTATTACGTTTATTAGGAATCTTATTCATGGTGATGTGGAGAGTCCCGAGTTACTGGGTCGCCTGCATTTTAATGTGCCAAATAGATTCACAAGAAACTATATTCCTCTAGTTTTAAATCATTGTATCTCTAATTATGCAATACATGAACCATTTAGAGTACTCTGCAATGACTATAATAGACTATATCACCTAATATCTACTACCGACTCACTGCCTATCTTTAAATCAATAATACTATCCTACTTAGCAAATAATTAGTTTTACTTTATGTATCTTGACTATTCGTATTTTGACCTGCATGTATTTTTAATTGTCTATTGTGAAATTGTCTTCTTTGTCCGCGATTTCGTTTACTCGCCCAAAACGGTGTAGGACCCCGCGCGTAACAAGCATTGCTTGGTGTCGTAAGGGCCACTTGATTGTAATGACCATAGTGCATCAACGTCCAAGATTTTAAACTATTGCGAGTCTATTCTTGGGTTTCCCGTGCCATCGAGCTGTTCAAAAATAAATCCTTTAAAAAGTCTACAGTACTAACAGCTGAAGAAATTTGTATTTCTGAAAAACTATTATGCAAATTAGCCCATTAGCTCGCTTGTTTCCACCAAGAAGTAACTCAGTTAAAGAAAGGTCAACCCATAACCAATTCCAGTCCCATTTGGAACCTTTCGCTCGAGCTGGATGATGACGGTGTTCTTCGCTTAGGAGGTCTCGTTGATAAGGCTACTTGCGTTGGTCCTATGACAAAACGTCCTATTATATTACACAAAACCCATAAACTTACTTTACTGATCGCCCAGCATCATCATAAACTATGTAAAAACCAAAACGTGGACACCATGATCTGTTCCATAAGATAAACATTTTGAATACCATCTATTCGACGTTTAGCTTAGACCATTTAAACCAACTGTCACTTATGCAAAAACTTATCATCAATGCCAAAGCCACCCTTTATGGGACAGTTGCCTATGGACAGAGTTGCAGCCTTTGTCAGACCCTTCACGTTTACAGGGTTGGATTTGCTTGGTCCCCTTTTGGTAGCTATTGGCAGGCGAAGTGAAAAAAGGTGGGTAGCGTTATTCACCCGTATGAGGACAAGAGCTATACACCTTGTATAGTCTAAGAATTTGTCATCGGACGCCGCCATTATGTGTCTCAAGAACTTTTGGAGAGGAGTACCAAAAAGAATTAGAAGTGATCAAGGAACGAATGCTTTATGGTGGTGGATGCGATTGCAATGGAAAGTGGTCGCTGTGGTATTGAGTGGGTATTTAATACGCCAGGCAATCCTGCTGCTGGTGGAGCATTGGAGCGTTTGGTGCGTAGTGTGAAACGTATTTTGGCACTAACCCTCAAAGAAAAAGTACCTCAGGTTGAAACTCTTCAAGGTCTGTTAAATGAAGCTGAAAACCTTATTAGTTCCCGTCCTTAAACACACCTACCGATCGATTCATTCGAAGACGATCCGCTTACTCCAAATCATTTTTTACTTAGTTGCCCAACCATGTACAAACACCGGTAGTTGACGAAAACGTTTGCCTGAAGAAGCAATGGCATATGCGGCAGCAGTTAATGCAAACCTTTTGGATACGATGGATCCCGACGCACTAAGTGGTTCAATCGTGTGGAATCAATACAAATTGGATATGTGGTCCTAATTTCCGACGAAACGGATAGCCGTGGTGTATGGAGAAAAGGAAGAATCATTGTAATTCAATCCGAAACTGGAGTACAGTTGGCGTTTAGTGGGGCATTTCATTCCCTTAACAATTTCTTTATCCACACGGTTTAGCTTGAGATCAAATACGAACTTGTCAGACTTACTAAAATGTTGTTTGTTGTGTCGCTGTTTAGTTAAACAGTTGGTGCTACCAATTCGTTTTCCTCCGTGTTGTTAGCCGCTGCTGTATTAGCTTTGAGTTGGATACGAAACCTTTGAGATCAAACTTTTCCAACTTATGGACCCTCTTGACTTCCCTGCTGATTTTAAGGGCATCATCTTCAGTCTTGAAACTAGCTACGAAGTCATCCACAAAATGCTTCGATTAAAAGGCATCAATTACTTGTTGCCTATACATCTCAGCGTTTTCTGCGTTAATATTTTTTATATATTGAGCGCATGATGGCGAGCATGCTGCTCTTGTATGTTTCAACCTGAGCATCGCGATTACCATGTCTCCAAAGAAACCTTAAAGAATCCTGATCTTCCTTTCGGACTTGCACTTGCAGGAACATTTCCTTAATATCAGCACATGCTGCTACCTTGCCTTTCCTAAATTTAAAGAGGATCGGGTCCTTTTAAAAGCATTGCATTTAGGGAAATGCCGTTGATCGTAGCAACTACATCAAACACAAATCTCATCTTTTTGGGCTTGTTTATATTAGCAACACCAAAGTGAGGTAAGTACCACCATCGCGGTCCAACGAGAGCGGCTTCATGATCCGACATTTTAACTGCATATCCCTTATTTGTGATATCCATGATGGCGTTATAATACTCCGCCATCTTTTCAGGTCCGTGCATTTCGCTTTCTACGCCCTGCAGCCTTTGCAGAGCCAACTTGTAACTGCCTGGGAATTTGATCACATCCTATTTCCAAAGGAGTTCAGTTTCTTAAAGGCCATTTAGTTTCTAAGACGTGTAATTTAATATACCCCTGGCTCCAGATATACCTGCAGATACTAAGTGCTTAATTGGTATTTTTACACCGAAGTTTTCCGTTGTAAAGTAATCTGCTATCATGTCATGGATGCGTGTACAACTACAGATAGGTTCTGTATCTATATATCCGTTTACTGGTAAATTTCTTAGAAGTGCACACTTCTCAATGAGCTTCTCGACATCTACCGACTGCAAAGGTAGATCCATAGTTGGAACTGAGTTTCCAACAATACGCATCCATTTTTTATCAGCTCCATGTCCTCTTATGCGAAGATTGCATTCCATCACCAAAAACTCCTTTGCAGGATTTGCATGAAGTACGCCCAGACTATCTGCTAACTTCTCGTTTATTAATGAAGCAGACGAACCTTCATCTAAGAATGCGTACGTCTGTATGATTTTATTAATTTTAACGGCCAAAGCCTCAAACAACAACTGTGGAGTAGCTGACTTTCTCTTCCTTTTGAGGATCTTCTGAATGTAAAGACTGTTGGTGGTTGGTGGTTGCAAGAAAAACCATTCTTCGTACACTCCCGCTTATACTTGCAAGCTTGCAGAGTGTGTCCACACAGAAGACAGCCAAAACATAAACGAAGATCGTTTATCATGTTCCACTTTTCTGGAATATAAGCCTTTAAATTGTGTTTACAGTTTTACAGATAATGTTCACCCTGAAATTGATAGTGCTCACGCCAAAAGGGCGTTTAATTTCTGCAGGCAGTGTCGAGCGGCGGTTTTCTCCAGATGTCCACATCTCTCTTGCTCGCACTGCCCTTCGCTCTCCCTCTCCAACTCTCCCGCAAGTCTCCGCTCCGCTTTGGAGCCCATAAGCTATGTCATTCTTAAGCAGTTCCTATTTACAAGTACCAAGAAACAGCCGCACGTCGCGCAAAAACCCCAAAAAGTTCTTCCGCGTTTGTCTACGCCTGGTCTAGTTTATTTTTAGTATTTTTTTTTCTTTACGATAAATTTAAGTGTTTTTCTATAAGTTAGATCTGGTCTCATCAAGGCCATGACTTTACTTTTTGTTACTACTTTGTAAAAAACACACACACAAAACTTGAACGCATAAAAACAGAATAAAACCTGGAAATATATTTGAAAACCACAACACACTGTCTTCTCTTCATTTCTCAAATACATTTTGGTCCTCATCGAGCCAGGTTTTATATACCAGCCAGCTAAGTACTTATATACACGCATTTTTGTGCGTCTCAAATCTTCATACATACATACATATATCCTATGTGCATGCGTAGTTCCTTTCTATTTGTGTGAAAGTGTTTTTTTGCACACATTTGAACGTACATTTCTTGCATACATTTGAACGTACATTTCCTGCATTCATTTGAACGTACATTTCCAACATACATTCGAACATACGTTTTCAACATTCATTCGAAAATTTTTACATATACATACGTACAGTGCCATCCGTCTCATATGTGCATATCATTGCACATATTTTCCTGTAATATAAAGTGATATATACATTGCAGCACATATACATATACCCCGTGTGCGTGCATGATCCCAGTTTATTTAGGCGAAAGTGCTAAGTGAATAAATTACACATTTCAACATACATTTGCTCATATATCTACGTTTCAATTCCAATCGTTTCTTATTTCCACAGGGCATCCGTTAAGGTAGCCTGTTCGGGTAATACTTAAAAAGAAAACAAAAGCTAAAAGGAATTAAAATATCCTGTTATATCGATTGACCATATACAACCATACTACTCTACACATATTTTCTTACATTTGGGTTTTTTCTAGCAAGTTGCCAGTGAGAACAACGCCTTGTTGGTCGTGTACGCCTTTACAGTGGAATTAATTGTTTTCACTTTTGAATTGTCTTCAAATAGCGCGTTCACACTTCCACTTCTTGGGTTTTTACTTGCATAAATTCCAGCCTCCACTTCTATTTACCTTGACTAATATCAAAACTATTTTTTTTTGTCTAAACAAAAGTCAAACACCAAACATGCCAGACGGGGCCGGAAACCAATTAGCCAAAGAAGGAAAGAAAGATGATAGTACAGGGCCTTCTGGCAATCTAGATCCAATGTAAAGGGCAATCGAGACACAGCAATGATGGAATTTATTGCCACAAGCGATCGATTAAGCAGATATGAGGCACACATTTTCACACCGTCAGCTATCGAACCAACCTCGTTTACTTTAAAGGTTCGTCTCGACCAAATTCAATCCCTATGGGAAAGGGTAGAGATGGAATTTGATTTGTGTTCCAGGTGGGTCATTCAAGAAGGCGGCGGCAGCTGTCCGTCGTTGCAAAGCAAATACGATAATTGCTACTCAGTTTACGAGAGATGTGCATCGAAATTGAGTGAGCAAATCGCTTTCATTTCTGCTTCTACAGCACTGCCACGGCCGAATCCTGGGCCTCGATTTCTCCAGATGTCTCAACCAGAGCGAGAAACTTATGTTAACAAAGGCGTTTGTGTTTAAATTGCTTCGCTAGAGGACATCATCTGCGTGAGTGCAAAAGTGTCTGTTTTACCTGCAAGGGCCACAATACGCTCCTACATAAAGACATTCCTAGAAACCATAATAGCTCTGCACAGGATCAAACAACTATGCAAGAATCTATCCCAAAAATACAGTCCACTTCTGTCCACTTTGTTTCCAATCAGCAAGGAGTCTTTTTAGGCACAGCCATCGTCCATGTATGCCATTTAGGAGAAAACTACTCAGCCCGAGCCCTCATCGACTCAGGTTCGGAGGACTTGGTAATCGAATTAAAATTCCATTTCAAAACGTGAGGACTAAAGTTACAGGGCTTAACCAAGCCAGTTCTGGAGTCTCTCAAAAGCTGTGCCATTTCCAGATTGGCAACCCTGCCAAACCATTACTTAAAGTTGATACTACTGCACTAGTCTTGCCACAGTTGGCTGGAAATCTTCCGACGACCACAATTGATCGCAGTTTTCTCAGAGAGCTACCAAATATTCAGTTAGCTGATCCTCTATTCTTCCAGCCTTCGCAAATTGATTTGTTAATAGGTCCGTCAGTACTTCTCTCAGGGTAAAAACCTAACCTGTGTGGCTCGCTACTGAGCCAAGAAACGATTTTCGGGTGGATTTTGACCGGCACAATTTCTTTAGCCAGAGGAAAAAGTGTTGCTTCCTTCACAACAAAGGTGTCCATTGAGTCTGAGCCTACTATGGAGACATTACTCACAAAGTTTTTGGGAGGTGGAGGATCTCCCAGGTAAAGTTGTGAAAGAATCCTATAGTTTTTGTGAACAAAACTTCGTCCAGACTACTTCCAGATCAGCAGAAGGGAAATATGTAGTATCCCTACCCTTTAAAAATGCGGAACGTGTGAGTCTGGGCCACTCAAGGTCTTTCGCCCTCGCACAGTTTCTAAGGAACGAAAACCGTTTAAAAAAAGATGCTGTTTTAAAAAATATGTATGATTCAGTCATCAAAGAATACTTGGATCTTGGCCATATGAAGCAGGTCTCCTCAAACACGGACAGTGCAAATTTTTATTTACCCCACCACGCGGTTTTTAAGCCCGAGAGTGCCACTATAAACGTACGTGTAGTTTTGATTGCTTCGAGTCCGTCATCAAATGGGAACAGTCTAAACGACATTCTTTATCCCGGTCCAATACAACAATCTGATCTGTCCCTTCAAATCCTTAAGTGGCGTATATTTCAGTTCGTATTCAATGCCGATATTACAAAAATGTACCGCCAAATCGGAGTAACCCCCTCATACACTCCGTTTTAAAGAATCCTCTTTCGAAATGTTCAAGGGGATATCGCTGATTACGAACTTCAGGCTGTCACTTTTGGAGTAAACTGTGCTCCCTTTTTGGCCCTATGCACCCTGCAGCAGCTATCCAATGACGTCAAAGCACAGTATCCCCGTGCTTCTGACATTATTTCAAATAAGAGAGAACGCTATAGTCGGGTGCCCCGACAATCAGATACCCGTTACTCAGGTAAAGGGAGTGCGAGGGAGATGGAGATAGAAACTTTGATCACGCATTACTTTTTAACGAATGGTCCGATTTGAAAAATTTCTTCTACATTTCGATAGGTATTGATAAACACAATAAAACTGCATTTTTACTTTTCCGAAATATTGAAATTTTTAAAATCGTATATAAGCGATTGTGGGCGTTAGAGGGGGCGTGGCACCTTTTTGAAACAAACTTGCGCTGCGTAGAAACTCCTAGAATCTGTATGCAAAATGCCAATCTTCTAGCTTTTATAGTTTCCGAGATCTCAGCGTTCATACGGACAGACGGACAGACAGACAGACAGACGGACAGACAGACAGACAGACAGACAGACGGACAGACGGACATGGCTAGATCGACTCGGCTAGTGATCCTGATCAAGAATATATATACTTTATGGGGTCGGAAACGCTTCCTTCTAGCTGTTACATACTTTTGCACGAATACAATATACCCTTTTACTCTACGAGTAACGGGTATAATTATATGTATGTCGATGATGTGCTTGCAGGAGCACACACAAAGTCCGAAGCCATTGTAGCTATTTCGGAGTTGCGATCAGCGCTCAGTTCAGCTGGTTTCCCCCTTCGTAAATGGACATCCAATGAAAGAGACCTTCTCGAGTCTCTCCACAAAGACCATCTGCTCTCGGTCGACTTCCTCGAGATTGAGGAAGTCAGAACTACAAAAACGCTGGGAGTGCGATGGAATGCAACTGCAAATGAGTTTTATTTCGTTGCGTCTCAAGTAGAGTTGAAATCGAAGTTTTCAAAACGAGAAATCCTGTCCCAGATTGCTAGACTTTTCGACCCAGCCGGCTGGCAATCTCCAAGCAATTTAATTCCAGCAAAAATATTGATGCAAGATATTTGGCTAGCGAAAATTGGTATCGATTCCTCTGAGGTTCTGACAGCTAAAGCTAAGGTTGCGCCAGTGAAAACAGTGTCTCTGCCTCGCCTTGAGCTTTGTGGAGCTGTTCTTCTGGCAGAACTTTGGGCCGCAGTCCTTCCCCAAATCCCACTTGCCGTTACGGATACCTACTTTTGGACTGATTCCACTATTGTTTTGGCCTGGCTGAATAAGCCATCGTGCCAATGGACAACATTTGTGGCTAATCAAGTGACCAAGATCACATTAGCTACGCAAGGAAGCAAATGGTCTCATGTGCGTTCAGAACACAATCCAGCAGGCCTAGCTAGTCGAGGAGTATCATCTGAAGAATTGGCTGACAGTGACCTATGGTGGCATGGACCCTCATGGTTAGTTCGCCCACAGCAGGAATGGCCTAAGCCCTGTGACGCAGTTGCTGAAACTGATCTTCAGAAAAAGGCAGTGCGTTGCCATTTTGCATGTCCAATATGGGACATTCTTGATAGATTCTCCGATTTCAACCGCATGTTAAGGGTTATGGCGTTCGTGCAGCGTTTTCAAAACCGATGCCGACGTTTTCGCTGCACCTATCCACCAGACTTAAGCGCAGATGAAATATCCAATGTCCAACGAATCCTAATCATTCAGACCCAACAAAATGAGTATCGAGAGGAATACAAACTTCTTCAATTCAAGAAAAAAATTCCTACCTCAAGTTGTATCCTCAACCTGAATCCGTTCCTTGATTCCGACGGCGTCATCCGACCATGTGGTCGTTTGACGGTATCTGACTCGCTGTCTTACGATGAGAGTCATCCGATTATTTAGCCATACTACTGCCGAATGGCTGAGCTTTTGGTCCGTTTTACATACCGTATTTCTCTTCACGGTGGTAACCAACTCATGTTGCGTCCCATTCGAACGAAATTTTGGATTCCGAAACTTAGAAATCTTGTTAAGAAGGTGACGACCACATGCAAAGTTTGCCTTATTCATCGAAAGAAGGTGCAGTCACAATTGATGGGAAGGCTGCCAAAACCCAGAAGCACATTCTCACGGCCTTTTACGCACACTGGCCTTGATTTCGCGGGGCCTTTCGAAGTGAAGAGTTACACTGGCCGAGCCTGCCGCATCACTAAAGGATATATTTGTGTCCGCGTGTGTTACCAAAGCGATACATTTGGAAGCTACTTCAGACTTGACAACGGAAAAATTTCTTGGTGCGTTCTCCAGATTCGTGTCAAGGCGAGGCTGCCCTCTTCACCTTTACTCCGATAATGGAAAGACCTTTGTCGGAGCTCAAAGTGTATTGAACAAAGACTTCCTTGAGACCCTGAAGGCAAAGGTCACTTCGACATTTAACCATCAAAGCCTATCCTGGCATTTCAATCCCCCCGGTGCGCCTCATATGGGAGGGTTGTGGGAAGCGGGATTTAAGAGTTTTAAAACCCATTTCTACAAGACGACGGGAAATTTTAAATACACGTTTGAAGAGTTATCCACTCTCTTTTGTCGCATCGAAGCGTGTCTCAATTCGGACCACTGCCGGAAGAGCAAGATCCCCCTCATCATCGGATGTGATGCCAACGCACATCATGTGATCTGGGGCAGTACTGATGTTAACAACAGAGGTGAGCAACTACTAGAAATTATTTTAAACAATAACCTAGAGACTTGTAATGACGGCTCCATGCCGACATTTGTTACCAAGGTAAGAGAAGAGGTGCTAGACATAACTCTGGAAACCAATTCAGTCAAACCCCACATTAGAAACTGGCATGTGTTACCAGAAGAATCAATGTCCGATGACAGGACAATTATTTTTGAGGTAGCCTTCAATACAAAAAGATGCAACCCTAAAAGTAATTCCAGGAAAACCAACTGGGATAAATTCAGGTCGACTCTAGAGCAAAATCCTTTCACGGAACCGTCAGGATACCCTAGACATCCCTTGGAACTAGATATAGCAGTAGTCAGCCTAGGACTCGAAATAGTGAATGCCTTTGAAGACAGCTGTCCTCTAGGCAGACAGAAACGGGAAACAGATGCACCGTTGTGGAATACCAATCTTGAACGGCTACGAGTAACCACTCGAATGCTCTTCGGCAAACCAAAAACTAAAAGCAAATGGAGCTATACTGGCAAGGCCTGACGCTTTATGACAAGGATATCAGGAAAGCCAAACGGAAGAACTACTGGGCCTTTTGTGAGGCAATAAGTAGCGTCAACGTGGGCGCGAGACTGCAAAAGGCAATGGATAAAAGTGCAACGGATCGGATTTAATAACACATTTACTTCCACGGATCGGGAGAAATTATAATTTCTTTTTGAGGCGCATTTCCCGGGAAGTACTCCCATTACGGGAAACGTTATGCATAGAACCCCTAGGACAGTAGCAAGTGACTGGGCGACAGCCATGTCTATAGTCACGCCAGAGAAACTTAAATAAGCTATCGGAACCTTCCAACCATTTAAGTCACCTGGATTAGATAAGATCTCTTCAGCAGGGGCAGCGACTCCTAACCCGCTTAAGAAGACTAATGGTGGCTCTGTCCCAAGTGCATGGTTCAGCGCTTTATCCCCAAGGCCGGGAAGAAAGATATCACCAGCCCAAAGTCCTTCAGACCTATCAACTTAACTTCGTAACATGATGCGGTGCGAGCTGCCCTGTCCAGAAGGAACATAGATGTTAAATGTGATGTTAAAATTGTAAATAGATTGGTAACCTACTTGAATCCAGACAAGCAACATGAACACTGGGTTCAGATAACATGACAATTGCAACTAGCAGAGGCTGTCGGCAAGGAGGAGTACTTTCCCTTTGCTATGGAGTCTGCTGGTAGATGATCTTCTCAGCAAACTTGCTGAAAGGGGATCCAGTGTCAGGGATATGCCGAAAACACTGTAATAATAGCCAGAGGCAAATTCTAAGAGACACGCTGCGACATCGACCAACTCGAACTCAAGACAACGCTAGACTGGTGCAGGGAGGTCGGACTAAACCTAAACCCCGCAAAAACAGTCATCGTTCCCTTCACAAGGAAGTACAAACTACAGGGAATAAGACAAATCTCACTGCTAGGAATTCCTATAGCCGAGAGGTTCAGTATCTAGGAAACACTTTGGATAGAAAATAACTGTAAATATCCATCGTCAAAAAAACATTAAAAGAACGTTCCAAAAACCCACAATGCTCTTTTATTTTTCCTCCGCCGCACTATTTTTCAAAACACGCACCTAAAAACGCACATTTTCAAACGCTCCCAACGGCAGCAAGCAGTTCATCACTCGGCCTTTCCGTAGCGCCGGATCACGACAGCAAGCAGCTCATAACTCAGCCCTTCCGTAGCGCCGAATCGACCAAGCAAGCAGTCCCAACGCATCGATACAAAACAACACGATAAACGCCCATTGTACGATCACTTCGAAATACACGCCTACTTTATAGTTCTATACCTCTGTGTCATTATTAGGGAAAGGGAGGTAAATCGATCTGCAGAGGAAATATCAAAAAATCTGTCGCGAACCCTGACCACGGCGAGCTATACCACCTCCCGAAACAGGGTCGTTACAGAACGCTCTATACATGTCGGAAAATTGCTGGCAAATCCCGGGGAACCAGGCCTCAGATAATAAGATGGCTTTACCTAATGATTGTGAGACCAATTCTCACATACGGGGCAATTCCATGGGGTAAACGAGCAAAGCTCACCACCATATAAAAACAGCTACAAAAGTTGCCTGCGTATGTATGACAGGGGCAATGAAAACCTGTCCTACAACTGCAATAGAAGTTCTGATGGAGTTAATTGAAATTCAACGCAAAGCTACCCTCCTGAGAATAAGCACTGAGGGCACGGGTAGTGGTTGCATTCTAAATAACAGGGATGCGACTTATCTGTTAGGCGAGGTGCCCCTAACACTTCACCCTAGGGATGAAATGATAGCCGAATTAATCTTCGAGCAGAACTTCACAGCACACTTAGGTAATAAGATGGATTGGACTACACTGTCCAAGGTGCACCCTATGGCTAAACACACCGTAGCATGGTACACAGATGGATCTTTGACACAAAAAGGACGCTGGCCTTGGAGTGGTAGGGTCCCGCTTAACATACCACGAATCCCTTGGCCAATACACCAGCATATTCCAGGCTGAGGTATGCGCTATTGGACGTTGTGCAGAGCTCAACATACAGCGTGGTTACAAGGAAAAGGACATCTCGATCCTTTCGGACAGCCGAGCAGCAATTACTGCACTATACAGTAACAAAGTCACCCCAAAGACAGTCTTAGAGGTAAAGAATAAACTAAATATATTGCGCAACGCAACGGAAATTAAATTTACGATAAAATGGCAAAGTTAGGGGCCGAACAGCCCCTGATAGGACCAGAACCCTAATTTGGCATAGGAAGACACACGATAAAGGAATATTTTAGGAAAGAGGCAAGAACACTGGAGAAATACTCCAGGCCTAAGGCAAGGCAAAACTCTAATAGATAACTATAACAAGAAGAGGTTTAAGGAACTTATTCAACTAGGGAAGAATTCACTTAGGATCGTTACCGGATTACTAACCGGGCACTGCAGACTGAAAAGTAATAACCAGCAGTAGATTCTGTGATATGGAGGACGAAACATCTAAACACATCATCGCAGACTGTCCAGCCTTAACAAACGTATGAACCAGAACTTTAGGAGTCATAACTCTATCACATGAGCTCTATGGCATGAAGTATTCATTTAAATTGTCTAACATGATTTGAGGTAGTGAGGTGCCGTTTACCATACCTAGGTGCTTTTTTTTTTGGCAAATGCCTTGTATTTATCTAGGTAAAATGAAGCAATTTCTATCCCAACACTGCATAGAGGGTACATCCAAGGCATCGCGACTCTGAAAAAGTCTTTCCAGAACTTACCCTTATGCGATACATCAAGCGCTCTGAGAATTCATGGACTACCTCTAGCGAAGATTCGCTAGAAGAGAAAAGTCCTTTTTGACGTTCATTCCCCAAGTGACTCGAGTAGCTCAAACCTCGACTATCTTCTTACCAGCAGAAACCATAAATGGGCTTTTAACACTTTCAAGCCCTGGGTCCAGGCTCAGGTTGCCATTGCAAACTGGCTCCACCAGATTTTCAAAATTGTCTTCGAACCGGCATTATCCCGGAAATGTGGCTACGAAACAAGGTGGTGTTCATACATAAAGCTAATCATCCCTCCCACTACACCCCCATAGACTTCGGACCGATCAATCACTCAACCTTTATGCTGATGTGGGACGCATTGGTGGTCAACTGTCATAGGGAAAGTTAGTAGAGGCACCCCGCACTGCTGCGGAAAATTAAAGGATGTGTTTGTCACGTGGTCTATCGATCTAGTGGCCTGCAATGTCAAACAGGTAAAACAGGTGCAGCGTATGGCATGACTGGAAGCTTACGCTCGATGCCGGTGAAGTACTAGACATCATGCTTGATATTTTTATAATGCAGGGGGTATTATAATTTCAGTCAGAAGTTTGCAACGCAGTGAAGGAGACGTTTCCGACCACAAAAAGTATATATATTCTTGATCAGCACCAATAGTCGAGCCCATCTAGCCATGTCCGTCTGTCCGTTTCGATGCGTACTAGTCTCTCAGTTTTAAAGCTATCGCGATGAAACCATCCCAAAAGTCTTTTTTTATTGCAGGTAGTACATATGTCGGAGCGAGCCACATCGGAACATCTTAAGGCTCCCATAGGAATAATCAAACAAATATAAGAAAATTCATTGTAACTTTGAAGGAAGTAGGCGTTTTGATTTTTGACAACTTAAAAAAGAAATTTTAAATAGGCACGCTGAATCTGGAATCCCTGGAATTGCACCGATAGAGTGAGCATTAAACTTTAGATATTTACTTTATCTGCAAGGGTATATAAGCTTCGGCTGGCCAAAGCTAGCTTCCTTTCTTGTTCGTATTGAAATAACAGTAAATCAATGTGCTACTCTCTCAGCAATCATTGGTTATGACAATATCAAGATGGATCTTTGCCAATATCGGGGAAAGCAGATTACTGCATCCTTGTCGATCACCTAACAATCTTTTTCCACGCCCTTATTCCCCACAGATAAGAGTGGAGTGTAGAACCCTCTCTGTCTTCTCACATCTATACTGATCGATCGAAACTTAACTACCAGGCGGGAGGAGGAGACTACTCCGAACACCTTGGACTAAGCATCTCTTTCAGACTCCCTGATCACTGCAGCGTCTTCCTTCACTTCTTCTCCCTGTATCTACTCAGATAGTCAAGCAGCACTCGCTCGACCAACTACCCTCAAACTCGAAAATTATAAACGACTGTCGATAATCTCTTAACGAGATGACAGAACAGTTTGACATACACCTGATATGTGCTCTTGGGCACTGGGACGATATAGGGAACCGTGCAGCGGATGAACTGGACAGACTGGGACTCTCGATAGGGTGAGGGAGGGTGCGGACTTTCCCATGGCCACGTGCAGGCTTAAATGTAAACTCACAGCACTCAAGAAAAACGGCTTCCGAAAAGCTCCAAAGAAATGAACACCCTCTTTGGAACAGAGTAGCTATTATGGCCATAAAGGGTCTCTGGACAGCCGTTGCTCAAGCAGCCCGATTATCGATACTCCTTAACGATTTCTGCAGAAGCTGCAGATGTAAGTAAGAAAAGTAGACGATTTTTCTAGAAGATATTTAAGATCTAAACAAGCTCTATCCTTCATTCAAAGGTCAGGTTAGCAATCCGTTCATAGGACACACATTCAGCTACCCCCAAGCCCGTGCGGCACCACAAAGAGCCTGCTACAGGCATATGTGGGTGACGTAACCTAACCAAACGTAGGCGTTGTCTAGTGTGAATTATCGCTAAGTGTATGTTGTTTTTTAATAACCCCTTTTGCCTCTAGTGCTGCAGGCGGCAAACCGGCAATGGGACAAACGAAGTGACCGCAAAGCCCCAAAGTCTTGGCCAAAGCCTACAGGCGAGAAGGCAACTTTTAGCCCAACGGGAACCGGAAACCACTGAAAGGTCGAAATGACAAAAAGGCAGAGGTCAGAAGACTCGACAAAATCATCGACGAGCCAGAAGAGCAAGCTCGAACAAATTCAGGCTTGCTTGTGCCCGACAATGATCTTCAAGGGGCCATTGTGGACATGGGTAACCCCGAGAGGAAGCTCACGGACAGGCATTGCTCCATACCACCTCTAGCAGTACAGGATGTAACTATGCTGGACCTGGTCAAGTCACAGAATGCGGAACTCGGTACGGCAGACTGGGCCGTCTCTGGATGAGCATCGGTCTGGACTCCTTGTCTAAACTCCGACGCAAGAAAGGCATCCTATGGTTTGGATTAGGCATCCTTCGGGCGCAAATTCCAAGCTATTCCAGGCCTATTGAACAGCCTAAGAGCAGTACAGTTCATTAATCTGCACCATTCAAGATACCATCGGTGGACCTGCTGCGGATTATGGGCGAGAAGAACATGGGCGTGGCACGTATCCAAAAACCCTGCATCCTCGGTGAAAGATTTTGCGGATTGGGTGCGGATTAGGTAAGCCAAGAGGGCTTAATGTCCTTTTCTCTCCTCTTTACAGCTCAGCAGACCTGATGGTGGTAATAAGGGGGGAGTCATTGTTCGAACACAAACCTTGTTATGGCTAATTATGGAAACCACCGCACCTTTCGCAACAGTATTCGTGAAGAGGTTATAGACATAACACTTGCTTCGAGCCAAATTACAGACTGGAGAGTGCCCACCGAATGCTCCTTCTCGGATCACATTAGGATACTCTTCAACATCGACTGGCACAACACCAATCCGGAACCATTCCGGAACACGAAAAAGAGGAACTGGACTAACTTCTCTAAAGTGGTCCGCCGAGAACTTCTCTCTCCTTCAAGACGTCGACACTATCGAGAGGTCGGTCGGCCTGGTCAACCGTACCCTTAAGAAGGCCTTCCCAACGTCCTGCCCTGTCAGCAGACCGCCAAAGCCCAACACCAACGCGTGGTGGACATCGGCACTGAGACAGTGCAGGACGAACACAAGAAGTATCTTCAATAGAGCCAAGAGGACTAACCTGCAAGAAGACTGGGAAAGCTACCTCCGCAGCTTTAATTTCTATAAAAGGGCTTGCAGGAAAGCAAAGAGAGGCAGGCATCACAGAAGGCGCAAGACATCGACGGGTCATGTCCAAGGATCCGGCCACACTGGGTCTTCTTTGCGACTCAGACGGAAATCACACAGAATCCAGCCAGGAAACACTAGATCTTCTCATGCACACCCACTTTCCTGGATGTGAAAACGTCGACGATGAGTCAGAAGGTCAGTCTTTTGGGATCACTGGCGGTCTGAACATGAGGGAGGATGGGCTGCTGAACGCGATCATTACGGAGGAGAAAAATGTTAAATCGTTCAAGCCCTACAAATCTGCGGGGCCAGACGGCATTATACCACCGATGCTCCAAGTGGCTACCAAGGAACTTGTTCACTGGTTGTCCAGGATTTTCAAACGTTGCCTTCATCTGGGATACGTTCCCAAGAGCTGGAAAGAGGTGAGGGTGGTCTTCATTTCCAAGGCTGGGAAGATCAACCACGGCGCAGAGACTACAGAGCAATCAGTCTATCATCGTTTTCTCTGAACCTTAGAACGACTGGTGGATCTGCACCTCAGAAGCCGTCTCAATACACGCAATTTCAGCAGCGCACAGCACGCCTACCTGAAGGGTAGGTCAGTTGACACCGTGCTGCACGAGGTAGTGGGGCTTATAGAGAAGGCCCTGGGATCCAAAGAGATTGCGTTGGCAGCCTTCCCCGACACTGAGGGTGCTTTCAACAATGTCAGCATCCAGAATTGACTCACCGCTAATGATCACAAGGTGGCTGGGCTCCATACTCACTTTCCGACTGGTCAATTCTTCTTTCGGGGTAGCGAAAGGAAGAAGGTAATAAGGGGAACGCCACAAGGAACCCCTTTTGTGGAATCTTGTCCTGAACGACCTTCTGATAAAGCTTCAACACACTGCATGTAAAGTTACGGCTTATGCGGATGACCTGGTTCTATTCATAACGGGGAGATTTCTCTCAACAGTCAGTGAGCTTTTGGAATTCTTCTTAGGCCTAACTCTCGTCCGGACGCATGCTCACGGTCTTGGGGTAAACCCACATGAGACTGAAGTCGTGCTGTTCACAAGAAAATACAAGATACCTGAAGATCCTCTTAGACTAGGAGGCCCGCAACTTAGGCTCTCGAAGGAAGCAAGGTATCTAGGAGTTGTCCTGGACTCAACGCTTTCTTGGGAAAGGACCTCCAAAAGGTCAAATTAACCAAATTACCTTTGCTACATTTTTCGGTTCAGATTATGATAGTACATCTTAACGAAAAACATCTTTACAAAAAAGTGAACATAACTCGGCTGTATTGTTTTTAAAATTACATATTTGTAGTAAAAAAATTAAAAATTGTTGTAATAAAATTTAAAAATTGAACTAAAACCCTAAATAGTTATAAAAGAAACACAAAAATTGGTAACACTGCGCATGTGAAAAATATGACCTTGCCTTGGTATAATCATTTTTTATTTTTTTAATTTTTGGTGTCTAGACATTTTTTAAGTTACCAAACTATTTTATTTTTAAGGAAACCCTATTTCTATTTCCATATACCAATTAGGAGAGCGTCAAATTAAACATCTTTGTTGGGGCGGGGGTGGCTTGATTGTAGAAGGCTGTGATGAGTCCCAGGAAAAGCGGTTGCGATCCGCGTAGAAATTATGATCGAAAAACACGGGAGAACTTTCGGGGTTTTGCGCGACGTGCGGCTGTTTATTTGTACACATGTAAATAGGAACTGACTACATGAATCTAAGCTTAGTGGCTCCAGAGCGGAGCGGAGAGTTGCGGGAGAGTTGGAGAGGGAGAGCGAAGGGCAGTGCGAGCGAGCAAGATGTGGAGATCTGGAGGAAACTGCCGCTCGACACTGCCTCCAGAAATTAAACGCCCTTTTGGCGTAAACATTCTCCCCCCCCTTGCGAGGACCTCCGTAGCAAGAACCTCAGGATAGTAGGATCAGGTACATGTTGGAAGCGAAGATCGGGGGTCCTTGTGAAGCAGAGTGTGGTGGTCCTTTCCACACTTGTGGCATCTATGGTCGCTACGGCAAGATCCTTCTGAATGATGGTGGGCCAAACAATTTTGGCAATAATGATGTAGTTGTACTGTCTGGATCCGTTGTTCGGCAGTTAGCGTCAGAAAGCGGTGGCATTTCCGTAGAGGATGGATTTTTTGGCAGACTCGGCATTGGTAGGATTTAATACCTCGGGAACGTCTGCCATCCAAGGCGGGATATGGAACCCAATAGTCGGAATTCTTTGTAGGAAGGTCCCTTATAATCGGGTCCGGATCGGAAATTCTATTAGTCCCACACGCGTTGGAAACACGCGCTGAGAAGGACGAAATTCTGTATGGGATTGAGGCGGATACTGGCCTTGGAGAGTGAGATGAAATCGAAGTCATTGTAGAATTGTTGCTTGGATGCAACAGCGTATGATGCCGACCTTGGCAAGTGAAGCAGTTTTTGGAGCTTGTGCAATCACCTAGTGCATGGCTGGTTGCAAAGCAATTCGAGCACAACTGTTTATCGCGGATGTAGGCTGAACGATCATTCACCGTCATTCGGAGAAAGCGTGGACATATACGCACGGGGTGTTTTTCTTTTAAACACAGATCGCAGCCTTTGGGTATTTGAAGTAGCCTCGTGGTAAAAGAATTTATTCTTGGCAATTCTGCCATTCGATGTGTCTGTTTGGGCTGGACATGGAGTGAATTAGCGGACCGGATGTTATCGACGGCCTCTAGTGTTCGATGGCGCTCAGTTAAAAAGAAATCTAGCTCTAGCCATGTAGGAATTTCGGCTTTATTTTGAATGGATTGCTCCCATAATGAGAGCGTGAGCTTTGGTAGTTTTGTTGAGCACATGTAAACGAGGACAGGGTCCCAATTCTCAATTTGAAGGCCGGATAGTTGAAGGGCAGTTAAACACCCTTGAATGGTGTTTTGAAGTTCCTTCAAGGCATCTCCAGACTCTTGTGCTATAGACTGCACATTAAAGAGAGTTTTCAGGTGGCTGTTCACCTGGAATCGCTTATTTTCGAAACGCTCAGTTAGATTTGTCCAAGCTGAGCGGAAGCCATCATTGGTGAGTGGGGATTTTGAAACTATGGAATTAGCTTCGCCACTAGTTTTTGAATTTAAATGGAATAATTTTTCAACGGGCGTTAGACTCGGATTGTCTATATATATCGCCGTGAAAAGGTCCCGGAAAGTAGGCCAGCGAAGATAATCGCCCGAGAAAACCTCTGTGTCGATAAGAAGGAGTCGACAGCCATAAGATATGGAACTTTGGGACGGAGTTACTGGAGCTTGAGATATTTGGGAGCCCTGTTTGATTTCGAGATCGAGGATCTGAGCGGCAAATCTTTCGTATATTGTATACGTTTCGTTATACTTCGCTTTGAGAATAGATTTGGTGTCTGCGGCGCTGTCACCTGCAGCTACAATGCATATGGAGCATGTGTCATATTCCTCCTTTACCTTTTCCCATAAGGAACTGACGTGCTCCCTACGGATTTTGCAGGCGGATAAGGTCGGTGTGGATGCACCGGGAACATTTATGATAGTCTCAAAATGGCTAAGAGTGTCAGCTGAAGCCATACATTTATTGAGAGCGGATTTTGCTTGAGAAGCCATGACAAAAAATTAATTTATAGAGGTGGAAAAAAAAAATCAATAAACAATTTGGAATTTAGGAACCAAATGAAAATCGCAAGGATATACGGTCACACTGGATTGTATAGTGCAGTTTTTATAGAACCGTAATTTAAATTTTAAGAAATAATATCGACCGAATTATTAATTATTTAAATTAATTAAATTATTTATTGGAGACCAGACTCGTAAAATATGGTCACACTGACACTCGTGGATGCGTATATTATATTTTAACTAAATAAGTTAGTTGGAATTTTTATTTTAATAGATTTTGAAAAAATAACTTAATTAATTTTTTGGATACCCTGAGACCACGGTGCGGTTCGGAATATCTGAAGGTACGTTCGATATGTACGTGTGTTTGTATGTACGAACAGCTGGATAAAGTGAGGGCACTGATTGCGGGAGTTTTGGAGACGAATAGCGGAATAATGTTGAAGAGCAAAATTGGATTGCGGGAATTTATCACAGTTGAAACAATTAGCTCGAAATGTACGTAAATAGAGTGGACTGTATTTTGAATATTTATGCAAAAATATATGCACGCAGCGCAAGGAAAAATTTAGTTTATAGACCACGAATATATATTTTAAAAAATAGGATATATGTATTATGTTTGTGTTATTAGGGTCTTGGAATTTATGTAGCAGTGCAGAGTAGTAGAAGTGGACTGTATTAGAAAATGTATGCAAAAATATATACACGCAGCTGGAACACAGTAAAAAATGAAGAGAGCATTTTTTGCGGAACAATTTGAAGAATAGGAAACTTTTACTGTGGCTGGGTAATATTTTACACACACTTCGATTTTTTAGGAATATATATTTATTTGTAACTTAAATAAATTATCATTGCGGATTTGCAAACTTTTTTATAGCAACGGAATTATTTAGAGTGTACGGAATATGGGCACAAAGGAATTGCGATATATTGGAATATATATATTAAATGCCGTTGCGTCGGATTAAATCTCTTTTGGATTTAGACAAGAAATCATACAACAAGTTGAACGAAATGGGGTTCGAACAACTGGCTGTATGACCGGCAAATAATAGGAATTGGAAATGGAACTTAGCTGAAGCGCTTCAAGCCACCGTAGGCGCTGGAGAAAATCCAGGAAAATTCCAGGAGAGGAAAAAATCCAAAATTTGAAATCCGGCTCGAAGGACCAAATGTTGGGGCGGGGGTGGCTTGATTGTAGAAGGCTGTGATGAGTCCCAGGAAAAGCGGTTGCGATCCGCGTAGAAATTATGATCGAAAAACACGGGAGAACTTTCGGGGTTTTGCGCGACGTGCGGCTGTTTATTTGTACACATGTAAATAGGAACTGACTACATGAATCTAAGCTTAGTGGCTCCAGAGCGGAGCGGAGAGTTGCGGGAGAGTTGGAGAGGGAGAGCGAAGGGCAGTGCGAGCGAGCAAGATGTGGAGATCTGGAGGAAACTGCCGCTCGACACTGCCTCCAGAAATTAAACGCCCTTTTGGCGTGAACAATCTTCAAGGACGAGTGAAATCCAATGATTTGATGGTTGATAGACCAATTTTATACGTCAATCTTATATTTCCAACCTTAATCCATTATAGTTCTTACGTACATCAATGCACAAAATCAAACGTCTTTGGTCGGAAGAGATTTCTGTGACACCCCCGAATATGTTTAAGCTGAAATTTTGCACAACTCAATACCTCACTGATATTATGCATATATTTTTATAAACAGAAGATCTTTTGTGCGTCACATTTTTGATATGTCAGAAACGTTTACATATACTATTCGGCATAAAAGTAAACACGTGTATTAGGATTTAGCAGAAAAAAAGATTGAAAATATGTAATCCAATTGATTTCGTGTCTTTTGTATTAATTCCTCTAAAACTTCTTCTTTTTAATTTTTTTTTAAAAGAAAAAAGATGTAAAAAAAGTGTTTAAGCATTGGCGAACAAAAAAAAATGTATTTTAATATACCTTAAAAATTTTTATGTGCAGCGTAAAGGCGGCAGAGAGTAGGACCTTAAAAATTTCTATACGAATGTGGACCGCCCCAACGCGCAAGTTAGTTAGTTTCAATCCGATTTTGTAAAAAGATGGAGCCATTCCCTGCAGGAAAAATTAGAAATAGTCTGAAAAAAACTAGTAAAAAGCTACCGAAATTTGTCTGGATGCATTTGGACTACACAGGGCTTAAAAAATTTGTGCTAGTCGAACAAATTAATAGTACAAAAGCAGTAAAAAAGCTACTTGTCTCGGACTGGTACCTTTCTGACAAGAAAAACCCTAAAAACATTTAATTGGTAGACCAAATTCATGTTAAAGTATAGTTAAAAGGCAACTGGAGTTTAACTATTTGCAATTAAACTACGTACGATTCAAAAATATATCCTAAAGTGTAAATGTCTTGGAAAATTTAACACCAAACAAATGAAACAGACGAGGTCCTCGGTTCTATCGCCATTTATCATTTGCGTATTTAATTACGTATTACGTATTTAGTTGTTTCCGATGACAAGCCTGTGAAAAATGGACCAGTTCGTTACAAGAGAATGGACATAACTTTAACTAGTTACCTTTCCTACCCCGACTACTATTTTACTGGTCCAAAACTGATCCCGTTTCCTGCAGGGTTTGTTGTTTTTAACATTTCTATTTTTCAAACAAGCTTTCCGATTTCTTCTATGAAAATACTTTCCAGCAAGTTTAATCTGATTTGTCTCGTTTAATCTTATTTGACACTTATAGAGTTCATGTTTCCGCATCGTTTAACAGTCTTTTAACAATTTATAAATGGCAAAAAGTTAAATTAAAATTCTTTATAACATTTCTGAATAACATAAAGTAAAGAAGTCATTTCTTAATCTAATGTTTTTTATTTTGAATGAAGCGGTTTCAGAGAAATTAATACAAAAGACACAAAGTTAATCGGATTACTACAGCCGATTATTATGTAAATATCTATTTTCCCATATACGTCAATCTTATAGCTGCCATAAACCATTTTGTTTAGGAGGTGGGCATAGAAACAACTTAAACGAAGAATATTTTCAAGCGCCTCCTAAACAATAAGACAATTACGTAGTTTGGTGATATAACTTTAACATTGACATATATAAATGAGTGACTAACTGAATCGTTTGGAATAAAAATAGGGATTCCTTAAAAAAGAATGTATAAAATAATAAAAGTTCTAAATGTCTCTTCGGTCCTATTAACAATCTCAAATAGTTTATATTATAGTATGAAGAAGACTTCCGTTTCCGAGATACAAGTATTTGAGTTTTGACAGTTAAGAACTTAAACAAGAACGCTATAGTCAAGAAATTCGACCTTGGATACCCCTTATTATTATTATTATTTTATTATTTTATTATTATATTATTTATATTATTTATTGTTTTGGCTTCCTAACGCTACAAGTTGTAAAACTTATAAATTAGGATGATTTAGGAGGAATATCGTCAGGCCCAACTGCATTAGACTTAACTTTAAGAATATTATCTAAGACATCACATTGGTCAACACACATAAATCTAAACCTAGTATCACAGATGTTTTCAGGTACTGAATTCAGGTACGTGTTGGTTGTGACCTCAGGAACTTGGCAGTCTGCTAATTTTAGGTTGAGTTCATCTATGTCAATGTCTATGTCCTGTGATGTCTTTTGTTTACCTATCCCTAGAGCTTTAATCTGTTTTCATGTTTGACTCGAAGAGGTTGCATTTTTAAATCTTTGGCTAAAAAAGTTTGAATTTGCAGAGTCGATGTTTGGTAACTGTTTTTCTCAGGGATACAAACGTGCTGTGGTGTTGCGGTGTTTTGTATCTTTTCCACTTCTGGTATGCTTCATTTCGTTTTATAATTGCCCATTTTATATTATTGCTAAACCATGGTTTTTCGGACGGTCGAATTGTTTACTTTTAACTGGAACCAAACTATCGTATAAGTGGCTAATATTATGTTGAAGAAGGTTAAGTTGACGATCAACTTTTGGAAGACTGTAAATATTGTCCCATACACACTGGTCAAATGCTTCGTTCATCTTTATATTGTTAATATTCTTAAAATCACGGTAAACTATTGTATGGTCAGTGTAGTAAAGGTCTGCATGATCGGGTTATGTAATTCAAGAAAAATATATACTGTTGCACTGTTTATTGTGTGTTGGCAAATAATTTTGGCTTTGATTTTTTGTTTACATATATTGCAACTCCTCCTCCATGACTAACACGATCAGAACGGTACACATTATATCCATTACACGATATTAGCACATCACATAGACTCTGGACAAACCATGTCTTAGACACACATATAATATCAATTTCCGAATTTACAAACATATACCTAAGCTCTTCAGTTTTTATTGGCAGGCTTTGGGCATTTATATGACAAATCTTGAGACCAGGTTTCTGCAATGCCAGGATGCGCAGAAGGGCATGACTATTTGCTGATAGATTAATCAAGTTTTCTTCCATTGCTAATAGTTTTAAATCTCAAAATAAAATAGCAAGGACTACACACCAGACAAAAAATTTGGCTAACTGCTAAATTAACAATGCGACTGATCAAACAAAAGACTTACAAGAATTAAAGATATTAAACTAATTTCAAATCCTAATGTAGAGATAAAAAATATTTTAAATACGAAACAAATAAATCTCTAAAGCGGCAGTTGATTTGAGTTGATTTCGCCCGCATCTCTACTCAGACCAGAAAGCTCATTAGAGCTTTGTACATAATAACCCTCTCCTCCGGCTATAGGCTTGACAAATACGTCTCCACGGCGAGTAAAGATGGCCGCAACGCGCTTTTGTTTTTTGAGTCGCATGGCATGTTTAAAGATTTCGTAATTAGTTTTTGTTAATTGCTCGTTAAAATATATAAATGCCGACGAGTCAAAACCGATCAGCTGTAAGCTCAGCTGCGATTTGTTCATCGGTGCACTCCAATCGCCCGCAGCAGCGCAGCTTTTTCGCGCACGTGATCCATTTTTATTATGATTATTGGATCAACAAGTGAGTTTCTTTGGCGCGGGCGGACTCGAAAAATAGACCTAACTCGCGGAGGAGGGGTCAGGTGTAGTGAAAACAAAGGCGATTGAAAAGAGTGTTCAGATTTTCCCCCTCGACTTGCGGCACACCATGCCAGCGAAGGTTGCATGCAATATCCGCGACCTCCTGTGCATTGCTTTTCGCTTCCAGTTGAGCATCCAGTTCACACACTTGTTGTTTCAGTGTATTCACCTCTTTTGCCTCGGTTTCCAGCTCTCGCACTCGTTTCGTAAGATTGTGTATTTCGGTGTTCATTGCATCGAATTTGGCCTGTAGAGTGTTAAGAAAGCGGGACTCGCTCTCTCGATACTCTGAGCCTAGTGACTTCCATTGCTCCGCGAATTTATCATCGATCAGCTGCAACAGTTCCATGTTGATTTCCTTCCCTTGACTCGAGAATTTTTCTTCAATTTGTTGCAGAAATTGTGTGTCCGACGTGCGAGCTACCTTGATTTCGGTATTCGATTTTTCATTCCTTAGTCGCTTAGATGCACTCATAATGTTGTTATTTTGATAAAATTTGTCAGTTTGAGTGATTTGTGTAATTGTATTAGTTATTGATTTGTGTGTGTTTTCGGTAGATTTTCAGTCTTTGTGCACTGCAGTTTATGTGTGTGGAAGTTTCTTTTCTTCTATCCTTACATTTTCGCACCAATATAAATATGTTTTAAGTGTTTTTATACAAAATTGTTGAGATTAGACGCACGATTTGACCGCTAAATGATCACAGACCACGGCCGGTTTATAGTCTGAAACAATTCTAGTATGTTGTTAGATTTTTTGACTTTTCGAGCTAGTGTTTCGGGAGCTCTACAAAAACGCGACTGTTTTCTATCAACTGTTTTCAAGTACCTTACTCAGCCAAAGGAAGTGCAAAAGAGATGGTAACAAGCATGCAGTAAAGCGACTGCTTGCACTGCTTGAATTTCATTATTTCCTCATAACTTTTTAATGAATTGTACGATTTGAAAAAATTCTTCTATATTTCGATAGGTATTAATAGGGACAACAAAATGTATAAGAATGCTTAATCCAAACTTTCTAGCATTTGTAGTTTCCGAGATCTCAGTGTTCATACAGGCAGACAGACGGACATGGCTAGATCGACTAGGCCAGTGATCCTGATCAAGAATATATACACTTTATAGGGTCGGAAACGTTTCCTCCAACATACTTCTAATATTTTATAAAATATATTTATTTAGTCGAATGTACAAGCATTTTTCGTCACAAAATTTGATATCAGAACTTTTGTATGTTGATAGTGCGATCGTCACGACCCTTTACCTCGTTAAAAGGTGTTTTTATACCCGTTACTCGTAGAGTAAAAGGGTATATTGTATTCGTGCAAAAGTATGTAACAGGGAGAAGGAAGCGTTTCCGACCCCATAAAGTATATATATTCTTGATCAGGATCACTAGCCGAGTCGATCTAGCCATGTCCGTCTGTCCGTCTGTCCGTCTGTCTGTCTGTCTGTCTGTCTGTCTGTCTGTCTGTCTGTCTGTCTGTCTGTCTGCTGTCTGTCTGTCTGTCTGTCTGTCTGTCTGTCTGTCTGTCCGTATGAACGCTGAGATCTCGGAAACTATAAAAGCTAGAAGATTGGTATTTGGCATGAAGATTCTTGGAGTTCCTAAGCAGCGCAAGTTTGTTTCAAAAGGATGCCACGCCCCCTCTAACGCCCACAATCGCTTATATACGATTTTAAAAATTTCAATATCTCGGAAAAGTAAAAATGCAGTTTTATTGTGTTTATCAATACCTATCGAAATGTAGAAGAATTTTTTCCATCTCCCTCGCACTCCCTTTACCTGAGTAACGGGTATCTGATTGTCGGGGCACCCGACTATAGCGTTCTCTCTTGTTGTTTTATTAATACCTATCGAAATGTAGAAGAAATTTTTCAAATCGGACAATCCATTAAAAAGATATGAGCAAAAAATGAAATGTCTGCTAGATGGACCTAGTAGCTTTGACAACTGCATATCTATATCTCCCTCGAAGTACTCGACTTTAGCGTTCTCTCTTGTTTTGTCTAAATTCGGTTAAAATAAATTAAATAAAGGGACCATTGGAATCATGAGCTTATGGAATCATGGGCTCGAGTAGACCAAACATTCGAACTGAGCTGAAGAATGTTATGCAGGAAAAGCCATCTGATTAAAGAAAATAAAAAATTATTAAAATACCTCCATAAGGTACTACCTGGACCGATAGAGCTACAGTAAAATCGGATCAATTATAAAAATCAATTTTATGTTCTTTGGTTGAATTTTCAAACATTTTGCGAACAATTGGGTGCAATAAACAAATAAGAACTATTTCAGCGGCGTAATTACTCCTTTGCGAACTAAAAATAACGCTCATATTTCTTATCTTATTCCAGTAAATTTAAATATATCTTCCTAAGTATCTAATGAGTGCTCTAATAAATGAGCCGAACAATATCGTGGAATAACCGCATTAATGAAAACTTGTTGAAAAGAAGTTTTTAAGATCCATTGAAAATCCTATTACGCGATGTATGTCTCTCTTTAAAAGTATATAGCACTAGTCTTAAGCTTTCAAGAATTTAAAATATAAAGATTTACGAAAGATTTTTTAATTGCCTTCTAGTAAAAATATATGTGTTTAAAGCAGGGATCGTAAATAAGAGTTAACCTGTTCAACAAAATTGACATATAACTCTTATTTTCCAATTTTTTTTATATATGTTGACAAATAACTCTTTCGCTTCAATTTTTATTATAAAAATCAACAAATAAGAGGTATTCGTCAACTTTAATAATAAAAATTGAAAATAAAGATTGAATTGAAATAACTCTTGAACTGTGGGGTGCATTGGTTTAAAATTTATATATATATAATCTACGCTTTAATACCTTTTTTGTTGATATGCCATATGTCCCCAGAATATTTTTTTGTAATGTAAACTTTAAAGGGGAAATATTTTATGTAAACTTTTCAAACTGTTCGAGTAATCAGAGTTGATTCACTTGTTTGTTTTGTTGTTGTAATCTACTCGATCTGAACTCTTTCTAAAAGATAATTGGAATCATAGGCTTATGTTTGGAGCCATGAAACCATGAGCTATGATTCCAAAGTAACAGCCAAGCATTCAATTTCTAGCTCGGATCTGATTGTAAACTTGACATGTGCAGGGATCTAGTAAGCCCAAAACAGTAACATATACCAATCTACTAAAGGCTTATAATAAAATATTTTTATTTATTGTTATATTAAAGAAATCCATGTACTTTTTTTTGACAGAGCTGCATATAAGTAAACACGTAACTGATGGCAATACAAACTAAAAAGTTAATTCTGTTAAGGATGGTTTGGAACTGGTCAGAATATATGCTAACTATATATTAAAAATTAAAAATTTGTGCTTTATATAATATCTTTTTATATTTTTTGGTTTTAAAATAGTAAATTGTTTCTTTGGTCCTAGCACGTATAACATAAAAAATTAAGTAAAAAATTATTATTATTACATACATTTTGAAAAAAATAATTCGTGTATAAGAAAAATAGAAAAATTAGCTAAGATTTTCAAGACCTACCTTAAACCCATCATAAGTCCAACTGCCAAATTTTAGAACACAGGTCTGTTCATCAAATGGGAAATACTCTACATCTATCTCACAGGATGATTTGTATATAGCTGGTGGCTTCCATTCAACTAATCCTTCAGAGTAAATTGTGGCTTTTGTTGCAAGAGTCACTTCGAAGTTACCATCAGCACTACATGATATTTTTCGATATCGGTACAAATTATAATTACTTTTCAAACTTGGAAAGATGTAAAATATTTTTAAATTTGCAAATTTCTTAATAATATTTGATAAAACAAGAGAAATTGCTATAATCGAGTGCCTCGACTATTCGATACCCGTTACTCAGCTAAATTGATATGCATTCAACAAAGCGTCTGTATCCGAGATTGCATTCGGTGCACATAACTTTTTAATGAATTGTCTTTACGATTACTCCCAAATTTCTTGGTGTTATTGTTTCCGAAATCTCAGCGTATTGTGCAAACGGACAGGAGGACATGCGTGGATCGACCGGCTAGTATTACATACTTTTAAACGAATACAATTTTCTTTTTCACTCTAAGAGTAACGGATATTCCTTGTCAGTTTCAGTTTAATATGTCCTTCGATATTAGTAATACGTACGAATTATGTAAGATTATGTAATTATGTAATCATAAAAATAATAAATTATAAAATGAGCATTGTTAGAATACATGTGCATTATTAAAAAGCATTCAAGTATTAATAGCACTGCAAAACAGATTTCGTGTCCTAAACTTAGTTTTAGTTTTAATATTTATTTATTTATCATACTCTATATATTTATGAATTAATAAACTAAGATACAAATGGTTCTTTTTTGCCTTGATGAACGCTTATAAGTCTTATAGGTTTTGATGCGTAATTTCCAAATGATTTTTTTTCCAAATATCTTGGTATTTTTGAATATTTCAAGTGTCATACCTTGAAATTTAATTTTTTCGTTCCTTAATTTAATTTAATTTATTTATTTGTTTTATCCCGATGCGACAAGACTAGGTCTTATAAATTATTACATCGGTCACTTTGGAAAAATTAATAATAGGGTATTTTACAAAACTTAAAAGCTAATACAAAATTAATAAAAAGGAATACAAAAAATAAATAAAAGAAAAAATGGTTACATTTAACATTAAATAAATAAAATTAAACAGATAGAGTGTAATAATAATAGTATTATGATGATGTTGTGCTTTTCAAATAATTGGTAAGATATTTTTTAAATTGCGTTGCGTTCCTTAGGTTTTTAATATTATTAGGGAGGTCATTCCAGTAGCGTATAGCCTGAACGAAAAAATGTTTTTCAGCTATTGATAGCTTTATCCTTTTGGAGATTAAATTATTAGTCCGGGAAGACGTTGCCAATTGCAAGTGCTCCATCAAGTAAGGGGGTTCGTTTGATACAACGACTTTGTGGAGAAATAGAAGGGTTCTAAGTTTAATCCATGACTCAAACCTTAGTCCAAAGATGTTCGTAGAGTGTCTTGTAACGTGGTCCCTACGGTTCAGGTTAAAAATATATCGAGCGATCGAATTAAACGCTACTCTGAGTCTTCGCATGCTTAAAGCATCACAGTATGAAAAGATTTCCATGCCGTAAAAGAGAACCGGGATTAAACAAGTCTTCGCCACCAGCATCCTGATGTTCTGTGGGATAAGTTTCTGGGACAAGGAAAGCTGTCTAAGCATGCCAAACGTTTTTCCAGTAGCTTTAATGATTTGATTGGTCCAAGTTAAGGTTGTATTGAATTCTATTCCTAAATTTGTGGCTTGCTCAACAAACTCTATTTCTACGTTATTAACGAGAACTTTGGGAAGATGCATTCGATTAAAGGGTTTCTTATAGATAATTAGACACTTTGTCTTGGTTGGATTCAATCTAAGCCCATTTGCTTCGGCCCAGCAGTTTATTTTCTTGATTTCGTTATTGCTTATTGAAACGCATTCGTTGACTAGATTCAGGGGACGACTAACATATAATTGGACATCATCTGCGTATAAATGGACATCACAATCGGACAGACATTTAGGGAGATCATTTATGTAAATTGAGAATAGCAACGGCCCCAAGACCGACCCTTGTGGGACTCCCTGAGATACTGATACAAGATCTGATCTACGGGATTCTGAGACGACAGCCTGTAATCTGTTGGTCAGGAGGTGTCAAGAAGTTTTATTGCACTCGGAGAAAAGTTATATAGTGTACGAAGTTTAGTACATAGAATTGAGTGATTGATTGAGTCGAAGGCTTTGCTGAAGTCAAGCAGGGTAAGGAGAGTTACTTTACTATTATCAATTTGTTGTCGGATATCTTCCGAGATCTTGATGATTGCCGTTGTACAACTCCTGTTCTTTTTGAATCCCGACTGCCGGCTACTCAATATGTTATTATTGTCGAGGAAAGATTGGATTTGCTGGGCTACTAGTCGCTCAAAAGCTTTTGCTAAAAATGGCAAGATGGAAATAGGTCTGAACTCGTTTTTCGCTTTTGGGATCGGGATGATTTTAGCTATTTTCCACGTTTCAGGAAAGATGGAAGTAGTAAAAATTGTATTAAACATGTGGCTGATTTAAAAAATTATTTGTAGTTATTAGTATCAGTAGTTTAATGAATTTAGGGCTTAAATTATCCAAACCTTCCGCGTTTGATTTCACTTTTAACAAAGAATCAAGAACTTCACTGGGACTGATACACATGAAACTAAAGATATTATCACAGACAGTTGTCGAATTCAGGTACATGTTTAGCGTTGGAGTCGGGGATTGACTATGCCTAAATTTTTCATTAAGGAAATCAACATCTAGGTCGGATTTAGTCATCTGAGTTGGTTTGCCAACTCCAAGATTTCTTAAATCCTTCCATACCTGCGTCGAGCTCTGTGCATTTCCAAATTTAAAGTTATAGAATTTTGTTTTTGAGTCGGATATCTCTTTCCTAACACGACTTCTTAGCTGTTTAAAAGTATTATTCAGCGCTTCTGTTCTGTACCGTTTCCATCGACTATAGGCTCGGTCCCGCTGTTGGAATAGCCGTTTTATTCCACTGTTGAACCAAGGCTGTTCGACTAGTTTTCGAGTTTTCATTTTGAGGGGGACACAGTTGTCAAATAGCTGTTGAATATTAGAATTTAAAAGTGAGAGTTGGTCTTCTGCGGATGTCAAGTTATAAATTGTGGTCCAGTCAAAGGTGTTAAAAGCTGCCCATAGATTGTCAAAATTAATGGACTTGTAGTCCCTGTAGCTGAAAGTGGATGTTGGGCTGTCAGAAATAAAATGGTACGTCATGAATATTAGATCGTGCTTAGAAAACGCTGGGACGCAAAGTTGGTCGTATAAGAGAACATTAGACAAATCACTAACAAAAAAAACATCTAACAGAGAGCTGCAGGTACTTGTGAAGTGAGTGGGTTCGTGACGATTTACTAGTTTAAGACCAAGAGACGCAAACTCATTATGTACATGTTGTCCACTGATCATATTACTATTAAGGTCCCCTACCAAAACAAAGTTTTGATATTCAACGGATAAATCTAAGACCGTCTTCAGAAGGTCGTTAATGGGGATTAGGCGATGGGGTCTATAGATACAGCATACGAGAATTTTGGACTTAATTTTTTTGTCTGTGATTTCAATAAACGCATATTCAAAACTGCTGTCCAAAGGGCTCGCTTGAATGAGCCTGGTTGAGAATTTTGTGCTAACATAGATGGCTACGCCACCGGCATGACTAAGCCTATCGGATCTGAACAATTCATAACCTTCGCACTTAAAAGGAACATCACAAAATCCGTTAACAAACCAGGTTTCAGAAACACAAACAACGTCAACATTGGAACCAACAAATATTTCTCTAAACTCATCCATTTTGTTTACTAAGCTTTGAGCATTTATATGGACAATCTTAAGACCCTCCTTTTGCTTACTCAAAATTTTAAGCAGGCTGCTCGCTATATGGCTATATGGAAGGACCTGCATTGTTTGATTTTAAAGATACACGGAACACGCATCTATGGGTTTGAAAGGCACAAGCATCAATTAAAGCTAATAAGGTCATTTGACTGGATAATTTACTCTTAAAAACTAAAGGTAAAGAGAGGAGAGAAAGAGGGCTATGGGAAAACTTAGTTCCGAAAGTTCTGATTCTCAATGTGCTTGTCTTTGTCAAGCGAACAGTGAGAGACAGAGAGGGATTCAGCGGGAGTAATCGCAGCAAGCTCTTCGATCTGCTGAATGATGTATACATCGTCTCTCCCAGTGCACTTCACGTGCACGATCCCACGACGCGTAAACACCGCAGAGAGTGTTTTATGCTTTTTTATGCGAATGGCTTCTTTAAAAATGATAAAGCTCTCTCTCGAAAGCTGCTCATTTACATAGAGAGCTGCCGGTGAGTCAAAACCAAGCAAGTGAATGCTCAGTTGTTGTTGATTTGATCGCCGGTAGGTGCCCAGTGCGCGTAAAAGGGCTACCTTTCCCTCGTGGTTTCCAATCTTACAATGATTGGAGGGTCGACCAGCGAACTTTGCATTTTTCGAGCCCTGAAAATATCGCGAACTCTTGGGGTTGGCACAAGGCCCACGGCGAAGCACAGCTTGTTGAAGAGCGATCCAAGCCTTTCCCCTTCAACAAAAGGAACCCCATGCATACGTACTGCACATGCCTCGGTTTCAGCACGTTGCGCCTGGAGTTTTCCTTCCACGGCTCCAACTTGGATTTTCAGTGACCGTAGTTCTGTGACCTCCTGCTCCAGTAGCGAAAGTCGATCGGCCAACTGCTTCATCTCGGTGGTAACATCCAACAGTCTTGCCTGCAGCACCTTGAGCATTCGATCCTCGGCTTCCCGCATGGTGGCCTTGATCAGAGTGGCCTGTTCATCGAATCGGCTGCTCATCGCCCCGATTAAGATTGGGGAGGTGGTGTCGATGGTGGCATCTGAAGGTCGGCCTCGCTTGTGGATTGCGCCAGAGGTCTCCTTCAGGCGTTTTCCTTCCGGCAGAACCATCTCAAAAGTGCGAAAAGTTTTGCTATTTTTTCCAGTGTCGTTTATTTTATTTTGTTTTGTGGTCCGCTTCCTTGTTGTTTGAGTGTTTTGTTTTGCTCTGTTGAGTGGTTTGGAGCAATTGGACGCTGAATTAAGTTAAGTTGGTGTGTGTGCGGTCGCGTTTAGGCAAAAGTGTTTTTAATATTGCGGCTTTAATAATATTTTGTCCGATTATTTTTAAACAAATTGACCGGCTAGTATGGTTGGATAAAGATTTGAGAAGGTTTTTGTCCAGTAGAATTTTATTCAAACGCGAAAAAACTAGACCTTAGACGAGCGCAGAGAAAACACGACCTTTCCTTATAACGCCTCCTAACTCTTTTTTTTTTTTTTGTTTCCCCGCTGTCCTTAGCGCATGGAATCTTGTAATGTATTTGTTGTCATAGCCTTCCGAACGCTACAAGTTGTAAACATTTTAAATTACTGCGATAGTCACGATTACCCAAATACATTACGAATGTATTTTAAGTAAAAGTAAAAAAAAAGCATTATTTTAAGCAGCAATCCGAAATTTGTTTGGATTCCATACAAATTAGTTTTATGTAACGAAGATTATTTTGACACGGCATACTTTTGCATACCAAATCTTATTACATATCTTCCGCCAAAAAGCATATTTCGAAATATGTCAACCGTTTTTGACCTTTTTTACCTTTTCTTGCCTTGAATATATGCCTTTAAGTAGTTGAGCTGTTATTGATTCTGTACAAGTGAAATTAGATTCGTAGACGTTCGACGTTCGACGAGAGCAATTAGAAAGGATAATCGTTTAAAATGGATGGACGACTGAAAAGCTGCTACTATTCGAAGACAAAATATATTGTAAACATGTAAGGGTTTGTATTCAGTGCTCTTTGTTTATTTGTTTGTATATAAATGTACAGCGAACGCTGTACTCGGGTTGGTGTCCCGACTATCTAATAATCGTAACTCAGCTAAAGGGAGTGCGAGGGAGATCGATATATAAACAATTTTGATTGCGTATAACTTTTTAATGAATATTCCGATTTGAAAAATGTCTTCTACATTTCGATAGGTATTAATGAACACTATAAAATTGCGATTATATATTTTTAAAATCTTAAAAGATGTGGCCTCCAGACACATTTGAAAATCGTTAATGGCGATTGTGGGCGTTAGGGGGGCGTTGCACCTCGCCCAAGAATATGTGTGGGTAATCCCAACTTTCTAGCTTTTGTAGTTTCCGAGATCTCAGCGATCATACAGACAGACAGACGGACAGACGGACGGACAGACGGACATGGCTAGATCGACTCGGCTAGTGATCCTGATCAAGAATATATATACTTTATGGGGTCGGAAACGCTTCCTTCTAGCTGTTACATACTTTTGCACGAATACAATATACCCTTTTACTCTACGAGTAACGGGTATAAAAATCTGAGTCACTTGTTAACCATGAAGTGAAAGAAATTTTGCAGCTTAAATTGTGCCAACCAATGGTAACAATGGTAACATTTAAGAACTTTTTCGAAAAATACACTAATACACTTTCTAAGCGAAAGCTCAAAAATAAAAAAAATAGTTTGACAGGTTATACAAACACAAAATAAAATAAAAGTTAAAGAATATATGGGCGGTTCTTTTACAAGCCGAACACATTTTCTTGGGTCACATTTTTGATTTGCCTGAAACTTTTTTTACGTGTAAGTAATAAGTAAACACATGTATCAGGATTTGACCGAAATAAAAAAATTTTTTTTTTGCATTTTTTTTAGTTTGCCAAAAAACGTGAGTTTTGAAAAAGTACCCTCTCGTTGAAAATCTATATCTCCGGTTGTAGTAATCCGATTGACTTCGTGTCTTTTGCATTAATTCCTCTAAAACAACTTCTTTACAAAAAAATAAATAAAAATAAATAAAAACAAATTTAGACTTCTTTAAAAAAAATTTTTTTCAAAACAAATAGTTTAAAATTTTTTTTTTAATAAAAACCAATTTAGAATTTCCAAATTTTTTGAAAAATTTTTCTCATTTAAAAAAATAGTTTTTTTTTAAATTTTTTTAGTTAAAAAGGTGGAGCCATTTTTTGTTTTTTTTTAAATAACGAATATTTTTTAACAAGGCCTGGGCTTTTTTTCTCTCACTCTTATCGGATCTCCATGGAACCGGAGATACACATTTTCAATGAGAGGGTACTTTTTCAAATCTCACGTTTTTTTGGCAAACTAAAAAAAACAATTTCTTTTCGTCCAAATCCTGATACACGTGTTTACTTATTTTCCGAAGAGTACACGTAAAAGAAGTTTCGGGCAAGATAAATCCGGAAAATTTATTGCAAATAATATAATAGGAATACTAAATGAAAACGCAGGAACCACGCCGTACCTAATAGCTTGCAAGTAAATTCAGAGCACAGATAGTTCAGCGATATCAAGATTTGTAAATAAATAATTGCCGTGGAATGGCCACGGGCACCGTAATCAGTGGTTAACTAGTTGCCAGGGATTTTCCACTGACCATACACTGTAAAGTTAGTGGGTTTTTCAGGGATGGCCACCGGCAGCGCGAGCTAAAGTTAGTAACTAGCCAGGGAATAACCACTGTCAGTGCAAACCACGCTCAGTTACTTGGCAGGGATTTGCCACCGGTAGTGCAAGCAACGGTTGGTTATTCTTATTGGCTACGAAGACGCTGGTGGCCAGGAAGTTCCACTGGACCTCAGCCTAAATACGGGGTCGGGGTAATGAATGCAAGGACGGGAGATTCATTGTACACTTAATTACTTTATATAGTTTTAGGTAGGTATTGCGGATATATATCCCTAATACTGCCCGTTATGCACTGAAAAAATCTGTTCCGAGAGTCTTACCCGGAGCCCACGTCCGTCCGCTGGCACGATCGAGAAAACAAGAAACCTTTTTGATATCTCTCAGCGTGCTCTTTAACTCTTATCGATACGCCGATTGTTATATTTGAAAGGGGTGTATAATCACTGTTGTTACTTTGTTACTTAACAGTGGTTGAGACATCTACTCGATCGGAAGTCGATGACTTTGACTGTTGTACCTAGTGTGACCTTAGCTAATTATCGTACTATCGCATAGTAAATATCCTATTTATGCTCCAGTGGACATATATCTAATTACAAGGAATGTTGTTAAGAATGTTGTTATGTGAAACTATATGTAACTGTGCGCCTTGATCTCCAAAAATGAGGCGTCACAAAATTAATTCGTTCTTATGTCAAAATTCATTAATGTGGAATAACCAATCAGGTTTTCTAAAGTTGACAGAAACTCGACAGTAAGCAGGCAACATGATTAACTCTAGTGGACTTCAGCAAAGCATTTGACAATTTTAAACACTAAATTCTGTGTACAAAACTCTTCAAATTCTTTATCTTTTCTGGACCCGCTGTTAAACTCATATCATAATACTTTAGTGGTAGAATGCAAGCTGTTAATACATTGGATGCTCAGAACTACTGATGGTAAAGCGTGGCGTGCCCCAAGTCTCTGCGTTAGGTCCACTTTTTGTTCAATTTATGAAAACGATTAACCGACAGTATTGTCTAATTGTGGATAGCAAAATCAAACCTACTATTAAAATTGTGCTACGGAATAGAGATTTTAGGACATTGAGACTGTGAGGCCACACAAGTTAAATATTGCATTTAATAATATAGCCAGATACGTATTTAATAATAAACGGGGGGAACACATCATGTTTTTGCCAACTATATAACGGCTTTAATTGTAAAGCCTGGAGCAATGCCAGAAATCTCATTCTTTTGCGTAAAATCATAAAATCCAAGGATCCATTATGTAAAATTGAAATTTGGCACCTCGACAAGAACCAGAAATATTATTAATATTAAACATAAGTTAGCATCTTCGGATCGTCAATTTTTTTATTCACTTCAATCGGTTGTGGAACGAACTGCCACAACGTCTTACACTGTGTTACAAAATTAATGCTTTCCTAATTTAACTCGATGGATGCGATAAATTTAAATATTCTTCTTATTGGGACCGTTTTACTATTTTAGATTTACCAATCGATTTTACATTTACCCCCGTTAGGGGCGTTAGGGACCCCCCATTACGATTACCTAGTTTTTTGGGGAACTTTGATAGGGAAACATTTTTTTGGTGTGAAATAAAGTCTTAGGAAAAGCCTAAACTTTACCTCAGATTTTCAGCCAAAGGGCGGATTAAATTTCGGCCCGCTATTGATTTGTACCTATATTTATTGGCAACGAATACATTGTGACGCCCAATCCTAGTGGCACACAATTCATTGGATTTTTGCTATTTATACCCGTTACTCGTAGAGTAAAGGGGTATATTGTATTCGTGCAAAAGTCTGTAACAGGTAGAATGAAGCATATAAAGTATGTATATTCTTGATCAGGATCACTAGCCGAGTCGATCTAGCCATGTCCGTCTGTCTGTCCGTCTGTCTGTCCGTCTGTCGGTCCGTCTGTCTGTTTGTCCGTATGAACGCTGGGATCTCGGAAACTACAAAAGCTAGAAGGTTGAGATTTCCCACGCATATTCTTGGGCTTCCTAGGCAGCGCAAGTTTATTTCAAAAAGGTGCCACGCCCCCTCTAACGTCCACAATCGCCCACTAACGATTTTAAAATGTGTCTGGCGCCCACACCTTTAAAGATTTCCGAGAAGTATAAATGCAATTTGTTGTGTATATTTATACCTATCGAAAGGTAGAAGACATTTTTCAAATCGGACCATTCATTAAAAAGTTCTTCTCAGTAGTAGGGTAACGTGACGAACTCGTCTGTCTGTCTGTCCGTCTGTCCGTCTGTCTGTCTGTCTGTCTGTCTGTCTGTCCGTCCGCATGAACGCTGAGATCTCGGAAACTACAAAAGCTAAAAAGTTAGGATTACCCACACATATTCTTGGGCTACCTACTCAGCGCAAGTTTGCTTCAGCCGAAGGCCACGCCACAGTATTCCATTGGGGGCGTAGGCGCCCACGAAGATCCGACATGTCCCCCCAGTGGGGGGACAGCTCCAACATCCATATTTAGAGCACAAAAGAATTAGATGTACTTAAGCTTAACTTCTAAAGTGGTTGGAATTTCGAAATTTGGATTTTGCAGAATTTTAGGTCTTGAAAAGGCCTAATTAGAAATCTAAAAGAAATTTCGATGTCCCCCATAATTTGGGGGCTACATTTAAAATTAACTTTTAGATTTTAAAAATCTAAACCGTTGCTCCGATCAAGATGATTTTTGGATCATTAGTTATTCTATGGCCCAAATGCTTAAGTTTTATTTTTCAAGTTTTTAGCATTTTTTTAAGTATTTTTAACTTATTTATTTAGATTTTCTAAGTTATTGCGTTTCATTTGTGGGAGCCTGCCGAGAGAGCGAAACCCAGAGAGCGGATGCCAAGGGATCGACGGCAGAGAGAGCAACAGCCAAGAAAACTGATGAGGGGGAGAGGTAGTGCTGCGAGAAAAGGGGAGGGGAAAGAGGCAATTTAAGTTAAATTTGTTTTGGATTTTAAAAACTTAAACTGCTGCTCCGATCAATATGATATTCGATCAATAGTCAGTTCTGTGGATCAAATGCATAGGTTTTATTTTTAAAAAAATATTTGTCATTTTGTAGCGGAAGTAAGAGCCTTATTTAATTTCCACCATGGAAGAAAATAAAAAATTACTACAAATTCTGTAAGCAAAGCCAAAATGTTTCCAAGTTAATTATTAATCTTAAGATCCGAACTTTTTACCAAATACGTAAGTACATTTATATATTTGGATATGTTTTGATTTGCTTATATGTACAATACATGTACAATACAATACATACACACAATATGTGTGTATGTTTCTACTTGAAAGTAGATAATGTGCTAAAATACAAATAAAACAAGAAAGGAAGCTAGCTTCGGCAAGCCGAAGCTTATATACCCTTGCAGATCATTCTATTAATTTACAAATCGCAAAAATGTTAAATTTCCTATTATTTCACATTAATTTTTCGATCGTTTCTATGGCAGCTAAATTATAAAGTAGTTCGATCTTTTTAAAATTAAAATCGAAATTCGGAAATATTTAAAAAAAGTCATATCCAAGTGTAGAAGAGAATGTAATAAAAATCAACAAAGATATAATTTTTTTCCTATTAATTTCCATTTAATTTTTCGACCGTTCCTATGGCAGCTATATGATATAGTGATCCGATTTTTTAAATATTTAATTCGAAATTCAGAAATATATAAAAAATAATATTCCCAAGATTGGAAGGTAATACTTAAAAAAACACCGAAGCTAGAATTTATTTAACGTTTTTTTTCCGATCCTTCCTATGGGAGCTATAGGATATAGTCCGATCCGGTCGGTTCCGACTTATATACTACCTGGAATAGTAAGAAGACTTTTGGGAAAGTTTCATCCCGATAGCTTAAAAACTGAGAGACTAGTTTGCGTAGAAACAGACAGACGGACAGACGGACAGACGGACGGACAGACATGGCTAGATCGACTCGTCTAGTGATGCTGATCAAGAATATATATACTTTATGGGGTCGGAAACGTCTCCTTCACTGCGTTGCAAACTTCTGACTGAAATCATAATACCCTCTGCAAGGGTATAAACATTAATTTCCTTTCAGCCAATGCAAAATTTGTCAAGCTTAAAATTAATAATTATCAATCAAATGTGGAATCGGAAAATAATAAGTTACTTCGCTACTTTTGTATGAGATGCCAATCTTTTCGTGTGTGTACAAATGTTTTCGTTTCATTCAAAACAACAAATTTGAAACAATTTACAAACAAGTGTACATTTGTGCGCAAATTAAAATTGCATTGATAGTATTGTAACTGATAGAAAGTATACAAATTCACTACTTTTACATAGATCACATTCATTTATTATATAGCTCTGCCAGTAGCCTTCCGATTCTCTCTCATGAAGGATCTTCTACATAGGTTGTTTACACAAAGGTTTTCAAATAAATGCGCCAATAAGAAATAAGAAAGTCCTGACAACCGTACTATAAACTAATTTTAAGCGAACGAAGTCGCTCCGGGTAAAGCTAGTTAAAATATAAATATATATATATATATATAAATTACCTCAAATCCTAAATTAAATTAAGCTTTATCTACAGTCAATTGAAATGAAATTTTCCAATTTATAAACCAAATTACTGCCAATAATACCACATATTGAAAGCGCTTTCAACGTTAGATATTTTGATTGACTGTATACAATAATATTCCAACGATTTTGATATTATAAAACAATTTCCCCCATGATTAAAATACTTGCTCAGTGAACTAAATTACATTTAATATTTTTTGAAATTCATTTTTAAATACTCCGTATCCTTGCTTTGAGTTAAATTTTTTTATTCAATATGACCTTAGTATAAACGTTATATGATACTTAACTTTGTAACTTTAATGATCACCTTTGTTAGTATTACTTTTCTTGCATTAAAACTACTATAAACATGAATTGCTTAATTTTTTCCAATGGAAGCTTGCATCGATGAAGATGATTAGGAGTTAGGAGTGTGTCGAAGGGATCACCAACCTGTGTCAGGTATTGCGGCTGCGGTGATCATGGTAGGGTGGGCAATGTCAGCGGCGAATAACATCCTCGCTGCTGACACCGACACACACACATCAGCTGCTGCCATTCCATCTAGGCAGCACCCTACTTTTCAGGTATTGTGCGAGCAAGTAGCACTGTGGATCAAATTGGAAACTCACTCCCTTTACCGACGAAACAAGAGCTGGAACCAGCACGTGCCCCACTTGAAGCTACATTTACCATCTTTCGTTGCTGTTAGAATCATTCGTGATATGCAACACGTTGTACTGGAGAGACACAACAGTTCTACAAGCCCGAACCCCGAGTACCAAAAGCAGAGCGCAGGACATCGTCACCTACAACGCCAGACACAAAAGACATCGAGCTACGCGGAAACGTCACAGACAACAAGCTAAAGGGTGAGGCTAGGGTGGAACGTTCGTTTACACTACGCGTAAAAGCAAAGTGAAGTACTAGGCAGCCTACAGGTGTCACCTGGACTATCAGCGCGATCTTTGAAAAACCATAGTGGGACCATCAGGGACAGAGCAATAGACAGGCGGTTGTGTATCAAGAGCCGTAGTCCTGGAGAGCGTAGCACGGGCTCTACAAGTAGTCGTCGGGTCAGCCCATCAGAGACGAGCAGCGCCGACCATCTACAGGGAGCTACAGGACCGGAGCACGGAATCAACAAAGTAATCGATCACCGAGGCGACGCATCGACGTGCCGAGACGAGTATCACTAGAATGCTTCGGAGACACCGAAGCGCACGAATGGCGGTACCGAGGTCAGTCGAGCCATCAAGACGCTGTAATATAACACCCGTAAAAAACCGAATTCGAACCTGTGAATTCTGTGCTTTCTTCAGTGATCTAGTGGGCGGTCACGTATATAAAAATTTGGTGGGACGGACACATAACTATAAACTACTAGCTTTATTTCGTTCGCTTAAAATTAGTTTATAGTTCGGTTGTCAGGGGCTGGCGAAAATCCTCCAGCTGAACCCTCCACGAGGGTGCCGGCTGGGCAATGGTCACTGCATTACCCCGAGCAGGGTAATGCATTGTCGCTTGTCCTGCCCGGGGCAATGCAGTGTCTAGCTGAGGCAACTGGTTCAACCCCCTTGAATCAGTAGCCATGGTTGGAGGTGCCTGGCGGTAGGCATAAAACGCAAGTGGGTGGTTCCCCGGAAAAACAAACCAGTATGGACGGAGATAAGGAGCAAATCAGGGCTGGGATTTCAGCCCAAACGTCGGTGGGAAGTACGACTGCTACCATCGGGCACGGGGAGGAGCAATCCTCTCTGCGTGTCGCCAGCGGTCGAACCCCTGGGATGACGGGAGCAGGTCATTCCAGCGGCAATGTTACTGCCATAACATCTCAGGCAAAGTTAGGCCGCACGGGTGCCGTAGTTGTAGTAGACTCGGACTCGGACAGCGTGCTACACGAAGCCAAAACAAGCCATACCCGCTTGCCGGTACCAGGTTCCAACTCCCCGCGTAGGGAAGGGCCGAAGAGTACAAGCGAGGGGATGAAGGCCAAGGCGCAGTACAAGGCAGCCCTCAAGATCAAGAGCCGGCTCCAGGACAAAGCGGACCTTTCCCAGGAGGAGAAGGAAAAGCTAGCCTGGGCAGAGCAAAGGATTGAGGAAGAAAGGCTGCACTTCGCAAGCAAACCCGCGATGGCGTCGACAGGCGGATTTGCCAACAAGGTAGAGGAGATGCTTGCCAACAAAAGGCAACGCTCACACGAGAGTGCCGCCAAGGACATTCCGGTGAGCAAGCGGAAACGCGGGCCCAAGGAGACAGGCCCTCCGCCACCCAAAGCAGCACAGAAGACCAACAAGAGGGCTAGAATCAGTGATGTAGTTAACCGACACCTGATCGTGGCACTCATTGACAGGAACGACGAAAATGGGAAGATGACGGAGGCGCGCTGGAAGATCGTCCATGCGCGACTGATCGAGTCTCTTTTTGCACGGATGGATGAATCACCCACAGCCCCCATGCCCACATTCGATGGTGCAGGGGTGCTGAACGGCGTGAAAATCCTGAAGTGCAACGACGATCCGACCAGGAAGTGGCTGACGCAAACGGTCTGCCAACTGGAGGCGCTGTGGGAGGGCGCCAAGCTAGAGGTTGTGGACAGGGAATTAATCCCATCCATACCAAAGGCGAAAGTGCTCTTCCCCGACGCAATCCAAGGGGATCGGGCGCTGAAGCTGCTTCAGCGGCAGAATCCAGACGTCCCAACGGCGAATTGGAAGATTCTGCACATGGCCAGCCCTCTACCCAACGAGGGGGACCAAAGTGTGGTTCTCCAAATCAACAAGGAGGCGGAGGATCTGCTGTACCCAAAATTCGGGAAAATGGCGTGGGGCATGGGTAGCGTCTACCTGCGCCTCAAGAAGCGACACCCCGACGACAAAGGCGCACACATCCGGCAGGCAGGCGAGGTGGAGAAGGACCTATGTCTGGAAGCCATTGTGGATGCCGCCCAGGAACTCGCTCTGGACGACTCGGAAGACGAAGAGGACGGTGACCTGACTGTAATAGCCAACCCGTCGAGCGGAGATGAGCCAGCCACCCATGACGTTGAGGGTGCTGCAGCTCAATCTTCATAAAAGCAGACTCGCATCGGCGGAGCTCCTGATTGCCCTAGAGCAAGGACCCGTCGACATATCCTTGGTTCAAGAGCCATGGATTGCCTTGGGCAATATCGTGGCCGGACTAAGGTCCTAAAACTACAATACATTCTACTCACCAACGGTAAGCAGGAACAGAAGCGCCGTACTTGTGCGGAAGGGTATCCATGCTATCCTTATGCCTCATTACAGCTCCGACGACTTGAATGCGGTGATGCTAGAAAGCGAGGAGCAGCGCCTCTTAGTAGCCTCCTGCTACATGGCACACGACAGATCGGCGCCACCAGACGACCTGAGCAGCTTGGTGGAGCTATGCTCGAAGGATGACCAACTCCTCATTGGTGCAGATGCCAATGCACACCACAGCGTGTGGGGAAGCTCAGACATCAACGACAGAGGTGAGTCACTCTTAGACTTTATTCTATCTACTAATCTATATATAGCAAACGTGGGGGAGGAGCACACCTTCGTAGGTCCCGCCTCGTCAAACGTGCTAGATATAACACTTGTAAAGGGACAGAGTACTTTGATCTCCGAATGGAGGGTCCTAAAAACACCATCTTTCTCGGACCATAGATATATTCAGTTCAGATATGATTTTAAAAGCACTCCAAAGGTAGCTGTCTATAGAAACCCCCGGAACACGAACTGGGAAAAGTTTACAAGGACAGTGACCTCGAAACTCGCGACCATCCCAGGCATAGTAAAATCCGAGAGAGACATAGAAAGGTCCCTAGAAACCGTGTCCAAGGAATTACTGGATGCGTATCACGCATCATGCCCGACTTCAAGAACAAGGAAGAAGACCAGGCCACCATGGTGGAATCGGAAACTTACACTCCAAAGACATAACCTCCGAGAATTCTTCAAAATCGCCAAAAAGGCAGACGATGAGATCATTAACGAGGAATACAAAATCCTACTGAGGGTTTACTAGAAGGAAACACGCAGGGCGCAGAGAAGCTCGTGGAGAAACTTCTGCTCCAGCATCGAGAATGTCCCGGAAACAGCTAGACTCCGGAAGCTGCTTTCAAAGCAACCTACCATACAGAGTCAGCTAAAACGCGACGACGGACAGTGGACTGAGGGCAGTGAAGAGGCCCTAACAGCACTTATGCAATCGCACTTCCCAGGATGCACGGATGTCTTAGACGCCAGCACGGACCAAGACATAGCAGCTGGCGAAGAACGCCCCCCAAACGATCTAATAACAACTACAAAAATCAACTGGGCCATAGACTCCTTTGCGGGCTACAAGGCACCAGGACTAGATGGAATATTTCCAGCCATCTTACAGGCGACCAAGGAAAGGATCACCCGATGGCTATATGAAATATACTCTGCATGTCTAAGCACGGGCTATATCCCAATCCAATGGAGGACCTCTCTGATTGTCTTCCTCCCAAAAGCGGGAAAGTGCAGTCACGCGAGCCCCAAGGATTACAGGGGCTTTCATACTCAAGACACTGGAAAAGCTGCTGGATCTACACATCAGAAATGATGTAGGGAGGCTCATGTCATTCAACCAGCACGCTTACACCAAGGGGAAATCTGTGGAAACGGCACTACACTCGCTAGTAGCAACCGTTGAGAGAGCCCTACACATTAAGGAATATGCGCTTGGAGTATTCGTAGATATATCCGGAGCATTCAACAATGTCAAGACGGATGCTATAATGGATCGCCTAGAAGCAACCAACACGCACCCCGCAATAAGCCTCTGGATAAGAAACCTGCTTAGCTGCAGGCGGGTACATTCAGAGTGGGGCACCGCTTCCATGGTAAAGGGGGCACACAGAGGCACACCACAAGGTGGGGTCCTCTCGCCTCTCCTTTGGAATTTGGTGGTCGACGATCCTATTAAGAGATTCGAGAGGAGAGCCCCAAAAATAACAGCCTATGCGGACGACATCAATGATCAAAATATCATCTTGATCGGAGCAGCGGTTTAGATTTTTTAAATCGAAAAGTTAATTTTAAATGAAGCCCCCAAATTATGGGGATGTTCGTTCTCATTATTGCTCAACATGACCAACGTTTGTACTCAATGTTGCTCAACATGACCAACGAACAACAAATCAAGCAGCAGTAAAATTAGTAGCAATACCAGGCGCCCAGTTGCACCCACTGCAGATAATATTGGCTGATCAGCACATTCTACATAGTCAATGTCAACAGTTGACTCGTTGTCTCACTGACCCGCCAAGCGGTCAAACCACACTGACCTACTCCAGAATACAACCCATTCCACTATTCTTTACACTTAATTTTCTCATCTCCAACTAGTATATAACCATGTACCAAGCTCACAATAAATCAGTTATCTACTCACCTCCTAACTCCGCGTCTTTTACTCGCCCCACACGGGAACTCACTCGCGTCAAACCGATAAGTGAACCACAAGTACAAGTACAAGAACAACTACAAATACAACATAACTTGATCCCCATTAGCAAAGGTGTGATACAACAGGGGATATCGAAATTCCTTTTAGATTTCTAATTAGGCCTTTTCAAAACCTAAAATTCGGAAAAAACCAAATTTCGAAATTTTAAGCACTTTTGAAGTTAAGCTTAAATACATCAAATTTTTTTGCTCAGAATAATGGATGTTGGAGCTGTTTGGGGCCACTGGGGGGACACGTCGGACCTTAGTGGGCGGATACGCCCCCAATGGAATTCTGTGCAAAAATTTGGCTGCTCTAGCTCTTACGGTTTGGGCTGTGGCCGTATCCCCTTAAAAATCGGTATTTTTTTTATAATCTTTAAAGATTAATTTAGCAATATAGTAATTTAATTTAAATTAAGTTGATAAGAATTTAAATTGTTTTGAGTTTAAATTGTGTTGGTTAAACTAGACTGGATTACAAAGTGGGTGTTGCAGGCTTGGGCCTTCCCACTCGTGCACTTTCAGCAGAGAGCTGCACTTTGTTATATGTAAAACACAGGGTGCTATATGTTGTTGGCACGGAGGTGCAGATTGGTGAATTTGTACAGATTTGTTTGGATTGGAATTCACAAGAATTTTCGGCGTAGACGCTAGGTGGCAACACTGGTTGAAATTTTCACAGTTTGTTGTTCACTTTCTTGATTAGATTTTAAATTAATGTTTTATGGTGACTTTTGAAAAGCTGATGAAAATTCCGACGATCATGTTGGTACGTTTTATGTACTTTTCCCAGAAAAACTAGAAACAACTGAAGGAGAAACTCGACTTCTAGTATGTTCCACGATGCCGACGATCACGTTGGGTGCGCTACAATTCGATAATAGAGCAATAATTTGATTATCACTGCATATAGCACTTTGAACCACTGCGAGTTGTGAAGAATAGCTGTAATTTCATTGTCCCTTTACCGTAAACACTTTTGTACCTATAAATACCGTTAAGTTTATTCAATAAAATCAGTAACAATTCTGACACTTTCAATCAAGTTGTACTCATTCTGCATCCAACAGAGCCTGTCGCTCTAGTCTTCAGATCCTCATATGCAAACCTTGGTCCAACTGGTTCAAGTTCCAGTTGCGACGACTTTAGGCAGACAGTTTATGTACTGTATGCCAGGCATCTAGGCCAAGCAATTAACATTTGGTGACCCCGACGTGATCTCAATTAGAGATCACAACAAAGAACACTCCATTGTCAAAACGACAACTAAGGAAGTCTGAGCGAAGTCAACTCAGGAATTTGGAGATTGGTCAACAAGGAGACCATCATCCATCAAAGATTTGGTAAATCGTTTTTTCACGATTCAGATTGGCCAGATTTCTGGGTTTAGTTTAAACAGATCTGAGCACAGGAGAGACCGATCTTCACACGGCCAAGGTCCAAAACGGAAAGACCGAATATTCGAAAGCGCCGGTCACCAAAGCTTGTTTATCGAAAAAGAATGTGGGACCAGAGTTGCTCAAAAATCTTTATCGAACACGTATTTCAGTGTTGTAAAGACAGAAATTATTTGAATTTTGCTCTGCCATTTTAATTCCTGGCGGCAACTTCAAATCCTGGCGGGAATTTTAAATTGAAGTGTGAAATTTAAAAGTTGAAAATTTTAACGACAAGCGCCCTACAAACACCTCCCCACCAAAATCACACTTTGGGGATGAAATCAACAAAGGGAGATCCGCGCTTGGAGAAGATGTAGTAAACATTTACTGTTTTAAGTCCTTCGCGTGGAACTTTCCAACAAATCTACCATGTAAATCCTCTACATTGTAATAGCTGTTGCCTAGCTTACTGCGTATTCGAGCTTTAATGAAAGCTGGAGCTAGTTTTGCACTAAAACCTTTATCGAAGTTGTTTTGCTGGAAATCGCGTCTATAGATTTCTTGGCCGTCCTTAAAAGAGACTTCTCGACTGCGTAAGTTGTATGACCGTTTGTTCCTATCATGCTGTACTTGCATTGCTTGCTTAGCTCGACTTCTTATGAGGTCGAATGAATCGTCTTTCGAGAACTGTACAGTGCGAACTTCTAGCCTTTCTAGTGTACGCAAGAGCTTATAAGACGAACCATTGGTGATCATGTTTTGGCCGAAGGCAAGACGATAAGGACTTGTTTGAATAGCAGAGTGAACGCATCGAATCCCAGTTCTTTTGATCGGGATCTATGTACGATTTTATGGCCGTGATTACAGAGCGATTGACCCTCTCAGAAGCGTTAGCTTGGGGTGTATAAAAGGCTGTATAGTTGTGATTGATGTTGTACTTGTCCAAAAGAGGGTTAAATGACTTCGATTTAAATTGGACGCCATTGTCCGAGACTATCGTCTCTGGTACGCCAAACAGAGAAATAGCTTTTTCAAGAATGGGTTTATAGCCTCGACAGTAAACTTTTTGACAGGTTTAAGAAAAGGAAACTTGGACAAATGATCCAAAACCACAAAAATCCTATATGACCAAAACGACTGCGCGGATATGGACCTAAAAAGTCGACATACAGCTTTGGAAGAACCTGTCTGCTGGCACTGTCTTTCCCATGGGTGGTCTAAGGGTATGATTTGGATGTTTGGTACGCTTACCTCACAGCTGTTTATGAAGGGCTTTACATCCGCTACTAAGCTTGTCCAAAAATACCAACGACGAATCTTTTCCAAAGCTTTGTTAATGCCACAGTGAGAGGCGAGAGGATCCTCATGAGCCAGCTGAAGAGCTACTGCCGTTAACTCTTTCGGTAACCATATCTTCCAACAGCTTTCATCAGCGACCTTTTCCTCTTCTGAGTGCTCTGCCCTACGAAAAATAAGATCACCTTCGACTTTTAAATCAGGTGTTTGATGTGTGTTTGAAAGAACTTTGTACTCAGTGGTATTAAAGGCATCGGATTCTAAATCCGAAAAAGCCATCGACTGACAAGACTTCAGGTCCTCTACATGGGTGCGCGACAATGCGTCAGGAACAACGTTCTGGGAGCCTTTTCGATGAACTATCTTAAAATCGAATCCCTGTAATTTTAAGGACCATCTGGCAAATCGGGAGCTCAGATCTGTTTGACTTATTAATTACTTGAGCGAAGCATGGTCGGTGATTATTATTAATTCATGTCCCTCAATGTATTCCCTAAACTTCTTTATAGCCAAAACTGCAGCTAGGCATTCCTCTGACACTGATTAAGCTCACGGGACATGAATGAAATCGGAACCTCATCACCCTCTGAGTTTGTTTGCATAAGAACAGTTCCTACGCCAGTTCTGCTCGCATCGCAATGGATGGAAAAAGGAAGTCTAAAATTCGGACTATGTAATACTGGTGCTGAACTCATTTGCTATTTCAGGATTTCAAAAGCAGTTTGAGCTTCGTTGTTCCAATCAAACTTTCGTTTTTGCTTGAGAGTGCCCGATATTGGAGCAGACTATTGCTTAGTTTCGGATGAATTTATTGTACCATCCTGTTAGTCCAAGAAATCGACGAACTTGTTTGACTGAACGAGGCACAGGAAAACTACTGATTGCAAAAATCTTCTCAGGATCTGTTGCTATGGAGCCATTACCGATAATATGTCCGAGATATTTGACCTCTTTTCTGAAAAATTTGCTCTTTTCGACGTTTATTGTGAAGTTAGCTTTGGTTAACTCAGTTGCTACTATTCTCAAGACCTCCAAATGACGCTCGAAAGTATCCAAAACGATCAACAAATCGTCGAGGTAATGAATATTTCATTCCTTAGTTGAGCAGGTATTAGTTTGTCCATTAACCTTGACATAGTAAAAGGAGAATTGGTTAAACCAAAAGGCATAACAGTAAATTGGTAAAGTGGTCTACCAGGAACAGCAAACGCTGTTTGTCGCGCGAGTTTGGATCCAACGGGATTTGTCAGAAGGCATCTTTTAAATCCAAACTCGTGAGGAACTCTGCTTTCGGCAGCCTACCTAATATGCCATCGATTAACGGCATGGAATACGCATCTTTTATTTTCCTGCTGTCTATGCAGAGACGAACTTTTCCTGGCTTTTTGACTAATACAACTGGAGAGGACCATGGGCTGTTCGACTCCTCTTTTACGCCAAGACTTAAAATTCTGTCTAGTTCACCATACATTAATTTCTCAGTTGCTGGGGATACAGCATAGTGACGCTACTTTATTGGTTTGGTGTTCGCAATATCAATTGAATGAGAGATCAATGCAGTTTTACCTAGACCCATTTTCGCAAAGGATGGAAACAGTTGTATGACATTTTTCAACAATTGCTGCTGTGACAAGGACAAAGGTCACATCTGAGAGTTTTCAATTTCAGCAATAGAGAATTCTTGAGGTGTCAGATTAGTTGGTAGCAGATTAAATTTTGTCCAGAAATCGATGCCTAAGTATAAAGTAACCGGTTTTACGTTTCCCTAAAAACAAATATTCGTTTTTATCATTCCCACTATCTGAGATTGACCATCTGCTGTTCTGACCGAAGATTCAAGTGGTTTAATGGGCTGGTCCATCTTCAGAATCTCCGAAGCAAACGATCCGCCTGCACAGCTGACGGAGGCACCTGCATCCAGCAAACCAATTACGTCTTTTCCCAACACTGATACTTAAGCATATGGTCAATAGTCTTCTTATTTACCTACTATAGCTGATAGAAGGGCTTTCTGTTCCTCTCTGATCTGTTTCCGTAAGGGTTTCCGACGAATTTGAGAATGAAATAGTGTCAGTTTTGGGGTCTCATAGTGGTTATTAATTGGTAAATCCGGTGTGTAAGTCAAGTCTGGTTTATAAATGTTTGGGATATCAGTAGTAAATCCTAGTTGGAGGTGTCTTCTTGAGACGACCTCAGTCGGCGTGTACTTTTCGGCTGTATACGAGCCAAGTAGTTTTTTGCAGGCTTCGCAAACAAGTACTGCAACTGGGCTTGTAAGTGTTGGCTTTTCAACACCCATAACAAAAGACATTTCTTTCTGCAATACACTCTTATTAGCGATGACCTTTAACTCCGCAATCCCAGTAACGGAAATCCAAAGCTGACACTTCAAACTCGTCCTCGAAGTCCTCATTGTCATATTCGTCTTCTTCGATCTGGGGATCGACCGCGTTAACTACTTTTCGAGGAGCAGGGCGAGAAAAGTAAGGTTAGGACTTAGGAAGAGCTTTCATAAAGATTTCACGGTTGAGAACCAGTGCTCTTAATTGTACTGTAACTGTACTTGTTGACTCATATAGAATTTCATGCTGAATGTCTGGAAGAAGGTTAGCTCTGAGAATTTCGACCAAGGCTGTTTCAGACAATGGTTCAGTCAGTTTATCCGCCAGTGCGGCGATGACACCATAAAAGTCGTAGAAGGACTCACTAGAACGCTGTTTGCGTTGTTCAATTTCTGATCGTATATTCCTATCAGTCCTCGAATCTTTAAACTGAGCCTTGAGAGCCATGGGGGTTGTCACTTAACGCAACGTACCTTCTTATGGTATCGCCAATACCACTCACTTGCTGTTCCCTCAAATAAATTACTAGCAAAGCCAGCTAGTAAGTCTAAATCACCATTAAAGGTTTGCAATGCAACATCCTCAACACGGTACAGAAAATCATCTATAATTAATTATAGACAATTAACCCTTTCCAGAAAACTTTAGTTTCCAGTTGGCTATTGTTTGTGTTGTCTTGTCCGGTCTTAGTACTGACAACATGATTTGCGATCTCTGACCATTTTCGGAACCACTAGACTCGCGACCTGCAGAATTATTGTCAGGTGGTAACCCTGAACTATCAAAGTTATATAATTACCTACATAATATAATTACTGTCGCATTTACAAATGTCGAACAAAGAATCATATATCAAAACACTTGCTGCCAATTGCAATTCTACAGTCAGACCGTCATTCTGCTTAACAGTCATCAATCTGCCGACGCAGCGAATATAGCGCACACCACAATTCGATAATAGAGCAATAATTTGATTATCACTGCATATAGCACTTTGAACCACTGCGAGTTGTGAAGAATAGCTGTAATTTCATTGTCCCTTTCTACATATTTTTGTTACCATAAACACTTTTGTACCTATAAATACCCTTAAGTTTATTCAATAAAATCAGTAACAATTCTGACACACTTCTGTACTCATTCTGCATCCAACAGAGGCTGTCGCTCTAGTCTTCAGATCCTCATATGCAAACCTTGGTCCAACTGGTTCAAGTTCCAGTTGCGACGACTTTAGGCAGACAGTTTATGTACTGTATGCCAGGCATCTAGGCCAAGCAATTAACATTTGGTGACCCCGACGTGATCTCAACTAGAGATCACAACAAAGAACACTCCATTGTCAAAACGACAACTAAGGAAGTCTGAGCGAAGTCAACTCAGGAATTTGGAGATTGGTCAACAAGGAGACCATCATCCATCAAAGATTTGGTAAATCGTTTATGATCCCAGCAGGAAAGGATTCGTGAAACCAATCCCGGACACATTTTCAAAGTTGTCAATAGGCGACACTTTGAAAACCAACACCATCCTCACAGCAAGTGCCACCTTGGCCATCGATACAGGATCACTAAAGGACCGGTCAACAAGGCGACCACCTTTATCCACCATTACTGTTCAGTTTCTTGACCAAATCTGGTTGCGAATCGGAGCGAATCCTGCGTAAGCGAATAAAATACTCCCACCGGGTCAGAGACATAGAACAAGATCAAAATGGTGAACAGCATGGATGAAGAGAATCTTTCATCGGAAATCCAATAGATTTTAAATGCACAACAAGAAATAGGCTAGGTGCATCACCAATTTCAAAAAAGATGGACCGGCACGAAAACAAAAGGCTGAATATTTCGAAGCCCGACTAATGGCCATTAATGAAGCCTGGGAGAATTTTAAAGAAAACGAGACTCATCTGCCAGACTTACAAACAGGATCTAAGTACGCGCTAAACAGCGCGCTACAGGAGTATGAGACTTTAAAGGGTCAAGCCTCCAATGACTTCATAAAATCATTGTGGGCACTAGTGCAAGAGGTCCATTTAAAAATTTATGAAGAATTCGACAACCCGATAGAAAAAGGCTACAACAAGGAAGCCTACGGGAAGTTACAAACTGAAGTGCAAAAGACACTAATGGCCTCGCCAAGCGCATCCGCCACAAGCGCAACCGCCACAAACAGCACTGATGTGCAACTACCAAGAATCACCATCCCAAAATTTGATGGAGAATTGTTAAAGTGGAGACAATTCTCCGATTTGTTTTCATGCATGGTTCATGAAACAAACATGCCCGCGATAAAGAAAATGTGGTATCTCAAAACCGCAATTACCGGGGATGCAGAAAGGCTAATCCGTCATATATAACTCAACGAAGAAAACTATTTACAAGCCTGGGAAATTGTAAACACAGTAATTCGTAGATTACTGCCCCAATACGCATCTTGCAATAATGCAAAATCATTATAAGAATTGTATATCACGACGATTGAGTCCCTCGCTTCATTAAGGGGTTTAGGCATAGACGTATCCACATGGGATCCATTTTTAGTCGTCCTGCTTACAGACAAGCTTGACATGACTAACCGGGCTCTGTATGAGCAATCACTTGGAAGCTCATCAGAACTATAGCCGTTGAATACGATGCTTGATTTTTTGGATCAAAGAGTATACAGGAAAATCGGAAAAATCATCGAAAAAGGATCCAAGGAACTCAACTTGTGCGTCGGCAACAAGCGGAAAAATAGCTTCATGTGAATTCTTTAAAAAAGGAAATCATCCTTTATTCAGATGCGATGAGTTCCGATTTAGGGCTGTATCCGAGAGATTAAGATGGGTACAGAACCAGGAAATGTGTGTAAATTGTTTTACACAGTCAAAAGACTGTCAAAGTCAGACATGTTTCAAATGCGATAAGAAACACAACACGATGTTGCATTTAGAATCAAATTTGGGAGATTCGACAGATCCGCCAGACCTTGTTGTAGGCGCAGCAATTACTGACCACAACATCTTACTAGCCACAGCCAAAGTGGTAGTAGAGACCAAATCTGGAAAAGAGATGAAACTCAGATCACTACTCGATTCAGGATCTCAGGTGAATTTGATTTCTGAAAAAATGGCATCAAAGCTTTCGTTAAGAAGACACAAGGCTTCAGTCCGTTTTGGAAGTGTTGGCGGCGGTACAAAATACGTGTAAGGTCCCTGTACAATGACTTCACGGAAGAAATAGAAGCGTTTGTGCTTCCCCAGATTATGGCTGATCAACCAGCCCACGAAATAAGGTCTTCCAACTTTGCCATTCCACCCGACTTATCTCTGGCAGATCCAGATTTTAATACGCCAGGAAAAATTGATATGCTTATCGGCGCAGAGCACTATTATTCCTGCTTCTGCCAAATCAGCAGCAAGCAAAGGCGGGAGGACTCATCCTTCAGAATACCATGTTCGGATGGACTGTAGCAGGAACGATTCAAAGTCCAGAGGACAAGATTTGTGCAGCCGAAGAAAGATGTCAACTGCAAACGAAGCCGGCTAAAAAACACTTCTCGAAAAATCTCTCGCTAATGTAAGGATAGGTATTGATAAACACAATAAAACTGCATTTTTACTTTTCGGAAATATTTAAATTTTTAAAATCGTATATAAGCGATTATGGGCGTTAGAGGGGGCGTAGCACCTTTTTAAAATAAACTTGCGCTGCGTAGGAACTCCTAGAATCTGCATGCAAAACGCCAATCTTCTAGCTTTTATAGTTTCCGAGATTTCAGCGTTCATACAGACAGACAGACGGACAGACAGACGGACGGACAGACGACAGACGGACATGGCTAGATCGACTCGGCTAGTGATCCTGATCAAGAATATATATACTTTATGGGGTCGGAAACGCTTCCTTCTAGCTGTTACATACTTTTGCACGAATACAATATACCCTTTTACTCTACGAGTAACTGGGTACCGATGACAAGGTTCAAGACCTTCTAAAGTCTACACAGATACGCGCTAAAACTCGCACTGACACAATAGACTTAACCAAATTGTATGCCAGTCAAGACAGCAACGTAAATCTTGTGAATGATAAACTCCCAGTGGGAGAACTCAATAACCCTGCCAATAACGTGACTCTGTTAAGTCAAGAAAAAGAGAACATAGACTCCGAAATATTTAAGGGACCCGTCCCGCGGCTTGCGCCTTTATCGCCACAAGATGCGGGGTTCAAGCGCGAAAAGTTCAAAGCTGAATCCCGTCTAGAACCGGAGGAACCATCCATACGTCGGAAAAAAGTAGTGATGGGCAGCACAGACTCATTTCTACTGGCGTTGCTGTTGATCCTGCCGGTAGCACTACGCGTTTCACAAACCACCCTGGAATATTCTATGAGCAACGTGGTACCGCTCGAATGGTGGTTTCGGAATGGAACCTGATTATATACTACGACATGCAAGTCTTGGGCTCCGGGATTGCTCAGCTGGCCCAAATGTGCCCAGAACTTGATAATAAGCAAGCATGCGGAGCTATCGTAGGACACTTCCAACATATGTACGCAGAATTGCAATCAGGAAGTGAACTAATGCACCAATCACGACAACGCAGGTCACCATTTAATGGAATTGGGTACTTAGCAAATACCTTGTTTGGAGTACTGGATTCAAAAAAACAATAAGAAAAGTTGAAAGGAACGAAGGGTTTTTAATGGAATTGCTAAGCAACCAAACATCAATTGTGGACTCGACCATTAACCTAATAAAAAGAGACAAGTCAGATACAAATATTCGACTCAAAACCTTGGAGCGCCATATTGCCGCGATCAAACAGGAGAATGGAAGGTATCAGGGGGCACACCTTGCGCAAGCGTACATGGTGCTGACAGCCCATCTGACGTTATTAACCAGTCTTCAACGGGCGGAGAAGTATGCCAAGTCGGATATTCTGCGACAACGCAACCAACTTCGTTGGAACCCGCTCGCAATTAGAGGAATTTAAAATGCAACTCTTCAGTCAGCAAGCTTTAAAAGACCTACAAATGTTCACCTCATCTAATGGCGTAGAATTTAGCTTTATCCCACCCATCGCACCACATTTTGGCGGCTTGTGGGAGGCGGCGGTAAAGTCCATGAAGTTTTTATTGGTAAAAAACACCGGTCACTCGCATTTGACGTACGAGGAACTCCAAACTGTCGCAGGTGATGCTGAAGAGGTTGTCAACTCACGACCCCTCACGCCTCTTTTTTAGAAGATCCAAACGACGAAGAAGCACTCACTGTATCGCAGTTTACTGTTACAGCTGTTAAACCACACTCAAAAATATTATTTTCACGAAAAAACAAAAAATTTATCTGTCAACCATTAAGTTATTGGATTTTACTAGTACTTGACATTGCTTAACTTGACGCTTTCCTAATTAGTAGCCAATTAATAGGCGCGGTCCTTAGAGGAATTCTGATAATTATAATGTAGGGCCAGTCGCCCTCTCTAAGACTTGAACCCGGGACCTTTGGATTTGTAGACACACTAACTGATTGAGCCATACATGCATCACATTTTGTAATGCTCTAATAAGGTTTATGAATTTTAGTGTGACATAATTCAAAAACAGCGATTTTTCTCATATGTATTGCCTCGGACAGATTAAACTAAGTTTAAAATAAGACTAAAGCATCACCTAGCAAACAAAAAACAAAAAAATTATTTACAGAGACGGGATAGAACCGAGGACCTCGTCAGTTTGAGGCTACATTTTTGGATCATATGTATTTCAATTGCAACTAGTTAAATTCCAGTTGTCTTTTAACTAGACTTTAATATGTATTTGTTCTACCAATTAAATATTTTTAAGGTTTTTTTCTCAGAAAGGTACATGTCGCTTTTTTACTAGTTTTGTATTATTCATTTTTTTCATTACTCTCAAAATGGAGTATTTTAGTTTATATTTAACCAAAAAAAAAAATTTCGGTTAAGTTTGATAATTGGAACCGGAAAAAATCGATGGTGTCGTATAATTATGAAACAATAGCAAATAGCTGAAAAATCGACTATATTTCGAAAAAGTAGGGATTAATAAAACCAATAAAATTGAATTTATACATTTTTAAAATCTTAAAAGATGTGGCCGCCAGACACATTTTAAAATCGTTTAAGGCGATTGTGGGCGTTAGGGAGGGCCTGTCAACTCGGTGAAACAAACTTGCGCTGCGTAGGAAGACCAAGAATCTACATTATTAATACCAACTTTCCGAGATCTCAGCGTTAATACAGACAGACAGACGGACAGACGGTCATGGCTAAATCGACTTGACTCGTGATCCTGATCAAGAATATATATACTTTATAGGGTCGGAAACGCATCCTTCTACCTGTTACATACTTTTGCACGAACACAATATGCCAAACTATTTTTGTGACTAGCACTTTAATACTTATAAAAGCTCGAAGCTTGTAGCGTTAGGAAGATTCACTAAATACAACAAAAAAGTGTGTTTAAAGAAACTAACTTAAATCAGCATGATTAGAAATATAAATTACCTTTTTAAAGACAAATAACACACGCTTTAGATATTTACAAGCTATTGTCTATTTTTTATCCATTTTCCTGCCAATCAAACGGTGTTAACACATTTACAATTTATTACAGCAGTAGTTTAAAGTTAGTTGTACAACATTTCCCCCTCGTATTGCAGTACAAATATTTTTTCTTCTTATAGATTTTTTTTTCAAATGGGGCATCAAACCCAATAAGACAATAACATTCATGGAGGCAGTTTTACAACATTTTGTTTTTTTTTTAAATGAACTAATTTCTTTTTATACTTATTTTCTGGAAATTTTGATTTTAGTTTTCATCGCTAGCAAGCTATTCATTTATATAGTCAATCGACCATTTCGGTGCTATGTAACCCCTGTGTTAAATTAACCACTTTAAAAAAGTGGTTTGGACAATAAGGGCTAGTCACAAATCCTCTTTAAAATAGTATTATTAAAGTTTTGGACTTGTTTACCTCTCCTATTTGTGTTGTTGCAGTTCTGCAAATTATTTTTTTTTAGAGGTTTGAGCTAAAGAAGGCTTCACAATACAATTATCTTAAAATTAATCTTTTATCTTTCAAACATTAATTATGTAAAATGTGTTTGTTTCTAGATGTCAACATAATTATTGATCTTTTAATAAAATTGTACCTCTAGTTCTTAAGTAATTTTACTATAACCACAAAGTGACCGACGTTTATCAAAAAGACAAATACAAATCATATAAATTGAATTAAATAATAATATTAAGAAAAAATGGTCTTTAATAACTTAACAGTAAGTTGACCATACACTTGTACGATTTTACAATTTGAATCAATTGATTTAGTTTAAGGTCTAATCTTTATTTTTATAAAGAAAGCCATCAACATTTATTTTTTCAAATAAAAAAGATACTACTTAATTGTGGATTTTATTAAGTCCTATATATAATATAAGAAACAAAGTCATGAAAACGGAAAATGTTTGTTTTTAACTTAAGTATTTGTTGAGGTACATATTTATCGGGTCGGATACCAATATACTTTAGCTGACGTAGCTAAAATAAAGAAGTTTTCATATACCTGGCTATCCAGGTAATTTTGTTAGTTTACTTAATAATTCTAATTACAAAAACAAAGTTTTAATAAAAATGGCCATATTTGTATGTTTTACTAAAGTAAGAGGATCTTAAAGACTTCAATTAGAAAATTTGGTTTAAAAAAAAAGTATTAACAAATTTTAAAATATTGATTTAAAGAAACGTAAGCTAGCGTGATTAGCAATTTAAAAATTGTACCTGTTTTTAGCTATTTCCGTTAGTCCATCTAATGATGTTTTTTCCAACATAGTTAGGGTGTTCAAATGCGTTGTAAACGTTTGAAAAGTGTAAAAGTGTAAGCAATTCCAACAACAATTTCCATACAAAAATAGTTAGCAAGGCCTACAACACCCCAGCCTATGTATACAATTCTCGTTGTACTTGTGTAGAAATAATGGTTTAAAAATAGAGGTTTCAAATCACTAAAAAATACTACAAAGTCGGGTTTGAGTCTATGGTGAGTCAACCTAAAAGCCGATTGACGCTTAAGAATTCGCGTGTGGATTTTGTTGCTCTACTTTTGGCGACCAATGTTTTTTTCTTGGTAAATGCTATTGTTGCTGATTTGCATATATAACATCCATACGCCAAAGAATTCGCGGTTTTATTTTCGGTTATTTTGATATTTAATTGAGGACTTTATATAAGACGGTAAGGAAATTTTGACCAAGAATTGCACAATAATCTGACTCGCGGTTTAAGAAAATTTTTGGTGAAACCAAATAAGAATGACTATAATAAAAGTAATCAACTGTAAAGTCGTCGCGGAAATGCGGACTTTCTAAAAAGGGGGGCCATTTTTGTTCATTTTGTCAATTTTTGAAAAGCCTCCCCTTGCATTCTTCTTCCATCAGCAATACCAAATAGGAAGTCTCGACTTTGAATATCGTCATCTTACGATTTTGAAAAAAGGTCTACAATTTTTGTCTGGCAAACTTCACAAATTTTAAACTTTTGCAACGCAATTGAACACCTTAAGTGATTCATTGATATAATGAAAACAAATTTATTACAACACATTTTCAATTTTCTACATTTTAAGATATTTGAATTTTAATACAACAATAGCTTCTGTCAAGCCTAGAATCACAGTCATGTATTCTACTAACATCGGCTTTAAGATCAGACCTTCAAAGCTGTAAGAGTATTGGGTTAAAATGTTATATCTAAGCTAGTAATAATAACTTATCTTAACTGCCTTACTGTCCTAATACGTATTAAATCACATAAACTTTAAAAATATCTTTGGTTTACTTACTTATTATATAGATGACAATATCCGGTCTCCATAGTTCCACCATATTTTGGTTCCCATCGAAGTTTGTAATCATACCAGGATGTCACAATACTTGTATTAATTTTTTGAAAAAGTTAAATTACATTATAATAATAGCTAGATAGTAGTTAAAATAGTAGCTTTATCTAGTCGTGTTTTTAGACAGATCGAAATGACAATATGCCCAAAAAAATAGAATGTTCATATTTTTTCCATATGAACCCAAATTCGGCGAAGGTTTGAAAATTTTTCTCTTACCGCCACTGATGGTTCTATAACTTTGACATCAAACGATTTTAAAATATCGCTGCTACTAATTTTGTATTTTAAGTATATTTTGTGACAATCAACGTAATATTTTTTTAAAAAAGTTTGTGAGGAGTTGAATAACTCCCCACAATAGCCGCGGCATTGGAGTAGTAGCGGCGCGGCGAAGAGCAAATGAGAAAACTTATGCTGGATGACACATTCAATTTCTGGCATCAATAAGTTGATCGACGAACGGTGAATTACAAGTACAGTGATGAAATATGTATAATTTTTCCCATAACGCTTAATTTTTTTACCATTTATTTATTTTGTAAGCATTTAAACCATATACGGTATTATTGTTGTATCAAAATGTTTTAATTGAATTGTAATGAAATGAAAACTTGATTTTTGAGAAGACGAAAACATATTTTTTTGCTAGGTGCGTAAAAACTAATTATTTTATTTCATTCAAAATGTAAATCAAGATAACCTTATCCTTGATTATCATTCACTTTGCTAAAAAAGTTGTCCCTATTCCTAGTGGTATTAATCAAAAACAGCTAAAAAATTTTTAGATATACGGAAACTGAATTAATTTCATAATTTGCTTTTGGGTGAAAATATTAAAACAGTTATCCAACGTTTTCCCAGACTGAACTCTGTGCGGACGAATATTTTTCGCACTAGCCAATGGTTTCATTTTATCAAATAATTAAAGTATTCACATCTTCGTCTCTTTTATAAGCCAGTGCAGGAAACTTTTTTTTAATTTGAAATTATTTATTTTTCTTTATTATAATTATTCATTATAATTAAATATTATTATTATTTGTCATTTTGACGGAACATGGCACATAGGATGCCTTGATATTGTGTCTAGCGTAATATAATCTACTAGAATTAATTTTTGTCTAATGTTTCGCTGCCAGAGAAAGCTGGGTCGAAGTAAAAATGAAATTTTTTAATTTTGAAAACGGGAATCGTTTACTCCCATTTGACCATTTTTGCACACTTTAGTTTTTTTGACCACGTTCCAGTTTCGAAAATATCGAAGTTCTAAAATTTTCGGCAATCAAAAGTTTGATTTTTTCTAATTTTTTTTCGTGGAATCGTTTGACCCCCATTTGACCACATTGACACTTTTAGAATTTTGAAAAAGTGAAAACTATGGAAATGTTTCGTTTTTCTCAAAATTAGAAAAACTAAAGTTGAAGTTTTTTAAAACTTTTTTGTCCAATCGTTTGACCCCAATTGAATATTGCCCATTTTTTTGAATTTTCGAAAGCTAAAAACTATGGAAACTCGTGCATTTTTTTGTTTTTTTTCGAAAACTTAAAGTTGAAGTTTTGAAAATTGTCAATCCACCAATTGACCAATTTTGAATAAGTGAAAGTTAGAATTTTGAATAAGTAAACCTTTAAAAATTAGGGAATTTTATTGAATTGAAAATGAAAAAAAAATAAGCGCTCACCTTTTAATATCTTACCACTCTTGAAGATTTGTCGGGAATTGAAGTCATCCTGTGTCGTCGTTGTTGGTCGTCTATCGTCCGATTTCTGATGTTCCATACTCCTGGCGGATGCAGCGAGTCTTCGTTGCCTTTGTTGCTCACATCGTTGCCTCTAGAACTTACAGCTTGAACTCTTATAACTTACGCGTGACCTTTTCACGCTCGAAACCAGAAGGAGAAGGAAAGAGACCAGATCTAAGCAACGCATACGGCCATCGGCAAAACTGAGTCTCCATTCTACCAGGACTAGTATTAACCAACACCACCCAACCACCTATGGTCATCTATCTTAAAGTCTCGTGCCTGTCGGTATGCCACAGTACTCCTCTCCGACACATTTTATAAAAAATTACACTTACAAATAATTAAAACCTCTTAGAATTAAAAATCTTAAATCAAAACATTCTTAGTTCATCTCTTTAAAATTTTAATCAATATCAATACATTTTCAACAAAGCTAGAAAACTTAATATCAGTTTGGATTTATTTTAATAAAATAACATTAAATCATCTTAAAAAGAACTACAAAATTGGGAATTAAAATTAATATACCATACATCATTCCTATCTGCGCAACTATATGAAAAATCATTTCGTAGTGTTTTGACTGCTTTCCATTGTCGGCAAGGTTGACGTCGTGAACTTCCCAACATCCTGTGAGTCTGGGGCACTCAGAAGTCAATTTCGACACCGCCACGTGGGTTAACGGCACCACTCAGAATGATTCTCTATTCTGCAGGGTACTCGGGGCAAAGTTGCAATTGAGCCGGCTGATTTTGCCGGAAACATATGCGTCGCAAATTCGATGTCTATTACGACATGAGGACCTAGATCCTTTCAATGATCTCTTTTCTCTCGTAGCATCTTCTGCATATTTTTCGGATTCTTCAACAGATCCGTCAGTGAGCACCGAAGAACTCTGACCTTTTCAGAATCCATTGGCTCCAGCCGTTGCATATGGGTCTCGCTAGCGGCACCTAATTAATAACTTAAGAAAATAGATATTCAGTCAATTTTTTTCCACTGATCGTAGAAAAAAAACATAGAATTTTAAAAGAATCATCGGAATCTGGAGAGAGGCATATCCAGATGCTTCTAATAAAGCATCTGGATATGCCTCTCTCAGATTCCGATGATTCTTTTAAAATTCTATGTTTTTTTTCTGATCAGTGGAAAAAAACCGACTGAAGATATCTATTTTCGTTTAGAAGTTATTAATTAAATGCCGCTAGCGAGACCAAATCGCCCACTGTGCAACGGCTGGAGCTAATGGATTCTGAAAAGGTCAAGGATCTCGGTGTTGCCAAGGCGTTGCTCACCTTTGCTGACGAATTTGTTGAAGAATCCGAAAAAATATGCAGAAGATGCTACGGAGAAGAGATCATTGAAAGAGATCTAGGTCCTCATGTCATAATAGACATCGAATTTGCGACGCATAGTGATTTCCAGCAAAAATCCTCAGCCGGCTCAACAGGATCTGCAACTTTGCTCCAGATACCACACGAAAAACTAATACAGAATAGAAAATACATTCTGAGTGGTGCCATTAACTACCTTCCAGCGGCAGGAAGTGGAATTGGGCACTACATTTCTTATTGCCCCAGACTCACAGGATGTTGGGAAGTTCACGACGATATGTGCCGACAATGGAAAACAATCACGGCTTCCACCACGAAAATGATTTTTCATATAGTTGTATATACGCAGACCGAATAAGATGATGTATGGTATATTAATTTTAATTCCCAATTTTGTAAAGTTCTTTTTAAGATGATTTAATGTTATTTTATTAAAATAAATCAAATTGTTATTAAGTTTTCTAGCTTTGTTTTCTTTGTGGGATGCGAAAATGTGTTATTGTCAAAGCATGCAAATAACTGTTAACCGTTTTTTTCCTTACGCTCTACTCCCGAGAACAACCGAAAAAAAGCATGCCCCTTCGTTCTCTCTCTGCGCAGCACACTTCGTTTCCTTTCGTTTTGGTTTTCGGTTGAGCCTTTTACGTTGAGCTGTTCGTGAGACGCTCTGTTACGAACCTCGTTCAATGAGAGATACGAATGTCGCTCGCACAGGGAGACTTATTAAAAGACCGATTGACTGAAAAAGTCATCCCAAAAAGTCTTTTCACTAATACAACTATACAATGTATTCCCTTTGAAAGTACGTGCGAGTGAAAGGGAGAGCAATATCGCCCAAGCACGTTAACGAACTACCTTGAACTATGCACACACACATGCGCAAAAGACTTTTTGAAACGTCGTTCAGGAGCAATCGGTCTGTAAGCGAGCCGAGCAAAAGAAAGCCGAAAAAACTGTTCGTCGGCTGAGTGCGAGCAAAATTTCAGTACGAACAATTCAATCGGTTGCTCTCTGATTGTTTGCTCAAAGTCTCAGAGAAAAACAGTTATTTGGGGACCGCACGAATCGGTCAACAGTTATTTGCGAGCTATGGTTATTGATATTGATTAATTTTAAGAGATGAACTAAGAATGTTTTGATTTAAGATTTTTAATTCTAAGAGGTTTTAATTATTTGTAAGTGTAAAATTTTTTATAAAATGTGTCGGAGAGGAAGTACTGTGGCATACCGACAGGCACGAGACTTTAAGGTATGACCATAGGTGGTTGGGTGGTGTTGGTTAATACTAGTCCTGGTAGAATGGAGACTCAGTTTTGCGAACTGGGGCTGTGAGTGGCTTCGTATGCGTTGCTAGATCTGGTCTCTTTCCTTCTCCTTCTGGTTTCCGGCGTGAAAAGGTCACGCGTAAGTTATAAGAGTTCCAAGCTGTAAGTTCTAAGAGGCAACGATGAGCAACAAAGGCAACGAAGACTCGCTGCATCCGCCAGGACCGAGTATGGAACATCAGAAATCGGACGATAGAGCGACCAACAACGACGACCTGCACAGGGATGACTTCAATTCCCCGACAAATGTTTAGCTTCAAGAGGTGGTAAGATATTAAAAGGTGGCCTTATGTTTTTTTTTTCATTTTCAATTCAATAAAATTCCCTAATTTTTTAAAGTTTTCACTTATTCAAAATTCTAACTTTCACTTATTCAAAATCGTGGTCAATTGGTGGTCAAACGATTGGACAAAAAAAGTTTTCAAAACTTCAACTTTAAGTTTTTCGAATTTTGAGAAAAACGAAAAATGGCCACAGTTTCCATAGTTTTTAGCTTTCGAAAATTCTAAAAAAATGGGCAATGATGGTCAATTGGGGGTCAAACGATTGGACAAAAAAAGTTTTAAAAACTTCAACTTTAAGTTTTTCTAATTTTGAGAAAAACGAAAAATGGCCACAGTTTCCATAGTTTTCACTTTTTCAAAATTCTAAAAAGTGTCCAATGGTGGTCAAATGGGGGTCAAACGATTCCACAAAAAAAAATTAGAAAAAGTCAAACTTTTGATTGCCGAAAATTTTAGAACTTCGATATTTTCGAAACTGGACGTGGTCAAAAAAACTAAAGGGTGTGCAAAAATGGTCAAATGGGAGTCAAACGATTCCCGTTTTCAAAATTAAAAAATTTCATTTTACTCGACCCAGCTTCTCTGAGCTAATTATTGCTGCTAGCAGCAGAGCATTAGACAAAAATTAATTCTAGTAGATTTAATATTTACGCTAGACACAATATCAAGGCATCCTATGTGCCATGTTCCGTCAAAATGACAAATAATAATAATATTTAATTATAATGAATAATTATAATAAAGAAAAATAAATAATTTCAAATTAAAAAAAAAAGTTTCCTGCGCACTGGCTTATAAAAAGAGACGAAGATGTGAATACTTTAATTATTTGATAAAATGAAACCATTGGCTAGTGCGAAAAATATTCGTCCGCATTTTTCGAGAAGTTCAGTCTGGGAAAACGTTGGATAACTGTTTTAATATTTTCACCCAAAAGCAAATTATGAAATTAATTCAGTTTCCGTATATCTAAAAATTTTTATAAGGCGACTTTTTTAATGCTGTTTTGATTAATACGCACTAGGAATAGGGACAACTTTTTTAGCAAAGTGAATGATAATCAAGGATAAGGTTATCTTGATTTACATTTTGAATGAAATAAAATAATTAGTTTTTACGCACCTAGCAAAAGAAAATATGTTTTCGTCTTCTCAAAAATCAAGTTTTCATTTCATTACAATTCAATTAAAAACATTTTGATACAACAGTAATACCGTATATGGTTTAAATGCTTACAAAATAAATAAATGGTAAAAAAAAATTAAGCGTTATGGGAAAAATTATACATATTTCATCACTGTACTTGTAATTCGCCGTGTTCGTCGATCAACTTATTGATGCCAGAAATTGAATGTGTCATCCCAGCATAAGTTTCTCTCCATTTGCTCTTCGCCGCGCCGCTACTACTCCAATTCGCCGCGTAATTCGCCGGCTGTCTACATTTGTGGGGAGTTATTCAACTCCTCACAAACTTTTTTTGTAAAAAAAAATATTACGTTGATTGTCACAAAATATACTTAAAATACTAGGTGAAATAGCTTGGCATAGGAGTATTTTAAAATCGTTTGGCCAGTCAAAGTTATAGGAACCATCAGTGGCGGTACACGTTAAACGGTAGATACTAATTTTTCAAACCTTCGCCGAATCCACAGGGTTCATATGGGAAAAAATATGAACATTCTATTTTTTTGGGCATGTCAATAGTGCGATCCTGTCTAAAAACACGACTAGAGATTTAAAAGCTACTATTTTAACTACTATCTAGCTATTATTATAATGTAATTTAACTTTTTTCAAAAAATTAATACAAGTATTGTTCATTTACGTTTTGACAGTCCTGGTATGATTACAAACTTCGATGGGAACCAAAAGAATATGGTGGAGTTCATATGTTGCATGTTCCATCTGATCATATATGGAGACCGGATATTGTCCTATATAATAAGTAAGTAAACCAAAGATACTTTTAAAGTTTATGTGATTTAATACGTATTAGGATCAGTAAGGCAGTTAAGATAAGTTATTATTACTAGCTTAGATATAACATTTTACCCAATACTCTTACAGCTTTGAAAGGTCTGATCTTAAAGCCGATGTTAGTAGAATACATGACTGTGATTCTAGGCTTGACAGAAGCTATTGTTGTATTAAAATTCAAATATCTTTAAAATGTAGAAAATTGAAAATGTGTTGTAAATTAAATTGTGTTTTCATTATATCAATGAATCACTTAGGGTGTTCAATTGCGTTGCAAAAGTGTAAAATTTGTAAGTTTGCCAGACAAAAATTGTGAACGACCTTTTTTCCAAAATCGTTGCAAGATATTGACGTATAATAAAAGTCGAACTTCCTATTTTTGGTATTGCTTGATGATTTTTGAGGAAGAAAGAAATGCAAGGGAGGCTTTGCCTAAAAATTGACAAATGAACAAAAAAATGGCCCCCTTTTTAGAAGTCCGCGATTTCTAAGGCGTTAAATGGCTGAGGACGGACATTAAAGTTGATTACTTTTATTATAGTCATTCTTATTTGGTTTCACCAAAAATTTGCTTAAACCGCGAGTTCTTCAGATTATTGGGTGGCCAACTTCTTGGTCAAGAATGTCATTTCCTTACCGTCTTATATAAGCAAGTCCTCAATTAAATATCAAAATAACCGAAAATAAAACCGCGAATTCTTTGGCGTATGGATGTTATATATGCATCGCTTAACAATAGCATTTACCAAGAAAAAAACATTGGTCGCCAAAAGTAGAGCAACAAAATCCACACGCGAATTCTTAAGCGTCAATCGGCTTTTTAGGTTGACTCACCATAGACTCAAACCCGACTTTGTAGTATTTTTTTAGTATTTGAAACCTCTATTTTAAACCATTATTTCTACACAAGTACAACAGAATTGTATACATAGGCTGGGGTGTTGTAGGCCTTGCTAACTATTTTGTATGGAAATTGTTGTTGGAATTGCTTACACTTTTACACTTTTCAAACGTTTACAACGCATTTGAACACCCTAACTATGTTGGAAAAAACATCATTAGATGGACTAACGGAAATAGCTAAAAACAGGTACAATTTTTAAATTGCTAATCACGCTAGCTTACGTTTCTTTAAATCAATATTTTAAAATTTGTTAATACTTTTTTTTTAAACCAAATTTTCTAATTGAAGTCTTTAAGATCCTCTTACTTTAGTAAAACATACAAATATGGCCATTTTTATTAAAACTTTGTTTTTGTAATTAGAATTATTAAGTAAACTAAGCAAAATTACCTGGATAGCCAGGTATATGAAAACTTCTTTATTTTAGCTACGTCAGCTAAAGTATATTGGTATCCGACCCGATAAATATGTACCTCAACAAATACTTAAGTTAAAAACAAACATTTTCCGTTTTCATGACTTTGTTTCTTATATTATATATAGGACTTAATAAAATCCACAATTAAGTAGTATCTTTTTTATTTGAAAAAATAAATGTTGATGGCTTTCTTTATAAAAATAAAGATTAGACCTTAAACTAAATCAATTGATTCAAATTGTAAAATCGTACAAGTGTATGGTCAACTTACTGTTAAGTTATTAAAGACCATTTTTTCTTAATATTATTATTTAATTCAATTTATATGATTTGTATTTGTCTTTTTGATAAACGTCGGTCACTTTGTGGTTATAGTAAAATTACTTAAGAACTAGAGGTACAATTTTATTAAAAGATCAATAATTATGTTGACATCTAGAAACAAACACATTTTACATAATTAATGTTTGAAAGATAAAAGATTAATTTTAAGATAATTGTATTGTGAAGCCTTCTTTAGCTCAAACCTCTAAAAAAAAATAATTTGCAGAACTGCAACAACACAAATAGGAGAGGTAAACAAGTCCAAAACTTTAATAATACTATTTTAAAGAGGATTTGTGACTAGCCCTTATTGTCCAAACCACTTTTTTAAAGTGGTTAATTTAACACAGGGGTTACATAGCACCGAAATGGTCGATTGACTATATAAATGAATAGCTTGCTAGCGATGAAAACTAAAATCAAAATTTCCAGAAAATAAGTATAAAAAGAAATTAGTTCATTTAAAAAAAAACAAAATGTTGTAAAACTGCCTCCATGAATGTTATTGTCTTATTGGGTTTGATGCCCCATTTGAAAAAAAAATCTATAAGAAGAAAAAATATTTGTACTGCAATACGAGGGGGAAATGTTGTACAACTAACTTTAAACTACTGCTGTAATAAATTGTAAATGTGTTAACACCGTTTGATTGGCAGGAAAATGGATAAAAAATAGACAATAGCTTGTAAATATCTAAAGCGTGTGTTATTTGTCTTTAAAAAGGTAATTTATATTTCTAATCATGCTGATTTAAGTTAGTTTCTTTAAACACACTTTTTTGTTGTATTTAGTGAATCTTCCTAACGCTACAAGCTTCGAGCTTTTATAAGTATTAAAGTGCTAGTCACAAAAATAGTTTGGCATATTGTGTTCGTGCAAAAGTATGTAACAGGTAGAAGGATGCGTTTCCGACCCTATAAAGTATATATATTCTTGATCAGGATCACGAGTCAAGTCGATTTAGCCATGACCGTCTGTCCGTCTGTCTGTCTGTATTAACGCTGAGATCTCGGAAAGTTGGTATTAATAATGTAGATTCTTGGTCTTCCTACGCAGCGCAAGTTTGTTTCACCGAGTTGACAGGCCCTCCCTAACGCCCACAATCGCCTTAAACGATTTTAAAATGTGTCTGGCGGCCACATCTTTTAAGATTTTAAAAATGTATAAATTCAATTTTATTGGTTTTATTAATCCCTACTTTTTCGAAATATAGTCGATTTTTCAGCTATTTGCTATTGTTTCATAATTATACGACACCATCGATTTTTTCCGGTTCCAATTATCAAACTTAACCGAAATTTTTTTTTTGGTTAAATATAAACTAAAATACTCCATTTTGAGAGTAATGAAAAAAATGAATAATACAAAACTAGTAAAAAAGCGACATGTACCTTTCTGAGAAAAAAACCTTAAAAATATTTAATTGGTAGAACAAATACATATTAAAGTCTAGTTAAAAGACAACTGGAATTTAACTAGTTGCAATTGAAATACATATGATCCAAAAATGTAGCCTCAAACTGACGAGGTCCTCGGTTCTATCCCGTCTCTGTAAATAATTTTTTTGTTTTTTGTTTGCTAGGTGATGCTTTAGTCTTATTTTAAACTTAGTTTAATCTGTCCGAGGCAATACATATGAGAAAAATCGCTGTTTTTGAATTATGTCACACTAAAATTCATAAACCTTATTAGAGCATTACAAAATGTGATGCATGTATGGCTCAATCAGTTAGTGTGTCTACAAATCCAAAGGTCCCGGGTTCAAGTCTTAGAGAGGGCGACTGGCCCTACATTATAATTATCAGAATTCCTCTAAGGACCGCGCCTATTAATTGGCTACTAATTAGGAAAGCGTCAAGTTAAGCAATGTCAAGTACTCAGTAAAATCCAATAACTTAATGGTTGACAGATAAATTTTTTGTTTTTTCGTGAAAATAATATTTTTGAGTGTGGTTTAACAGCTGTAACAGTAAACTGCGATACAGTGAGTGCTTCTTCGTCGTTTGGATCTTCTAAAAAAAGAGGCGTGAGGGGTCGTGAGTTGACAACCTCTTCAGCATCACCTGCGACAGTTTGGAGTTCCTCGTACGTCAAATGCGAGTGACCGGTGTTTTTTACCAATAAAAACTTCATGGACTTTACCGCCGCCTCCCACAAGCCGCCAAAATGTGGTGCGATGGGTGGGATAAAGCTAAATTCTACGCCATTAGATGAGGTGAACATTTGTAGGTCTTTTAAAGCTTGCTGACTGAAGAGTTGCATTTTAAATTCCTCTAATTGCGAGCGGGTTCCAACGAAGTTGGTTGCGTTGTCGCAGAATATCCGACTTGGCATACTTCTCCGCCCGTTGAAGACTGGTTAATAACGTCAGATGGGCTGTCAGCACCATGTACGCTTGCGCAAGGGTGCCCCTGATACCTTCCATTCTCCTGTTTGATCGCGGCAATATGCTACCAAGGTTTTGAGTCGAATATTTGTATCTGACTTGTCTCTTTTTATTAGGTTAATGGTCGAGTCCACAATTGATGTTTGGTTGCTTAGCAATTCCATTAAAAACCCTTCGTTCCTTTCAACTTTTCTTATTGTTTTTTTGAATCCAGTACTCCAAACAAGGTATTTGCTAAGTACCCAATTCCATTAAATGGTGACCTGCGTTGTCGTGATTGGTGCATTAGTTCACTTCCTGATTGCAATTCTGCGTACATATGTTGGAAGTGTCCTACGATAGCTCCGCATGCTTGCTTATTATCAAGTTCTGGGCACATTTGGGCCAGCTGAGCAATCCCGGGGCCCAAGACTTGCTGTCGTAGTATATAATCAGGTTCCGTCCGAAACCACCATTCGAGCGGTACCACGTTGCTCATAGAATATTCCAGGGTGGTTTGTGAAACGCGTAGTGCTACCGCAGGATCAACAGCAACGCCAGTAGAAATGAGTCTGTGCTGCCCATCACTACTTTTTTCCGACGTATGGATGGTTCCTCCGGTTCTAGACGGGATTCAGCTTTGAACTTTTCGCGCTTGAAACCCTGCATCTTGTGGCGATAAAGGCAAGCCGCGGGACGGGTCCCTTAAATATTTCGGAGTCTATGTTCTCTTTTTCTTGACTTAACAGAGTCACGTTATTGGCAGGGTTATTGAGTTCTCCCACTGGGAGTTTATCATTCACAAGATTTACGTTGCTGTCTTGACTGGCATACAATTTGGTTAAGTCTATTGTGTCAGTGCGAGTTTTAGCGCGTATCTGTGTAGACTTTAGAAGGTCTTGAACCTTGTCATCGGTACCCAGTTACTCGTAGAGTAAAAAGGGTATATTGTATTCGTGCAAAAGTATGTAACAGCTAGAAGGAAGCGTTTCCGACCCCATAAAGTATATATATTCTTGATCAGGATCACTAGCCGAGTCGATCTAGCCATGTCCGTCTGTCGTCTGTCCGTCCGTCTGTCTGTCCGTCTGTCTGTCTGTATGAACGCTGAAATCTCGGAAACTATAAAAGCTAGAAGATTGGCGTTTTGCATGCAGATTCTAGGAGTTCCTACGCAGCGCAAGTTTATTTTAAAAAGGTGCTACGCCCTCTAACGCCCATAATCGCTTATATACGATTTTAAAATTTAAATATTTCGGAAAAGTAAAAATGCAGTTTTATTGTGTTTATCAATACCTATCCTTACATTAGCGAGAGATTTTTCGATAAGTGTTTTTTAGCCGGCTTCGTTTGCAGTTGACATCTTTCTTCGGCTGCACAAATCTTGTCCTCTGGACTTTGAATCGTTCCTGTTACAGTCCATCCGAACATGGTATTCTGAAGGATGAGTCCTCCCGCCTTTGCTTGCTGCTGATTTGGCAGAAGCAGGAATAATAGTGCTCTCGCCGATAAGCATATCAATTTTTCCTGGCGTATTAAAATCTGGATCTGCCAGAGATAAGTCGGGTGAATGGCAAAGTTGGAAGACTTTATTTCGTGGGCTGGTTGATCAGCCATAATCTGGGGAAGCACAAACGCTTCTATTTCTTCCGTGAAGTCATTGTACAGGGACCTTACACGTATTTTGTACCGCCGCCAACACTTCCAAAACGGACTGAAGCCTCGTGTCTTCTTAACGAAAGCTTTGATGCCATTTTTTCAGAAATCAAATTCACCTGAGATCCTGAATCGAGTAGTGATCTGAGTTTCATCTTTTTCCAGATTTGGTCTCTACTACCACTTTGGTGTGGCTAGTAAGATGTTGGGTCAGTCATTGCTGTGCCTACAACAAGGTCTGGCGGATCTGTCGAATCTCCCAAATTTGATTCTAAATGCAAATGTGTTGTGTTTCTGATCGCATTTGAAAGATGTCTGACTTTGACAGTCTTTTGACTGTGTAAAACACCATATAGACATTTCCTGGTTCTGTACTCATCT